>CM021768.1:67232434-67289008 GCA_011076525.1 Nettapus auritus
GGTTAATTTTCCCGTGGCGGTGAATTTGTAACCGCCTCGGAGGCTGCCCCGTCCCACCGAGGCTGCGGGGCTGGAGCCCCGGTGCCCCCAGCAGCGCTGTGAGGGGAACGTTAAGATGAAGGGCGCCCTCATGCTGGGGGGCAGAGGGACAGCACCCCGCGTCCGTCCCGGTCCTCCGCGGGGAGGGCAGGGTCACTTCTCAACCTCTGCGGCATCCAAACGCATTTTCGTTAGGGAAACTCCTTGCGTTATCGTTTATCTTTTTTTCCTCTCAACCTCTAGTTAGGGAAACTCCTCGTGTTCTTATTTCTTTTTTTTTTTTCTCTCCCTTTTCAACCTCTTTCCTTGCTAATAGGCAGCCGACTGATGCAGCGCTCCAGAAATTCACAAATAGGTCAGAAATTTGAGAAGTTCGCGGCTGGAAAGGCGCCGGCCCCAGCTCCGTTTCGCCGAGCCCCTTCCCGCGGGGCAGGAGGGAAGCGGTGCGGGGCACGACACGGCAGCCCCAGGCCAGCTCCTGCCCCAGCCGCGGACCCCACGCCCGGCCCCGTACCTCCGGGCTCCTCAGGGCGGGGGGGCGGAGCGTTCTCAGACTCCGCCCAGCACGGGCGCGGCCCCGCCCTCCGCCGGCCACGTCGGCGCCACGTCGCGGCGCAGACGCGGCGGCCGCTTCCGTGGAGGGGGCGGCGGTGGGGCCGGGGCCGGGGCCGGGGCCGGGGCTGGGAGCGGAGCCGGGCGGGCCGGGGCCGGCGGCGCGGCGGGGCCATGAACTTCTTACGGGGCGTCATGGGCGGCCCCAGCGCCGGGCCGCAGCCTTCGGGCGCCGAGACGGTGAGGCGGGGAGGGCCGGGGCGCGGCGCGGTGCCGTGCGGCGGCGGCGCGGTGACGGTGCCGTGACGGTGTTCCCCTCGCTCCCGCAGATCCAGAAGCTGTGCGACCGGGTGGCCTCCTCCACGCTGCTGGACGACCGGCGGGACGCCGTGCGCGCCCTCAAGTCGCTGTCCAAGGCAAGTGGCGGCGGGGCCGGGCGGGCCGGGGTCGCGCCGTGCCGGGCGGGGGCTGACGGCTCGTTGTGTCCCGCAGAAATACCGGCTGGAGGTCGGCATCCAGGCCATGGAGCACCTCGTGCGCGTCCTGCAGACAGACCGGTAAGCGCCGCGGCCTGCCGGCGGGGGAGCGGCGTGACGCCAAGGCGGGGGCTGCCCTTCGGGGGCTCTTCCTCTGTGGGGACGTCTCTGGGGGAAGGCGCCGGCAGGGCGTGCGTGGGGTGGGCGGCAGGAGGGCTGCGGGGTCGGCAGTCCCACCTGAAGCCCTGGCAGGTGATAGCGCTGCAGCAGCTTGCCCGGAGAGGGCGTGGGGTCTTCTTCTCCGGCAACGCTCAGCACGCACCCAGAGGCCATCCTGCGTCGCGTTCTGTAGGAGATCCTACTTGGTTGGGCCGGATGATCTTCAGAGGTCCCTGCTAACCGCAGCCGTTCCGCGTAAGGTGCACCTGCGTGCTTCTGAGTGCCCAGTTTCTGCTACGGGTGGCATTAGTGAAGGGTGAATCCAAAGCTACGGTGTTCATTAAAAAGCTTTTGAAACAACTCACATCAACCTGAGATTGGACAAAAAGTGAAGTGGGTAGAATTAGGAGTAAATGAACAAAGTCAGCAAATGTGTTTTTTGGACTTACGTGTTGTTAAATGAATGGGTAGAATAGTTTTGTCACTGGGAATGCTATTTGAAAGGCTCAAATAGGAGATGTGCCCCCTCCCCCCTCATGCTGAATGACCTGCTGTTACAGTACTAGTCTCAGTGCTTTAGAAGGATCAGAATATAGTGTTTATGCAATATGGAACTTGGTTATCTTGGCTCTGTTTTCTTTCTGCAGTTGCTTGCACTGATAGCAGTCGCGTGTTGCAACTTCAAAGCTGTTGGCAGGGCTCTGATTAACCCTCAACCCCTGCGTGCTCCTGGCTCTTAGGCAGCTGTATTGTAACATGCTTTCGGTCTGGGCTTGTATGTAAAACTTGTTTTTTGAAAAAAGGCAGTCAGAAGGGATATGTGGGATATGTGTGTGCCCACACACCAGAAGCAGCAGTGTCTTCTGATGTCAAGACAAGAATTAAGCAGTGATTCAGGGTCTAGAAGGAGGCCTCAGGGATCTAAGTGACAGTGGCATCTTGCTCTGCTTAAGTATACAGGACAAGAAAGCCTTTTGTGCTCACCCAAAGGCTGCTGGTGGCCCTGCTTACCAGGTAGGTTGTGAAGAAGGTTTGGGGCTGCTGTCTAAACAAGTCCATGCTAGAGTTAAAACTGCACATGTGGGCTACGTGCAGCTTAAATGATGGAAACAGTACAAGGGAGGGTAGCAGGAGCAACAGTCACCCCAAGGGGAAGCCCTTAAAAAAATGAGGTCAAGGAGCCTGCTTCATCCACTTATCTGCCGTTCAGGCCAGATTTGAACTTGGAGGGGGGGGGGTGGGGCTCCACTGATCTCCTTTTCTTTGAGATGCTAAAAGAGAACTTGGCTGGGCATCAGCTTGGAGCTTTTCTGGGCTTTTTTCACCTCCACTTGCCCCTTCAGAATTCATGTGTACTGGAGCCCTGTCCAGGTGCGTTGTGTGACTCAGCAGCTCAAAAACCAGTAGGTACAGCTTTGTGTCTTGGGTCTTTAGATGGAAAAATACTGCCTTCCACAAGAAGTTCCTAGATTAATTTCCTATGGCATGATGTTAGTGGACGGGTGCATCAGCTGCCCTGTATGTTGTGGCTTGTTTTAGAGACGTGGCTGTAGGCTGTGTGTTGATGGTGTGAGCGCACTGTTTGGTAGCTGTGATAGTAGAGCAGAGGCTCTTGTTGTGGGAACACAAGTGGCTGCCAGCTGATCTGCACGGAGGGTTGATAAATGAGTCGCAGGCTCAGCTGTCGGGGTGGTGTCTTGTGGGGGACAGCTGGCGTGCTGTCATCCCCACGTGAGGGGCCACCCCGGGTGTGATCCGTGATGGACCTTTGCAGTGCCCACTCGAGCTGCCCTGAAGCTTTCTGCAGAAGTGAAAAACGCCCATTTCTTCCTCCTGGCCTCCTCAGTTTTCTCTTTTCTTTTGCATTGCAGCTGTTTAAGTTTTTTAAGAAGCAAGCCAACTTTTCAGAAAACAGAAGTCTGTGACTGACTCAAACGGCCTCTCACATGTCACT
Source organism: Nettapus auritus (assembly GCA_011076525.1). Classification (NCBI taxonomy): domain Eukaryota; kingdom Metazoa; phylum Chordata; class Aves; order Anseriformes; family Anatidae; genus Nettapus; species Nettapus auritus. Next base: position 67,235,615 of record CM021768.1, read on the forward strand.
GATGGAACTCACTCACACGTGCTGGTCCTGTACCTTGACTGGCTGCTGGGAAGTTCAAGTTTACGGAAGGTCTAGAAATATGATTAGTGATATGAAAGGAGCAGGGAAAACAGTATGCTGATTTTTTTATTTGTTTCTTTTTTCCTCTGTTGCATAGCTTTAGAAGGGTATGCTTTTTTGGTGATCATCAGGTTGCCCCAAAGATGGGTGAGGGAGCTCTGGAGGTGCAGGTTATTTGCTGGGAAGCTGCTGAATGGCTTTTACCTCGCTGCCAGGAGGTGTTACTGATCAGCTGGTTGTCTCAGATGTATGCCTGCAGCTGCTAGGTTTTTCTTGCATCAAAATATGATCCTAGCCCATGGGACTTTTAGTTTTCAGTTGAGTAGAAGTGGGCCTTGCTTGAGTTTTATCAGCTGAGGCTCTTTTTCTTTTCCCTAGTCTTTTTTGCAGGGGTGGGGTGTTTGAGTGGAAGGAATTTGGGGGAAGGAGCCAGCAACAGGCAGGGGTCACTGAAACAGCAGAGTCTGTCTTGGAGTGCATAACAGCAGTATGGAAAAACTGAAGCAACTTTTCTGATAAGAAATGATTTTTTCCTAATGCAAACAAGTTCTCTGTGCAATTGTGATCTAATGGAAAAGCTGTTTGGATTAAAGACCTTTTCAGTCAAGTATGGCAGCACAGCAGTTAATTGTTATTTGTGTAGAGCTGGAGTAAAAGCAGGAACATCTTTCATCTCCAGTGCATCTCTTGGTTGTGGTGGATCAATTTCTCCTTCCCTTGAAACCTGAAATGCACAGACTGCACCAGCTATGTAGCAGTTTCTCTTTGTTTTTCTGCCTCACCTCTGTGCTGCTCATTGCCTTGTCAATTGCCTTTTAGCTCTGTTCAACTGCAAGTCATGCTCCTGTGTTCCTCGTTGTGAAGTTGATAGGGCAGGAGAAGTAAGGAAGAAAGATTTACAGCTTCATCTCCTGATTTCCTTAGGAAAAGGTCCTGGTTTGCATGGCTGTGTAGAAGTGCTGGGTACTTCTTTCTTCCTTTTCTTATTCCACTTCAGATCCTTCATGGTTGCTTCTGGCAGCTTCCATTTTTTTTTTTTTTTTTCCCAGCCTTTATCTGGGATAGAAATAAACTCCTTTTTTAAGTGGACAAGATGCACTACCTGTTACACCGTTTCCTTGTAGATTGCCTTAAGCTCCGTCTCCTGCCTGGGCTGAGATACAACTGTGGAAACTTGCTCTATGGAAAACTGACTTCTTTCACTAGGTTTTCAGCTATGCATATCAGCCATCCTGCAGCCTGAAAACAGTCCTGAGTCAGCCCTAAAATGTTCCAGACTCATACAAACCAGTGTTCTTTGGCCATATGTTCATTTTGTAATATGAAGAAGGAACTGTGATCTACTGGAGGACCTTTCCTTCTCCTTGCTGGCTATCTGGATATTGCCACATCCCACCAGGGATTATTTTGAAAAAAGCCTGGCATGGGCCGTAGCACTGATCAGCACCACTTAACTGTTGGTGTGGAGGAAGGCAGAAGAGCAAAAAATTAACTTGATCTTAGACTCGTTTTATTCTATTTATATAAAATAAGAATTTTAAAATTTACTTGTGGCAGTGGTAGTAGTTAATGACCTAATATGAACCTGAGAGATGGAATTTGTTTGCTTAAGGTACAGACTTCAGTTGCTTTGTACTCATGTTTCCAAATTTTCAGAGTTGTGTTATGCTTTTAATTAAAGCTTTTGTAAGAGATAATGTTGCTTGTTAGTCCTTTGATCACTCTTCCATGAGCTGAGTTTTCAGGGTTAAAAAAAAATTGCCTTCCTTTCCAGGTGTGCTATCACTGATGACATGATAGAAACACTCAGCTATTCCACGCTTTACTTGACAGGATAGATCATGCTTGGAAGAGGAGGTAAAAGCTTTTTGAGGCGCCCTACCTGGGCAGCACAATATGTGGATACTTTCACTTCCATATGACTCTTCTCTGCTATTGTTCGTGAACTCGGGGAGTGCTGACTTGCCATTTCGGTCGAATGCCACATAAAAGCACCACTAGCAGCAGGAGGATGCCCCAGGTGGCTTACGCTGAATTGTTGCGTTTCAGAAAGACTGCATCTTTTATGGATGTGTGAGAGACTGGAAATCTTTTTCTTGGCTGAGGACTTTCACTACAGAGCAAAAATTGCACAGCTTCGGTCTGAACAGAATAATCAAGAAAATACTGTTGTGTGTGATGAAGACCAGATGGAAGCAAGGCAGTGAATCGCAAAGATACGGTGCTGCCGTCCTCATTTTGTGATGTGTTCTTCTTTCAACAAGAAAAACAAGGCCAGCTTTTTCCATATGCACATAAAATTTGGTTATTCTTTTGTAGCAGCTCTGAATTTCCTGGGAGAGGAAAGGAAAAGCGAGGCTGAGACTTTTATTTTTTCCCAAAAGTCTCCAGGAAGTCACTTTTATGTGTTTTTCAGATGTGGAATTGTTTCAGTTACATGAAAAGGAAACCACTGGCTTTGTAATACTGTGTTGAACTAAAATTACATTAAAGGTAGAGGGGGAAACATGCAGTTGTGAAGTCTGATCATACCTGCAGGACAGGAAGGTTTACATAGGCTAAAAGCTTATTTGTTTTGACATAGATTTTGGCAGATTTTTATAGTTGTTGCTTCCATTACAACACAGCTTAAACACAGGTGGTGAGTTGTGTGACACCGAGGAAAAAAAAAATGCACGTGTCTGCCTAGGACAACAAGCAGGGCAAGGATTCAACTCAAAACCCAATGTGAAGGGACAAACTGTGCTGAGATGTGATAACTGCTAGTTTTGGATTTAGTGTGTCATATAAAGGGAGGTGAGTTGTCGCTCTGAGAGTCTGCTCAAGTCCTTGCTGTAGTGATGCAATAAATGTAGGGGTGGGTTGCTCCATCGTCTTCTCAAAGCTGGTGGATCACCTTAAGGCAGCTCTGCTTTTTGGCTGTAATAGCAGCTGTAAGTTTGTCATCTTTAATTAGTGGTCTTGCAGAGGTAGCTGGCCTCAGTTAGGGATTGCCTCTTAATGCTGCTGGTTGGATGGGTTGTTTTCAGGGTTTGCTGTGAACTGGCCTAGTAGCTTCCTGAAGTATGAATGAAACTTCAGTGGTGTGGAATCCTCACTTTGTATGCCTTGGAGATTAGTGAAAACAAAGGCTTAAAAGTTTGAATGAGGGGTCTTAGTCTTTGACAGTGTGCTCTTCCAATGCTTGGCCAAGATGTGAAAATAGCTGCTACGTTTGTCCTTACGTTCTCTGAGGTGCCTTCCTTTATGTGTGGTGTTGCTTTTTAACCAAAAATGGTTACACGTCCCTTTTGCCACCAAACTGTTGCATTCTGTGTTTGTTTCAGCAGAGGATTTAAGGATAGTTTAGGCTTTGTAAAGAAGAAAACACAAGTCCCTGTTAAAGCAGAGCTTAGAAGGAAAAGTGTGCTGCTGTAAGTGGGTGAACTGATGCCTGGGGGTTAGATAGGCGGCCCAGCAGCTTCCTTGGAGTGTTAGGAGTTTGAGAACTCCTAATAACTGGGTCTGGTGAGTCAGTGACCCTGGGACTGGCCTGTCTGGGAGATGGCACAGCTATTACTGCATTCGAGTGGAAATTGTTTGGCCCCTGGTTCTTGCTGACAGGGTGGTGAGGAGGGTCGTCTTGTGATGGTGCTGAAGCTTGCCTGCAGCTCCTCTGGGTGACTTGCTGTCAAGGGAGCCGAGTCCCCACCCGAGGTTTCTCTTGGCACACTGGAGGAGCCAGTTGGAAGGGGTGACTCAGGAGATGGGAGACGTGCTCACCGTGAAGCTTCCTGTGGTTGTCTTGTGTCACCAGACTTTGTGGATGTGGCCACGTCAGGGAGTGGAACGGGCAAAGGGAGTTTGACTCCATTTAAGGGACCGGGCAGCTCATGGTTGGTAAAAACACAGCATTATACAATACCCATCCATGTCAATTCTCTCTTGCAATAGTGCTGTAAAGGCAACTGCCTGAGCAGAAAACCAACATGGTAAACAAGAAATTGTGAGAGAAGTTGCAAATAAATAAGTCATTAAAGCAAAGTGGTTCTTTTATTCGCAGTTCAGATTCTGAAATAATTGGCTATGCTTTGGACACTCTCTACAATGTAATATCGAATGACCTAGAAGAGGAAGAACAAGGTAAGCTCTTGATGGTTATAGTTCTATTAACTTGGGGGTGCTTTCCTTGCTGGTTTTGTTCAAGTTATGAACAGTAACAATATCCAGTTTACTAATATGTAGACTTGCTTTGTTATCGCATAACTGTTAAGAAAATGTGAAGAAAATCTGTTGACACAGCTTGCACTAAAGTAATACTGGATCTCTTGCTGATCTTAAAATCAATGTTACATGAACAGCACCCAGGTTGTATTTTTTCTAGTTTGTAAGTATCGCCAGGTCGTTCCCTGCTATTGGTAAAGGACAGTTTGGACTGTTACTGTCAAATAGGACTCTTTTTTTTCTGAGGACTTAACGATACAAAGAGATGAAGTCTCAGGTACTTTTGATAAAGTGGTTATAGCGAGTGAAAATCTTGCTTGCCAGCCCTGTTATGGTATTTTACAAAAAGACTTCCCAAGATAATTAGACTTAGAAACACAGTTGACAGTTATGTTGTGGAACTTACTTTCTGAGGCTCGTTATGCTAGTACCTTAAAGGTAAGGGCAGCACATAGACTGACTAGGCCTACACAGTTAGCCAATGCTTTGATATTTTGTGGTTGCTGCCCTTCCAGCCTTTATTTTATTTGTTGGTCAGCCACCAAATCTGGTCTGGAAGGCCAATGAAACTCCTTATTTTACAGAAACTTTGGTACTCTGACAAAAATGACAGTCGTAACCCAAATTAGGCTTGAGCAAGAAGAATGGTGTTAAAATTGAATAGATGTGCTGGATTCAAGAGAGCCAGATGTTCTGGCAAGCAAAATAGCTGCTGATCATAACGAGTTCAGGCTCTTGAATGGTGCTGAGGGCAGGATGATCCAAGCTCCCTCATCTTTAGCCTCACGACGTGCAGAAAATAGGGATGGGGTCTGGCTGAGGGCTGTGCAAGCGCTAGCTTGGGAGGAGGCTTCCATCAGGGAAAAACATCAGGTGCTGGGCTTGTGTGCATTTCCTCCCTTAACAACTGATAAATATCCTGTTGGGAAGTAGGCGAGGATTGTGTGATGATATGTATGCATTTCTGCCAGTATGTTTGCATCACATTACGTCCTTCTGAGGTACCTTCAGCAATGCATTGTCTCTTACCTGAGGAGGCTGCGAGAGATCTGTAAGCTGAAATTCTTTGTGTGTTGCATTACTCTTAACTTTCTCTGAAGTTGGCAGTTAGCTTTACTTGCCCTTCTTTTCCCTCCTCATAGTAGTAACCTTCATTCTTGACTCAATAAGAATGTTAATAGCAGTCTAAAGAAGAGCAAAGAATTGACAAATTTGACTTACGTACGTGAGATGATCAATATTGCAAAGGGTACAGGGTGGTTCTGTACAGCTGCCTGAAGGAGAGATTTGCCACAGAAATGAGGATGGCTGCCTTGGAAATCTGAGCTTATGCTACTATTGGTTGTGCTGTTTGAAAAACTATTCAACTTGTGAACCTTTCTCTTTCTCTTTTTCTTTGATCTGCATTGACAGATGATTCTGAAGGTAAAAACCCTTTTACTTGTATAAATATGGCACTTGATAGATGTAGTTGCTACTCACACCCGTAACACACTCTGCTGGTTAAAAAGGACACTGTAAAGACTTGCATTAAAGCTGAGTGCATTTTGTGTTCTGCTCTGAAGTACAAATTTGCTTTGGAGCTGAAGTGGCTTCCCAATGTACTATTTCATGTGATCTGGGCATGTTGAATGCTGGCAGACTTGTTGAGATAGTAATAATAAATTCTTGTTTGGGATGTCGTGAAAGTGCAGCCTCAGTTCTGGTAGGGTTTGAATGGGAAGAAGGATTGCAGAGTTTTTTGTTTTCAAGAAGCCATAAAATTTGACACAAATCCTTCACAGTGTCTCTTTTAAGCGATGCATGTTAAAAATAGTGTTCACCTCTGTCGCAAGTTCACCACTAACACTTATTCTTCCTTATTTCTTCAACTTTTTATTAAAATGCACTTCGTGTGTTGATTTAAAGATGAAATTCTAATTGATAGTGCTGGATATTGGTGCATCTTTAAAAGACAATCCCTTAAAAAATGGAAACTGTTCTCCTCATTTGAGCCACATCCATGTTGATTTTTAAGAGCAATCTTAGGTATAATTCTGGAAACAGCAAGAGCTTAAAAAACAAATACTGCTCCCCCCGTCCCCTCACTTTAATTATTTAATTTTTCCTTTTCTTATAAGAATCAAAAACATGCTGAACTAGAACCAAGCTTTTGGAATAAACGTAGATCTCTGGCAAGCTAGTAAGAGGCTGCATAAGTTGTGTATATTGATGACTGCTGTTCTTTTTTCTTCTTGCCTTAGCACCAAGAACTTGTGCAAGGATGAGGGTTGGGATTAACAAGAATCGAGAGTTGAAACCCTTGATATTTGTAGCTGAGCGTGGCTGGAGGAGGAGATGAGCAGTCACAGCCTGTGGCAAATTCCAAGTGAAATATTTTCATCTAAGCCTGTATTTTAAATAAAGGGGAAAAAAGTTCAGGTTTATGCTTTGCTTTGTTTGCAGCAAGCAACAGTGTGCACAATCCATATATGATTCCTCAGCTCAGTTGCCTTACTCTACATTAGCAAGTTTGGCAACTGCACTTGTGTGGATTTGGTTTGCCTATTGTGTTTTTTTATTCATGCACTTTGGGAGTGGCCCAGACTTGATAAGCCCCCTCCTCTTCAGAGAGGGCTGTACCAGATGTACTTGCATTTCCCTAGATGTCAGGGCTAGAGTTACTTTTGCATGTGATTTGTCTTCCCTTTTGCTACCTTCTGTATTTCATAGTTTGTCCTCTTAAAAATTTGCAGCAGATTGGTGCTGCTTCTCTGTCCCTCATGTAAACTACCTACCAATCTCAGCCTCATTGGGAGGATTATAACTAGACTATGTTAAAGGAATGATCAGCTTCAGTCTCATTACTCTAAGGCCACATAAAAAAGGCCTCTTAACTGTACTGAAATCCTTAAAAATAGATGTTATAATAAACTCAGCTTGCGATGTATGATGGTAAGGAACAGTTTCAACTTGAAGGAAATTGGCTTGACTGAAGTAATTTTTTTTTCTTGGTGCCAGGCCAAGAAAATTGATAGTCCTTTGATGTGTGTTTTGGTGTGCCCCTAACAAGGTACAGAGTTTCAAGATTATTTGTAGTCTTTGACCCTATTTATAGGTGCTTGGTTGCCAGCGGTTGGTGGCTGTGAATCTTACAGTTCAGATGAAAGGAAAAAAATCCTTGCTTTGCCTTCCATTACCCAAATCAGAGATTGTGGCTTTACCGTGTTCCCCCCCCCCGTGCTTTATGCTTCGAGCCATTCTTGTGCCTGTGGTTTCATCAGCTGGCATGGGATGGTGTTTCAGTGCTGAATGTATGTGTGTGGTTGGTAGGGTAACCTGGTTTAGAAGATGAGTGGCAGTGCTTTTGCTGCAGGCCTTACCTGATGTGTTTCTGGTCTGTCCTGTTGGCTGCCTGGCACATGGGACGGAGGTGGGGCTGATGGCAGCATGCTCTGCGGGACAGGAGTTGCTTTGAGGTTACTGAGAAAGGAGGAACAACGAAGGAAATTGTTCAGGAGATGTGTGGGGAGAGAAGCTTTGTAGGGAGAAGAGTGCCCAGCCAGAGCTGGCAATGTGAGTGGCTGTGTTGTGTTGCTCCCCCTGTGGCTGACTCGTGTGCATTTAGCCCCTTGGCTTGTTAGGTTGCTTTGAGAAACCTCATAGAAACACAGCTGAGCAAGGAACTGATGTGATTTTTCAACTCAGTGAGATACTCGCTTCTTAGAGGTGGCCACAGGTGTCACAGAACTGAATTCCCATCCCTCTTGAGTGGGACTGAATTTGGACTACTGCTAGGTTGCTCAACTACCTTGGCTGAAAAGCTCCAGTCCCAGAAACTGTATTGGAGCTGAAAATACCTTCTCCTCCTGTCCAAAATGAAAACAATCTGAAGCTACATTTGAGTTAAGATTGCAGTTCCTGAGTTTGTCAGTGGAAGTTAATTAACTGTGCCAACCAGTAGTGCCTAAATAAGATGGTTTTGTGAGACAGTTTTGTAAATTGCCACTCAGGCTGGAAAACCAGCAGTGGGGCAGAGATGTAGTTTGCATATTTTCTGTTGTCTTGTTACTTTTGCTTATTATCCATTTATGCAGCAATGATTAAATAATCTGTAAGACTGAATTGATCAACTACTTTGATTCTGCACAGCTGGAGAGTAAATGGAATGGCACTTGATTTTCTTTGTGAAATTAATTTAGATGCCAAGGCTGGGAGGTTTTGATACTTACCTCTTTCACAATTATTCTCTCTTCCTGATGTTTAAGTCTTGTCTAACTGCTGTGTCCAAATAAGTAACCGAGGTGCTTGGATCGTTTAGCTTTAGACGGTTTGGAGTAGATGATCTTCAGAGGTCCCTTCCAGCCTTGGCCTTCGGTGATTCTGTAGCTTACTTACTCCACTACTCTCTTCTGAAGCTTCTTGGCATGAAATATACATGACCCTTGCAGAAAGGTGAAGAATCCTGTACCAGTTTAGTTGAGCTTTGTGGAAATGTTGAGTCTTTCTGCTCCTCCTATGCTGCGAGGGCTCTTCCTTTGTCTGAATTCTCTGGTCCTGTAGAATTGTTTGGTTTTATCTGAAACAGGTGACTTCGATCTGAGAACTGGGAATGTGGATGTGATCAATGGGAAGAGGATTTTTTTTTTTTTTTTTTTTTTAAGTTTATACTGGATTAGGTTTCTGTTTAGATTAGGTTTCTGGTAGATTGTTAGTTCCTTCCTTGATTTTAAAATAGCTCTCAGTAAAAATTGTTTAGAGTAGCCTAAGCTGCTGCTTTTTTTTTTTTTTTTTTGTGCACAGCTTGTGGCTGTGTTTGTTTTTGAAAATTAAATTTATTAACACTGTATCAGTGATCAAAAGCTTGTTTGTCACCCTTGGCTCTATTTTAGTGAGAATAAAAATACAACTAAGTGAAGTTATTCTGTTCATGTGTTGTAATACATTGTTTTTGACTGTTACAGAAGAAAACTCACCTAAACAAGTTGATGATTTGGGAAGTCAGTTCACAGAGATTTTCATTAAACAGCAAGAAAACGTCACTCTCTTGTTGACACTTGTGGAGGTAAGTAACAGCTCGGTGCTGGGAATACTGAAGGACATGTAGTGCTGCACAGCGAGGTTACCTTAATGCATGCTTTCACTTTTCCATGGAAGCGTGTGTCAAATGTCAAGTGCCTGACTGCCTAGCGAATTTGGGGTTGGAAATGAGTGAAGTCTATGACCTGGATGAAAGCTGTTTGTTCCAACCTTAAAGCAAGATAACACTGAAAGGGAGGAGGGGATGCTGAGGAAGGGATGATGTACATTCAGTCTTCATCTGTAACTTGGTACAGAGTTAAAATAATACTTGTTATCTAAATCGGTGATTCAGTGGGTGACTTCAAGGTGACGCCTTAAAACCATAAGGATAAGAAGTACAGAAGGCTCTGTGGGGTGACTCAGTTGAGATGTAGGCCCAGTCACCAGCTCTGGAGTTTAAGCTGACCTGGGGAGCCCAAAGGTTTGGTGGTGGTGGTCAAAGCCTGTGTGTGGACACACTAGTTCTTGAGCTTTCTCCTTCTTTCAAGATTCTGCTTTACCAGAAGTTGTTGTTGTTTGGGAATGGAGAGAATATAGAAAAGTGCCAAAGGCATTGCTTTTTTTCCAAAATTTCTGAGTATCATGGGCTGATCCTGTGAGGGTTGGACTGTCTGTTTTAGAAAGAAGAAATAGCTAGGAAAGCAACCTCTGAGGGGAGGGAGGGAAGGAAACTGCTGGGACTTTGTCTTGCTTGTATAATAAAATCAAGAGCCAGTGTTCTGTTTTGCTGGCCATGTGTTGTAATAGGATGAATGAAAAAGAAACGGACAGGAGATTAAATCCCTTGCCAGTTTTGCGTCTGTTCATAACTGCTGTCTCCAAGAGGAAGTGGAATACTGAGGAATTTATTACTTAACTACCTCTCTATCTTTGCAGGAATTTGATTTCCATGTTCGTTGGCCTGGAGTGAAACTACTTACATCACTTCTAAAGCAGCAAGGACCTCAGGTGCAGCAGATAATTCTTGTCAGTCCTATGGGTGAGTGATTCAGTTGTTTGCATGTGAACTTCAGCTTGGAAGCTCACCAAACAGAAGGCAGAGAGCTAGAGCAGTTTTGAGTGAGGTGTTATCAAGACCTCTAGCAAGAAAAGAATTTCACCCTTTATGCTTGTTTTTGTGTACTTCTTGCAGGTGTTTCTAGACTCATGGATTTACTGGCAGACTCGAGGGAAGTTATACGAAACGATGTAAGTACAGAACAGAGGCTGTTGATTCTCATCATAATTAGCAACTGTCAGCTGCGTGAACTGCTTAGTATTTGTGCAGAATTTGGATTAAGTTAAATGAATGCATGTGAGGGAAGCATCATGGTTATTAATGAAAAATACTCGAGTCTTCCCTTGAGTCAGCTGGTTTTTGCAAGTCTTGCCACAAATCAGATAACGAAGGCAAGCTGTTACTGTGTATTTGCAGGCATTGAGTGTTGTATTCCTGTTGTGTTAGCTGATCTTTCTCATGGCCTTCTGTCAGGTTTAATTGTCTTTTTCCTCTTTACTTATCAGACTGCAGAAAGCTCAAATTACTTAGTACAGAAGAGACAAGGTGTCTTACAAGTTTTCTCTTTGTTCTTGTGTATAGCCACTTAGCATCCTTTTTGGCAGTGTTGTGCTTCTCTTTTCAAGTGTGGTGAGGCATGTGGTAAATACTGGGTGATGTCCATGCTGGGTTTAGTTACCTGTGCCAAAATGGAGGGGGTATGCAAATCTGTTCTCTGATCCTGGCCAGGGCTTATGCTGCTCCTTTAGCTTTCTTCTGAGAGCTGTGACTTGTGACAAGTGATGTTCTTCAGTAAGCTTCAGTAAAACTAAGTTTAATCACTTCTTTCCTCTATCTGCCAAGGGAGTCTTGCTGTTACAGCAACTGACAAAAAGTAATGCAGCTATACAGAAGATCGTTGCCTTTGAAAATGCCTTTGAGAGACTTCTGGATATCATAACAGAAGAAGGGAACAGTGATGGAGGTACCAAAGTGTCTAAGGCTCTTTTCATAGTTGTTCTTTCTGTTTTTACACAAGTTAATGGGTGACTGTTTAAAGGTTGACATGAGTGTGCAACTGGAGCTTGTTAAATGGTTAGAAGGATCAAAACACATACCTAGGTTGTAACAAATTAAGCAGAAACAGGAGCAAGTAGGCAGGTTTTCAGCATATTTTGAAATCTAGCTTTGAGATATTTGAGTTAAAATAACAGTTAATTTCTATGGGCACGTGTGCATAAGTGTTTGTTCATGTTTGGTTTACATTTGTGAGTGCATGTACTTGGGCAGTAGTGTCCCCTTTTGTCACTTACTGAGTTGAGCGTCGGCATTCCTCCTGCAAAATCCTGGGATGCTTGGAAGTAAGAGCTTGCTGTGTCTCTTCAGCATTGCTGGTGACTTCAGTTTTCTGGTCAGCTCCTAGGCAAATCCATTTACCTGGGGGGGAAGGATAAGAAAAAGAATGAGCAGAAGTGATGCAGCACTTAGGTACTTCCTTGGTTTCTCTTGGCAACTTGAGTTTACCACCGGCTGCAGTTTGCTGCAGGATCTGAGTAAAAAGATGACCTTCCTGCAAGCTGCAGGAGCAGTTAACATACTGCTGCTCTCCCAGCAGAGTTATTCCAGGTATGTTGGCATGGAAGGATTAAGCAATCCTTTAATTTAAAGCTACTATTTTTAGGCAGCTAATAATTTTAGGGGACTTGGTATGTAAACTCCTGTGCGCCAAGAATTGTTGCTTTTCTCCTTCTTAGATGTGTGTTCCTCCTGCCTGTGCCCCTGCTGAGGGCTGTATTACCAGCTGTGGCTCTGCAGTGGGAGAGTGGGAAGGGGGGAATGTGACAGCTGGTCTCTTGGTTATCCCGCTCTCAAGTCTGGCACTGTCTGCGTGTTTTAACAAGTGTAAGGACTAAATAGTTATCCTGTCTATGAAGTCCAGAAGGCAGCCCAGCAGTACCAGGAGCAGACTGCCTTTATTTGCGTTGTCCTCTGGACAAAGCTGTCCGAGGACTTTCTCTCAGAGTACATAGTTGATTAGCACCTGCAATTTGTTTTCAGCACTTAGAGTCTGTAAGTAAAAAAAACACCACCAACAAAAAACAACAAAAGCAAAACCTAAAAACACGCACAAACAAAAACATTTGCTTTGACTCCAAGAAGCGCAGTTTATATTGGCTTGTTGTAAGAGATGTTGCTAAGAATTGCTTCTCTTCTGTCACTTTATTTTTCATTAAAAGAAAAAAGTAAAATGAAACTCTGAAATGAGTCAAAATTGTAGCTAGTGATTATAAGCATGTGTAATCAGTTAGTTTAGGTAAAGTTTAAGAGGAACTTGGGTTTAGTACTTAAGCTACACTACTGTCTCTATCTTAACTTGAAGTACATATATTTCAAGACACCAAGTGTTCGTGAGGGTTTATTTCAAGTCCTTCCCATTACTACCCAATTAACTTATCATGAACCATGTATTCTTCAAAAATACTGTTTCTGCTTCAGACTTGCAGAAGAACCATTATTATGGTTTCATTTGAAATATGCTGGATCAACAGTGATGTATTTCACTTGATCTTTGATTATTTTTTCATGTGTGAGTTTCACAGTTCTTGATCAAAATTTGATGGTGTTAAGAACAAAGAGTTCAGAAGTGTGTGTTCTGTGCCTCGCAGAAACTGCCAAGTATGTGGAGAAACTAGTAACTTCTGTCTCACCTTTGATTAATCTTTTTTTTGTTCCACCAGGAATAGTAGTGGAAGACTGTCTCCTCCTTTTACAAAACTTACTGAAGAATAATAATTCCAATCAGAATTTCTTTAAAGAAGGTTCATACATTCAGCGCATGAAGCCTTGGTTTGAAGTCGGGGATGACAACTGCGGTTGGTCTGCACAGAAAGTAACTAACCTTCATCTAATGCTGCAGGTAAAACACTTCTAACTGCTACTACCAATATCAAGGCTTCTTCAGCTGTGCTTGCAGTGAGGAATATGTGCAACATGTGACAGCTGAGAAATCTGTGTGCTTTCTTTAGCTCACAGTATTAGTGTGCCGGTATTAATGAGAGATACTCCTTTCAGTGCACATACTATTTCTAAATGCTGAACTCGTAATAGGTGGCACATCAAGTAACTTTATTTCACGTAACTTCAGATGTAGCAGTGATTGGAGTTAAATAGGTGACTAGGGGTGTTTTTATAAAGAATCCTCCTGTATGAATTCATGCGTAGTTATGGTGCATTTACAGCATGTTCAGTGGATTCATAATTATCAATTGTAGGGCACGTTGCCTTCTGCTCACCCCTCCGGAAAAACACATTTTCCTGTTAGGGAACGCTTCATGTAGAAACTTGAGATTTATGAAGCTAGTTTCCTGCTTCCCAAAATGTAGCTCTGACAAATTGTGAGCTGAGTAATAAATTAGTGTGATTGTTCACAACTTAGTTGGAACCTGTGCAATGGAGTCCGGTACTTGAGAATTTCAGAGGGTTACACTAAACTCAGCGTCGATTGACCATACTTAGTAATGAGATGGACATGCTGTTTAGTTGTCCTTTATGTCTGTTTTTAAGAGCAATTGTTTTTCAGGGGTAAATCATGTTCTGCCTTCTGGAAAGTCTGGGACTCTTTTTACATATGGACTTTTTTTTCCCCTCTAGCTTGTTCGGGTACTCGTGTCTCCCACAAATCCTCCAGGTGCTACCAGCAGTTGTCAGAAGGCCATGTTTCACTGCGGGTTGTTACAACAGCTCTGCACAATCCTGATGGCAACTGGAGTTCCTGCTGATATCCTGACAGAAGTAAGAGGGGGCAAATAGATATGGGAGTGGGTGAAAATAAATGGGTGAAATCAGGAATCTACAGGGATAACTGCAGCTTGTCTCTGCAGCAACTGGTTACAGTACTTGTTATGCATTTATCTCAGATGCTGGCTTCCTGTATGGAGAACTCACATTTTGATAGTCTTTTGCATTATAATCTGCAGCCAGAAAATACTTGCAATTGCTTATTTTTTTTTCTCTTGGATTTCAGGATATCCCAGAGGCTGAACTGATTCACATTCTTCCCATGTGTGTCTATTTCTTTTGTTGTTGTTTTTCTTTCTTTTTTCTTTTTATTGCTCATATTTAACTGTTTCACTTTTTGTATGCCCTCTTTGTAGACCATTAATACTGTGTCAGAGGTCATTCGAGGATGCCAGATGAATCAAGACTACTTTGCCTCTGTAAATGCACCTTCTAATCCACCGAGGCAAGTGTTCAGTTATGTCAGGTAATGATGTATTGGTATAGACAATGACAGTCAGATCCAAAGGATTTTTCAGTTCAGAACTTGAAATTCTGATACAGACAAACAGCTTCAAGTTCATGTTGGGCATAATAGGTATATCATGAAGGTGTCAGTTGTGTTTACACAGAGATGAGGCTTAGAAGTCATTTTATTTAACGTTACTTGGTGGTACTTAGAAAGTGAATGAGCAATAGTTGACAAGTTCCTAGGTCAGGAGGAGCTGCTGCTGTCAGCCAGAGGATAGACTACAAAAGGATTTAGAGGGTAGGAAAATAGGTGGGTAATTAATAAAACACCCCAAATGGTTTATCTACAGTTGTCTTCATGCACAACTTGGTCCTAATAGCTTTTCTCTTTATTACCAAATAGGCCTGCAATTGTAGTACTTCTGATGTCCATGGTAAATGAAAGGCAGCCTTTTGTGCTCCGATGTGCTGTTCTCTACTGTTTCCAGTGCTTTTTGTACAAAAACCAAAAAGGACAAGGAGAGATTGTTTCGACTCTTTTGCCATCTACTATTGACGGTACGCCAGACCACCATCTCTGCACTGAGTTGTGAACCAGTGGAATAGTTCACTGCATCAAGTGTTACCTTCTGCAAAACTATTTACCTGTTATTGGGTGCTAGATCCAAGCATGATGATTTGGTTTAGGGTTTCTCTAAGACTTAAAATAGATGGCCTTTAATTTTTGGTGCATTTACTGTACAGTTATGCCTTAAATATCTTGCTGTTTCTGTGGTGTGTTGTAATCTCATTGGTACCTCTGGCCCCTTTTGGTAGCTACAGGTAACTCCGTATCGGCTGGTCAGCTGCTCTGCGGGGGCCTCTTTTCAACGGACTCTCTTTCTAACTGGTGTGCTGCCGTGGCCCTGGCCCACGCGTTACAGGAAAACGCAACTCTGAAAGAACAGCTCCTGAGAGTTCAGCTGGCGACGAGCATTGGCAACCCACCTGTGTCACTGCTGCAGCAGTGCACCAACATCCTCTCACAGGTATGGCACTCACTGGCCCATCAATGGGATAAAAAATCCAGGTGTACAGGAGAAATGTTCTTGAGCAGGTGCATCACAGGAAGACATTAGTGTTAGCCTAAGGACAAGGATTTTCTCCCCTCCTGTTTAAGATTTGCTTAAAGCATCCTATGCTGAAGGGAGGGGGGGAGCAGCAAATCTTATTGTTCATCAAGCATTTATCTTGCTTGCTGTCAGTAGGCAGGGGGCTTTAAAGCACACGGAACTTAAACTTGGTTAAAAAGACAAAGCAAACAGGCAGGATCCCCAGGCACATCTTGCTGTTGCTGCAGAAGTGCCTGGTTGGCATTTAGCCTGTAACTGCAAACCTGAAACATCTTTAGAAGAACAGGCTGTCATCTTTTGGTGGCTGTTGGTGTTGCTGATGGAAGCCAAAAACTTGTTCTGAAGTTGTTCAGTATTTTAATACCTGGCTTTGGAAACAGGTGGTTTAACTTTACCTTCCAGACCACAATTCCTTGTGACATTAACTTCTGTTACATATCCTTTCTCCCCAAATGGTTGTAATGATAAGGAGATGGTTAGCTCTGGGCAGCAATTAGGTGTTCTTGCAGTTAGGAATAATGGCAAAATGCTGGAGTTTTGAATTAATTGATGGGACTCCTTTAATTTTCTTTCCCTGATTATAAGCAGAACTCCTTTTTATTCTTTTCCCTGCATTTTTGTTTAAGATGAATTTTAGATGATATAACTGCCTGTGGCTGTGTAGCCTTAAATGATGGAGGGGATTGAAACTTTGGGGGAATGTTTCTGAAATGTGTTCATCTTAAACGTTCTCAAGTAATGTGTGTGTAACTTGCAGGGTGATAAGATCGACAGACGGGTATGTATTTTTTGGCACAGCTTCGGCATTTTCTTGCCAATAGCAGGCCTTTTCCTTTTGTCTTGGGTTTTGCTGGGGAGGTTTTCTTTAACTGCTCTTTGATGTGTTTCCACTCACAGCTTTGTGTTGCAGTTGGGTTTGGGTTTTTTCCTAGCATAACCACCTCTTTCTGTGTCTCCAGGGGATTCTCTGGGGGTGCTCCACAAAACTATGGGGTCAAGATCTTGGGTAACACGGGTGCTTTCTTTCCAATGGGGTGTACTCATTCACTGTTTGTACACCTAACAGGCGCACTTTGCTTTTAAGAAAAATTAAACTGTTAGAAATGCTGTTTCTTTAGACAGGCCTGTAGCAAACAGCTGGTGCCACCTGAAGTGGGAACATGCTGCTCATTTCCTGGCTGCTAAAAGAAAGATGGTGTTAAACCTGCCTTTCACCCACTCTGTTACACTTAACAGCAAAAGCTTTGAGTTTTAACCAGTGAGCCAGTGATTTGAATAGCATTCAAATTACTAGCATTCAGTTACTTATTACTAGTGAATAACCCTGAAGTGAGTTGCCTGACTTTCAGGCTGTTTTACTTAGAGCACTGCTGAAGTAGTTGTCAGCTGAAGCAGAAACAGTTACTGAAGTATTTCTGCTGTGGAGTTGTGTGCTGAATTAGTTGTATTTGTAGTTGTGCAGAGGGGTGGGGTTGGATTGTTACCAGCCATTAAAAGCCAGTCCTCCAGCTGTCATGGAGGACTGTAACTCGTTAGAGTAGTGATTCTCATGGCATGGCTAGAAAATGGGCGTGTCTTAGTTAATTAGGTGTGTATTAGGCTCTTCTGGGCTGTGTGGGAATGATTAGGCCAAACATTTTAATCTTCAGTCTAGGATGCAATGCTTGAGTACACGTGGTGTGCAGCTGCTTCCAGGGGGTATGCGTGCTGGAAATGTCAACCTGCACAAGCACAGGCAGCCTTGTGCTGCTGACAAGATTTTAGTAGAAGACTGGTGGAAGTGTCAGTTCAGAAGTCTGCAAATGTCCTGTAGGACAAGACTACCAGTTAAAGCAGTTATCCTCAGTGCAGGAGGTCTGGGGAAACGGATTGCCAGAAGTTTTGAACAAGTCTGAAGTGTGAGGAACACTCATTGGAGAAAAATGAGCAGTCTGCCTGTCTATCGGGTAATCACAAGTGGGATTATTAGGGTATGTTCCTCTGTAGGCATTTCTGTGGTAGGCTGTTGTGCAGTTGTCTGTGTCATGAGGATGTTAATGCATCTAATCTGGAAGGGATTTAGGAAGAACTGATTTTTTACAGCTACCTTGTGGTAAGGCAGTGTACAGAACAGGTAACTTCCAGAGGCCCCTTGCCTCCTAAGTGGCCCCACAGTTCTGTGAGGCAGTGAGGAAGTAAGTCACCTGTGCAGCAGTTTTGGTCTAGCAAGAAGGGCCTGTGTGGTCAGTAGGTTCATCAGCTAAGGTGTCTGACAAGGCAGTACTAGTGCAATCCACTGCACCAGTGTGGCATGGTAGTTTTTTTCTGTAAGAACTTGAAAATGTCATCTTTTGTTTTAATTTATGATTTACCAGAGGATTGGAGTATGAACACGCTAATTCTTACCTAGTGGGTAGTAAGGGCTAGTGAGGGGATATTTGTTGAAACGTGTTGTTAGAAGACTGTCATGTCATCTCATGAGCAGAGAGATAGATGTGTTCTAGATCATGGAGGTTATGAACTAATTATGAAGTATGTGGTGGGAGGGGAGACCCCCAGTGCAGGTGGGGAAGCTCAGTGGGCTGGTCCTGAGGACAGGAAAAAAAAAAGTAATAATAAAAAACAATATTGGGACGAGGCAGCCTGCAGGGAGATGCAGGTCAGGGGAAACCAGTCGTGGGTTTCAGGTAGGAGGTTTGCAGCAAGGAAGATAATCTATGTGTTAATGCAACAC
Organism: Nettapus auritus; assembly: GCA_011076525.1. Taxonomy (NCBI): domain Eukaryota; kingdom Metazoa; phylum Chordata; class Aves; order Anseriformes; family Anatidae; genus Nettapus; species Nettapus auritus. The sequence continues at coordinate 67,253,988 of CM021768.1, forward strand.
AACAACAGGGTCACAGAGAAGCTGAACAGTGACTCCTAACAGCATATGTAGTACTTACTCTGACAGTAAAGCAGGAGGTAATGTGCAGTTGGTGCTGATGGTTGTATTCTCTGCTGTTTGGACACTGTTCACTTGGGTCTCTGGAAGTCAAGGTGAGGATGAGGGCCGAAGGGCCAAACGCTCCCTTTTCCCATGTAAGCAGTATTATGGTTGGCTGCCACAGTATATTTATTTATAATTTTGTGTTTTCTTTTTCCCCTCAGAGGAGATTTGTTTCATTTTAGTGATGACAATATCTTAAAACAGATCACAGCACCTCAATAGTGCTTGAAGGCAGTCCCTTCAGGGCATGGTATTTCGTCCCAGTGGTGTTGGTAGGCTCTGTTCCTGTCTGTCTTGCATTCCACAGTGGCAGATGGTAGCTGGGAGCCTGCTGCAGAAGAAGCTTCTTGCCAGACTGATGTTCACTGGCTGTTTTGGTGGCAAAAAGGCTTATTTAAAGAGCTTGGGAAGCTTGTTTTTGTTGTGCTTTAATGCTTTAAAAAGATCTTGTCTTTAGCCCTAAAGTGTAGGGATTACCAGAGGCAAGGATTGAAGTCCAGTGTCTCAAGTACAGATAATTCTCAGGCATGGACTCTTCTTTGTCGTTGACGAATACTTTTATCTTCTTGGTGCTGTTTTGATCCCCGTGACCACTCTCATCAGTGTACTTTCTTGCCTCCCTTTTGAAGGCATCCCAGCAGGTCTATATGCTTCATCTTGTCTTTGAGACTTGACTTAATCTTCCAGTTACTTTACCAAATTTGAGGTGCTCTTGTGAAGTTGTTTTCCATGTAGGGATCATTTTGCCTGGCTGCCTCATGAACACTGACCGTCTGTGAAGGGATGCACGCCTGCCTTAATGTTGCTGTGTCCATATTTATCTGCAGCAAAGACAAGGGGGAGAGAACTGACAAGAAAGTCTTTTTGTGGATGAAAACATTTTTTTTTTTTTTTTTTCAGTTAAAAAAATAAATCCCTCAGTCACAGTAGTGAGCTTTCCCCTTCCTGGCTTAATGTACATATTCCTTTGTCTGAATAGAAAGGTACTTCAATATTACATTAAGAACACAGGGCAGTTTTTAGGCAGCAGCAAATGGAAGTGGTTGTAGTGATGCATCTCTTACAGGGAATCCTTACCTGCTTTAATTTATACCTTGTTCCTTCTTTGCAGGGGTTGTGTGTATGTTCCTTTGTTACCCTAGTATTAAGTGCAAAACTAATTTGTTATGAGTTGATATTGATGCTAATTTGCCTTGAATCATATTTCACATCTGTGTTGCTTGTTTTTTTTTTTGTTTTGTTTTTTTGCTCTGAAAGCAGCTAAATATGAGTAGTTTAATACTTGTTTCACCAAAGCACTAGAGCTGTGTTCAGTATAACTAACGAATGGGTATTTTTGAAAGATGTGACTTTTTATTTTAAATGCATTGAAAGGTGAGTTTTGAATCAGTACAGCCTTTTTTTCTTTTTTGATATTTTAGCCTTAAATTGTGGAAAGATAGTAATAGGGGGGTGTTATTTTTTCCAGGGCAGCAAAGTACAGACCAGGGTTGGGCTGCTGATGTTGCTTTGTACTTGGCTGAGCAACTGCTCAATTGCTGTCACACACTTCCTTCACAATCCAGCCAATATACCTTTTGTATCCTTGACTTGTTAGCAGATTAGAACGACTTGCCTAGTAGTTACTTGGACTGTCCACGTTAAAATCAGATGCTAATCTAGATCAGTTAGCAGGGATACTGCGTGCTGTACAAGGGAATATATCAGGGCAGGAGATAGAAGCAGCCCTTTACTGCCAGAGCTCTGTGTGTGCTGACCTGCCTGTAAGGTGTGCGTGTAACTTCACAGCAGAAAGCTATGCCATCTGGGGGAGGGATTCTGCCAATTCAGTATTGTGGTGTGGTTTTTTTTTTTCATTTTAACAAGCCTATTGAAGTATTTATTATGAATTAGGCTCTTCTCCAGAAGTAGGGGGCATGTTTCTAGCTTGTATTGAAGCTTATTTCTATGCTTACTCTTGAGAAAAAGATCTGACTACAGTACTCTAGGCTAAACTGTCATTTAAGCTAAAGATTTGTTTGGGAACAAGTAAATCTCTTAGGTTAAGCAGAACCACTGGTTTCCCAAGTCATTTGAATTGTAAGATAGCTTGTTGGTGTCCTAATTAAGCTTGGTTTTAGATACGCAAATAATTTTTAGAGGAAATTTAGACTGAAACAGCGCATTTGGAACAGAGAAGTATGTGGTATGTTTGTGCTTATTTAGTATTTCAGAAATCCTTAACAAGAGCTCTAGCTCACAGGGCAGATAGCTGAAAACCTTGGAGAAGAGGAACAGCTCGTGCAAGGCCTGTGTGCACTTCTGCTCGGCATTTCCATCTACTACAATGATAATTCTCTTGAAAATTACAGGAAGTAAGTATGATGTACAAATAAGACTGTAGGGAAAAGTCTGAATGGCATACAGTAGCTTAAGAGTCTCTTAAATACTTGGTTGATTATTTTCTGTGCATGTTCCTTACAGGATGCAAAATAACTGAACCCCACTTTTAGCTAGGCAAAACAGATCATTGTTTTGCATAGGTCCTAACCTGCGTATTCCTAGGCTGTGAACAAATGCCGGTGTCACACTGAAAAATCTTGGGTGTTGAATGTTAAGCATGTAATGCAGATAAGACTTGAGGCAGATAATCAAATTTGTAAGCAAAAACCTCACTAAGATGAGGGGAAGTGGCCTCACGTTGCGCTGGGGAGGTTTATGTTGGGTATTAGGAGAAATGTCTTTACTGAAATGGTTGTGTGGCATTAGAATAGGCTGTCCAGGGAAGTGGTTGAGTCATCGTCCCTGGAGATCTTCAGAAAAAATGTGTAGTTTTAGAACTTCGTAGCATGGTATAACGGTGAACTTGAATACTAGGTTAATAAAGGTTGGACCGGGTAATCTTACAGGTCTTTTCCAAGCTGAATGATTCTATGAGCTAAGAATGTTTTTTTTTTTGCTTGTTTGTTTGTTTTTTCTTTAAGTGTTGCACTGTGGTTGATTTTTCTCTTCTTTTTTTTTAGGGAGAAACTGAAACAGCTGATTGAGAAGAGGATTGGCAGGGAGAACTTTATTGAGAAGCTTGGCTTTATTAGCAAACATGAACTTTATTCCAGAGCTGCTCAGAAACCACAGCCTAGCTTTTCTAGCCCAGACCACATGATGTTTGATCATGAATTTACCAAGCTTGTAAAGGAATTGGAAGGTGAGATTTTAATTTCTGGGTTTTCTTGTGATGGCTGATGACTGAATTATCAAACATGCTGAATGTCCTAGTAGTATGATTATATGAAAATGTAGCATTCTAAGAAGCACAGGACATGGATTGCTCTAAGCTATCATAAACCCAAGCTTGCAGTTCAAAGATTTTGTAATATTATTCCTAGTACACATCCGTAATCAGGACTTCTAGTAATTAGACTTACTTGTATTGTTAAGTAAAACAATTATTACTATGTGCTGTGAGTTGCCACGCTGTGGCAAAGGAGTGTATTTGTCTGTGTTCACACAGACTGAAATGGGCAGTGATGGAAGCTTGACTCACAGAAGTACACAAGCCAGCACTTTGCAAATTTAAGACAAATTATGAATAATGAATTTCCTGGCTTGTTAGAAAATAATGGGGGCTCCATTCTTAATAAGGCTTCATCTACATGTTGCCTTCATAGTCCTAAATGTCTTACTTGTGCAGCCACTTAGGCAAATAGTTTTAATGGAGGATAATAAAAGTGAAGCACTTTTGCTGATGGAAAGGACTCAAAACACCCATTTCCTATTCTGAAACTGTCAAGCAGTAAGCATGAAAACCTTCCTATAAAAAAAACTGCCTTTTCCTATTTTTTAAGACTGTGTAACCATTTTATTTTCTCTAAAGTGCATATTCTGTTTTTCATGCTATCAATTTAGTTAAACTGGTGAGGCTGTGAGATGGTTATGAGGACAAAAAAGATAAATGAATTGGGCTTTACTTGACAAACTCTTGTTAACAGGTGTCATAAGTAAAGCTATTTACAAGTCCAGTGAAGAAGATAAAAAAGAAGAGGAGGTTAAGAAGACATTGGAACAGCATGACAACATTGTGACTCACTACAAAAAAGTCATCAGGGAGCAGGTAAGAGGCAGTCTCTCCATATCCCTGTTTTTAGAAGCTGTTTATATTGGCTATTGAAGCTATCACAATGCAGATGTAGTAAAACAAATAAGAAGGAATCTAGCAATGCGGGTATGCTTGAAAAACACTAAGGCCAAGAATAACTGGCTGAACTCAAGTGTCAGTGTTTAGAATACTGGTTAAGTTTAATTCCTTTCCTGAGGTACATCTTCTCTTTTGTGTTTGTTTCTCTTCAAGTAAGTTACTGAGAAATGTGCAGCCCTTTTCAAAAAGATGAAATTTTAATTTCTATGGTCTCACTTCTCAAAAGATAATAGATGAAATGTGATTCAAAAGGAAACTAAGTTTCCTTGATCAAATTTGGGTATACTTGTTGAATCTTTTTCAATGGTAGTTTGCCTTTTTTTTTTTTTTTTTTTTGCCACAGCTTAGATTGAGAAGTAAAGGAGCAAAGCTAAGTAATTCAGCTAAAGGGGAACTGCAGCAGGTTTTCATAGTGCGTGGACCTGGAATGGGCACAGCCTGCTGCAGTATACCTGGAATTAAGGGATGCTTTTGAACCTCCAGTGAGGGTTTATTGAACATATGACTGCAATTACCATTGTTTCTTCCAAGACTTTGTAAGCAGACCAAATGTGTGCAGGATTCAGTGAGGTGGGGAGAAAATTAAAAGATTTTGCGTCTTTGACTCTTCCTGATGTCCCTGGTATGGAGATGGTGGAGCTCTCCTTTGAGAGATTTGGAATGTGTTGGTCTTCTGTGACAGACTACTTCTGTCTTTCCCGCACCTTTTTCCCTAGGAAAGCTATCTACGTTTGTATGAAACTTTTCTGCGAATCTGTCATAGGTAGCACTAACCATCTCTATAACCAGTGATGTCTCCTGGTGGAGTAAAGTTTTTTCATCTTTTTGTACCTGAGAGCATTGTATTCACATGTTATTTCTGAAAGTGCTTTCTTTTCCTTTCACAGGACCAGGAGCTTGAAGAGTTAAAACAACAAGTTAACACTTTAAAATCTCAAAATGAGCAGCTTCAAACAACAGTTACACAGCAAGTGTCGCAGATCCAGCAGCACAAAGACCAATATAATCTCCTTAAAGTACAGCTAGGTATGCTTCAGAAAGAATAATAGTAACCTTGCTAGTGCTGAAGATTGTATGTAGTTTATGGCAAGCTATAGAACATGCGCAGCAATCTTTTGTCATTGCAGACGTGCTGCTTTGTTACACAGGGTATGAAAATTTCCCATAGAGATGAAGACTTTTTTGGGAAAGTCAATGTTGAGCATTGCTAAAAACTTCATTTAAGCATCAGATTTGCTTTAACTATGAGTAAGATATTTTAATAATAATAATATTAAATCATACTAATTTAATATAAAAATATAAACACAAAATATGAATGAAAATAATAAATATAAAATTTAATAATATTTAAAATATCTTACTTTAAATGCCTTCAAACTACAGAATAATGTGCAGTGAGAACTGAAAGGACAACCTGAAAATGTGATGGAAGGGTCACTTGTTTTTGATTTGTGTCCAAGTTTTAGGTGTCTTGCAATAATAGTTCCTTTCTCAGAACGGCCTGTTAGCATATCTTGAGCTAGGGCCTACCTGCCACGTAGGCCTGCTACCTGGGAAAACAAGCACCTAAAGAAGATGGCTGCAGCCCAGACAATCCATTTACATGGACATATGGAAATACTGGGATTAGAAATAGCTTCTGATCTGATGATGCTTTTAGTTCAGTTGCCCACCATGAAAAGACAAGCCCTTCCTTGCAACCCTAGCTCCTTGGCTGTGCCGGGTGAAGGGCTGGAGCTGACGCTTGCTGTGGGAAGTGGTGGCTACCACGGAACTGCTGGTAGAAGCTTATTCCAAAACAGTTATGCCCTGTTTAGTCTTAAAACAGAGAGAGTCCATGTGTGCTACAGCTTGTGTCTCAGAATGAAATTGTGAGTCAGGGAAGAATCTGTGGTATGGCAGATAACAAGATGAAGTGTATCATTGTCAGCAGAGGGGGCTAATGGAATGCTTAAATCAGGACAGTATATGTGAGTTATTCCAAGGGCGAGATGCCTGACGAACTGTGTATGCCATTAACCTGGTTTGTTACTATTAAACGTAAGTTAAGGGAACAATTGCCAGTCATTATAGAATGAACTATGTATGTATTTATTTGGGTTGAACTGAATGGCTGCAGCAGCATGCAGTTGTAGTCACAAATAAGGAATAGCAACTTAGACCTTGTCCTTACACTTCTGATAGAGAATTTTTAAAACTCTGTACTTGGGCTTTTTACTTAAATAACTTGTATTGCCTTGTGGGGGGAGAGGAGGAGGAGCAATGAATTCTTTGATTTTTGTGTTCAAAAACAACTTTGAAAATGATGTCAGTAAACTTTGTTATAAACTGTCTCCTAGGAAAGGACAATCAGCATCACAATTCCCACAGTGATACGGTTCAGATGAATGGCATTCAGGTGGAGGAAGTGAGCAAACTGAAAGAGGAGTTGGAAGAATGGAAAAACAAGCATGAGCTGCTGCAAGGGCAGTTGAGGGAAAAGGATTCTTTGATTGAAAAATTGGTAAGGGCTAACTGCTGTCTCAGCAGATCTTGACAGGGCTTCTGTTTCTGTTTTAAAGTTTTATTTTGCCTTATGCTGCAAAGGTCATCACTGTGATGGCAGTCATGCAATCAGTTATGATTGCATGCTGATAATAAGAAATACAGTAGGGGATGGCTTAACGGGAGCATATGCTTTTTCCTTGCTTGTTTTTTGCTTCCCACTGTTCCCAGGAGTAGCCTGTGCAGCTGATCTGTTGCAGTGTAGAATCTGCCTTCTTTTGCTTGCCGTCCGTGTTTCAGTTGGTGAAAGATGTTTTTTGCTTCCACCTTAGAGGAGACCATTCAGCTGCTCTCTTGCTATCAGAGAGCTTTATGACATGCTTTTATTAACCTATTTTCACCTTTTAACCAGGGAACAGTGATTCAAGCACACAGTTTATTTTGTGTTTGGACAACATAGCTATATTTAGTCTGTTTAGTTGTCTGATTTGATTTTTCTGTTGCTATTACAGAAGCCTTTGCAGTTGGAAATGGGAACAGAACAGTCTTCACAGACGAGCAAATCCAGTGGCTTGGAGCACAATAATGAACTGCAGAAGGTGAACTTGTGTTACTTTAGCAAAGCTGAAGTGAACAGCGGTAGCTCGGGATTGGAAGGGAGAGGGGTCAAGTTTCAGGGAGCGTCAGTATTTCTGAGCTTCCTGATAATATTAATGGCCTTCCTTTGTGGTGATGGTACTGATCTTGGAGCATGGAGATCATGTATCCAAGAATGAATTGCTTGCCTTTGCTAAGCAGCTTTAAGCCAGGAGTAGAAATGTCAACTTGTGCAGACTTGAGATATTTTTGTGTTTATCCATTGCCAAGTATTGTTAAGTGTTCATAAGAAAGCTTCCACATATTAGATGTACAACACAGAACAAGTGCCTATGCATCTGTAGCTTCAGTGATTTTGCATAGCTGTTGTGCAAAAAATACCTAGCAGTTTTGCAAAAACTTGACTGGGAATTAATTGTGATTGAAAAACAAAGAATGCCTAGGCTGATGTGCCTTAGTGGCTTTCTGCACAAAGAGTGGATGGATATCCACAGATGGATATTCAACAGAGGGAGTGCTAGCAGTGTGAAACCCTGTTATAAATTTCAGTCTGGCAGGTGGCTTTGGGCATTGCATAGAGAAGAAATTCTTCAGAGTGTGGGGTGGAAATGGATGCTTGTTGCTGCCTAGCTTTGTCTTCTAGAGAAATGGTTGCTGTGTTGTCACTAAGACATTTGCACCCTTCCACTCGTGTAGCTAGTGCAAAGCAATTATTCCGGTAGCGTTTAACCTAACAAAAAGCTAGTGGGAAGAACTGCTTTGTTTTCTAAAACTATTTTCCTTTTTTTGTGTTCCAAAGGAATTAGAAATGCTCAGGACTCAGATACAACTACAGTCTGCAGAAATCTCTAAGCTTCAGGCTGAGAATCAGAAGCTACAAGTAATGGTACTAGTAAAATAATTATTTTTCCTTTTGAGACAAACTTTCCTGCCTGTGCTGTCAGTAGCTATTGTCCTAAACCAAGCTTGTTTTAAATATGCACGTCAGAAAGTGATTCCAACGTTGTTTTAAATGAAGTAATATATTACCTAGATGAATCCTTCCTGAGGAAAGAGTGGATGTTACTGAAGTTAGTGCTTTGTGAATTGTGAGGCCATTGGTCCTTGGTGTTTTTATAGAAGTCATTCAGTGTTTTAAGTTTCTACTGTTACCACAGGGGAAAAACAAACCTCTCCTGTGAAGCACACCTCCTGTGAAGCACAACACATGATGTAGTGTACATTAGAGGGATGATTATTTTTCAAATATTGGAGGATGCTACTTTGGAAACTTAGATAAAATTGTTTGGCAAACAGGTACATCTGTCTGCCCAGACCTCCAAACACAATATGCTACATGTTGAATACTAAATATTACATATTGAAAAAAATGGCCAAAAAAGCCTTTGAGGAAAGGTTTTAAAAAAGAGGCAATCCGGTCCTCAGAACTAGCTAATGGCATTAGAAAGTGTATGTTGAGCTTGCATTCCTTGTTAGGGAGTTGTGTGAACATCCTACTGACGTGTTTCCACAGCAGAGCTCATGGTTCAAGTTGCAGGTCTGTGGGCCACGTGAACAATTGGAAGGAGAGCATTCAGTGATGGTGCTCAAGCAGAACAAGAGTAGCTGTTGTGTGCCCTGCTTTTGTAGCTCTGCTACAATGAAGATAAGGCAGCTGGATTTGCTGAAACTCTTGCTTCTGGCTGGCATGTTCTGACATATGCATCAAAGTATGATTTCAACATCACAAGGAAAGGACTTTGTGTGGGGAAAAGATCAAGTGTTTAATGCACGGATGAGCTTGGTGAGGAAGGGTTTTGATATTTTCCAGTGTGAAAAGGCTCAGCTGCCATATGAGATTCCATTTCACATGTGTTGGTCATGTGTGCTTGTGTGGCAGAGGCACGTTCAAGTGTTTCATGCTGCCACCAGCTGTCAGGCCAATTCATTGCCATCCAACAGACTGCTGGTCTTTCCTAGAGCTCTGACTTGAACGTGCTACAACTGGAGAAGCATTATCTTACATTCATGCTGTGTTCATAGTTTTAACTGAAAGACAGCTGCCACATTTTGGAAGCCTTAACTTTGGGAAGGGCTGGCTTACTATTCCTATTTTCAGTAGTCACATAAAAGATGCAGATACTGCCCCATTCCTACAAGTGTTGAAGGCCAAGTTGGATGGGGCTTTGCACAAATGGAAGATGTCCCTGAACGTGGCAGGGGGTTGCAACTAGATGAGCTTTAAGGTTCCTTCCAGCCTCAACCATGCTGTGATATTTACCCTAATTAAAAGTCGAAACAACAACAAAAAAATCAAACCTTTGACACTTAAGAACCATCTGGGTGAGAGCTGATTGCCTGTAAGTGACTGAGCTGGCATAGAAAAAACTCTGTACACCATAATTTCTGTGAATCAAAGGTTATACCTTCTTTTTGTGTGTGTGCATATGCATGTATTCGGACCCCGGAAAGCATCAGTCTGTTCTCTAATGCCTTCCAGTGTACGATGTAAATAACTACCATACCTTGGCTATGCATTAGCAAGAAAGTAAGCTTTTAACATCTGTAGGTAATTGTGTAATGTCTTGGCTTGCTGACTTTGTATGTGAGGCATTCAGTGCTCCTGACACTGCTTTTTCTTTTGCACAGAACACAAGTGCAGATCCTGCGTTAGGTGACAGCAGTGCAACAGCAGCGAAGAACTTGGAACTGGAGGGACGACTTGTGCAAGAAGTGAAAGAGCTGAAGGTCAGTAGTGGATGAACGCCAGACCAGGTCACTTGATGCTCCGTCTTCAGTTAGGACTTGTGCAACTGGAAACACTTTGGATGGAGGGGGTTTGTGCTGTCAGGATTTTTTGTTTTAGATGACAGAAGGGAAGTTGAATGCATCTCTTCTGTTGTTTATCACTTGGGGAACTTAGGCCTTGCCTGCCTTTGAAGCTTTTAAACAGTTAGTAAGAAGGGTCTAGGAAATAGCTTTACTGTGACATGGACAGCCTGCCTTGACTGGGGGAGGGTAGCCACTCTTTAAAACTCCTACCTACCTTTCTCTTGGCTGGTAACAGGGGGAGTTTGGTTAAGGAAGTGTAGGAGTGAGGCCACAGTACAGTTGGTGGGGATTGGGTTGTTACAAGTAGTGTATGGGAAGTGTTTGTTGGAAACAAAGCACATTTTCCTTGCTTAAGGTGTGACTTGGTGTGGGATCTTTCTTGTTGTCAGAGTGAAGTCAAAGCCCTTTCTGAAGAAAAAGCATCACTAAAACAGCAACTAGATGCATCCAACAGTACAGTTGCCATCTTGCAAGATGAGAAAAGCAAACTTCAGCAAGAAGTTGCAGAATCAAAAAAAGAACAGGATGATCTTCTGGTACTTTTGGCTGACCAGGATCAGAAGCTATCTGCCCTGAAGAATAAATTGAAGGATCTTGGTGTACCGGTAAGCAAAACAATGTTTCAAGTAAGTTCTCGGGTCCAAAGCTGGCCTGAGCAGGCTGGGTATGACAGTGCTTTATCCAACATGTCTGGTGAGGCATCCTTCTATAAATGGAGGGCTGTTGAATCTACCAGAGTTGCTTTTTGAACTTAAGTTGGCAGCTAGCAAGAAAATTACCTCTTGGAAGAAGTATTCAGAGGTACCTGCATAAGCATGGTGATGAAAACACCTTGCACTGTGTACGTGTGTCTGGAATGTTATCTGACTGTCTGCCCTTTCTGTTGCTTGTCCTGGCTGCCAGCTAGAAAACAAAGGATGGCATTGTAATGATCCAAGGGCTTGCTCTGCAGAAAATTCAAGTGATTACTTAGCAAGCAATTAAAGCTTTCTAGCTATGCTGCAAATGGTGATTGCAGCATCAGAGAGCAACGCTGGGCAGTTGATTTTAAGAACCCTTGCAGCTCGCAGCTGAACTTGTGGCTGTAAGGTGGATGTCACTAGGTGATGTGCTGCAGTTCGTGTGGCTGAATGCCAGACTTGAGCCTGTGTTTCTTATCCAAAGGCAATCATTCTTTCTGATGCAAATCATTTATGTATTAAAGGAAAGATTACTTTTTGGTAGTTAACAGTTAATTTGGTCTAGCTTCTGCTATCTGGATAAAACGTTAGTCTAGGGGGTTCTTGTAGCATGTCTAGAAGTTAAACTGAGATTTCAAGATGACAATTTGAAATGTTAATTGATACAGCGTGGTGGTTTTAGGTTGACTTTAAGCCTATTTTCACTCCCTGTGTATTTGTTTTATCTTCAAAGGATTGGATCCTTTGATGGAAGGGACCTTATTGCTCACAACAGATCTTTATTCATTTCAGGTTGAAGATGAGGATGATATTGAATCCGGAGATCAAGCAGATGAAGATGAGGATGGGGATGAAGAGGAGCAAGACTAATGTTCTTTTGTGTATTACAATGAAAACTAGATTGCATTGTTAGTGGGGAAAAAAAATCTATATACAACGCAAAACATCTGCTTACAAGAAGCAGAGGGGAAAGTGGCAACAATGGGACTGGTTATAAGTTACTGAAGTGTCTGGAAACCCTTCATACTAGGTAAAGCAAACAAAAATTACTAAGTTCTATATGAGTATCCCAAATTTGACTTGTTTAGAAGTTGCTTTAGACACTGTTTAAATTATGGGGATGACAATGCTGTTCATTGTCATTGCAGGAGTTCTGTGCATTTGTTTACCATTTTAACCTTCTGGAACTCTTAACGTAATTAAATACAGAAGTATTTGGTTTAACATCTGTCAAATGGAATCATTGCCTCTGCCCTCAGCATGGAGCTTCAGTGTAATTTGTGGCTTCCTTTAAAGAGCAGTGGCGAGGTGGAAGGGTTGGGGTGGCTGCCCTCTGCTGCCCTCCTGAGCGGGTTCTCTAGGTGCGAATGGACCTGAGCATTGAGTGCCTTGACGCCTGGTACAGCTGCATTTGGTACCTCCTGGAGGGAACCGAGGGAACTGCAACGTTATGCTAATAACGTGGAAGAGGCTTCACAGTAATGTGCACAAGCAAGGTAGTGTTTTTAAGAAGAATCTCTATGGAAAAACGAAGACCAATATACTCATTCTAAGGATCTAATGTGCTACCAAGTCAGCATAAAAATATGTTTAAAAAAAAATCTGTTGACTACTTCAGTAAGGAAATGAAAACTACTATGATTTATATAACTTATTGGCTCTTGATGAGTGAATAAAAGGTTGAATTTTAAAAGAAAAAACTGAACAGAGTAAACGCATCCGTTCTTGGTAACAAAAATAGGTATGTCCACTTAGTACTCATTTAATTCTCTTGTCTTGTTTTAATAAAATATATTTTAATACATATTTCAAATTGTTTAAAATCCAATCAAGTGTGACATATTAAATGAATAAAATACACTGAACTGGGGGGCTAATCAATTGAGCATGTAGTGGGATAGTCCTTTTTTTGCTTTTTCCAAAAGCATTGACTTCAGTAACTGCCTAACTTAGAGCTTTTTTTGTAAACACACAGTAGTTACTTGATCATAAGATTAGTTGATGTAGACCAGAGTAGACTGGCTTGTTAATATAAATATTTTTACAAGTCATGTCATAGTCTGTTTGCGTAACAAGAAATGTTTGGAAGTAGTGTTAAATTAAGCTCCACTCATGAACTCCATCCTTGGACAGTTTTTTTTGGAACTGGTGGGAAAAGAGCAAGCAGCGGAAACAACGTTAGCATAGGAGCTGAATTGTACTCACACACAAAGACACGGGGAGATGAACTCCTACAGATCATGGCCTGGCTGTCGTCATCAGTGTGACTTGCTTTCTGCAGAACCTGCTGGAAGAGCAAGGAGCTGTGACCAAGCAGCTGGCCATACAAAATTCAACAATGAGGGAAGAAGGCATACAGGCCACAGGGACTGTTTTAGATGGCTTTACCACATTATGCAGCAAGAGTTGCAGATAGTTCTTGATAAATTTACTTTTGTTTCCTAGGCAGTACTTCCTTCAAAAAAAAGGGGAGGGGAGGAGCCGGAGATGCACAAACTACAAAAAGAAAGCCAGAGAAGAAGTTGTGAAGTGCTCTTACTGCTTGCTCAGTGATGTGACTAAGTTCTAAAAGCGATATTTTGTCTGCTTGCTAAACCTCCTCAGAAGAAACACTTTATAGAAATTAAGCCCCATTTACCTAGACAAATGTCACTTCAGGGTATGACCAAAACTCTCTTGACATGAAACACAAGGAGGAGGACTCCTTGTGGCAGCTTTTAAAGTGGAAGATGGTACAACTGTGGCTTTGACAGCTGGCAGGTTTTCTTGTATTTTTATTTCCATGGAAATCGGGGAATTGAGGGGTATTTGATATGCCAAGAGTATTGTGGAGTCCTTGAAGATGAAAAACTGGATGGAGAGATGCATAGCTTTTAAAATCACTAGGGGCACTTATAACCAAGCAGTGTGACTTTTGCCAATTGGTATGTTGCTTCTGCACAAGCTCTGTGGTTGAATTTGGCACCGTCACTGAAATGGTATGCTACCACCCTTACTTTAAGGTACTATTGTCACGGGATTGGATTATTAAAAATAGCTTAAGAATCTAAGTGCCTAGCTCCCACTGTGTGCATGGATATAGGGTGAAATGTCTATCACCGCCTGAAAATTCTGGATGTGACAAAGTTTCTCCTTCAGGTACAATGCTATGGGAGTCCTCAGGCAGGATGTTTGTGGGCTACAACACACACCAAGTCTTTGACTTAGAACGTTGGTTGAGAACTGTCAGAAACTTAAACTAAATCAAGATGTTAGGGTATGGATTTTATGTGGTGACCTAGATAATTCCACAAGTCTGTCCTGACTATGCCTGCTGGATTTTATTTCATTTTGGCTGGAACACACAAATTAAGTAGTCATCTGTGCTGGGGATGAAGCTGTTGTGATGGCTTCCTTGTCCCTTACATAAATTGTGTTGATAACAATAATGGTGTTGGTAAGAATTGCAGTGGGATTTTACTCCAATCCGGACGGTAATTTGGGTGTTCCCAGAGCTCAGAGAGATCAGCTTGAGCCTAACCAGAGCTATGATTGGAGTTGCAAAGCATTTGACTGTGCCCATGTGCCATTATGAATGGTCCTTCATAACTTTGTAACGGAGGAGTGGAAAGGAAGGACGTGCTCAATTTTTAAGGAGGTGAAACTTACACCAAGTGATTCAGTCAATCAATTAAAGCGATGGGAACTCAATGTCTGCACATCCTGGAAAGTCAAATTTTAAGGTGTTTTTCCCCCACTAACACTGCTGCCAGTGACAGCTTCAGTACCCTTGTGTCCTGTGAGCACTGGTGTTGCTGGTTGCTTTTGTCAGCAATACCACCACCGGGTGCTGGTGACAATTTCTCCTACCTATTTTGAGAAGACAGACTTACTTATATCTAATTGAAACTCTGTGGAAAGCCCCATCACTGTTAATTTTCCTGTGGAGCATGTGATGTTCTTTGCAAAAGTTGGCTCCTTCAGCGGAGAGCAAAGGCAGCTATGGAGAAGGATTGGTGTCAGGAAGCCTTGTGGCTTTGTTACCTACGATGAGTTTGGAAAGTTATGTGGCCTGTGAAGTAGGAACAGCAGGGAAATTGGCTCTTTACTCCCTGTGTCCTGCTAGGTGATATGTGCTTTGCAAACCTGTTGACCAGGCTATGCACTTCTTACGTTTTCCTAGATGTTTTTACTTTGTCTTCTGGTTGCTTTTTGTGTCAGATCTATAAAAACACTGTGGGCAGAAATACTTAGCAAGTTGGCTGCATTATCCAAACACGCCCTAGAAGGCAAGAGTGCCTCTTAATTACAGGGAAAGGGAATAAAGAAAGGAGAATAAGGGGGAAAAACAAACCTGGTCATTCCACTGATGGGATGTTATCACCTGAAAAATCACCATGAACACAGATTCAGGATGAGAAAGCACGAGGTGTGTGATTGATGGTCTGGCCTGATGTCAGTGAGAAACAGTTAACCAGGCACCCTTACCCCAACATTGGTGCCTCTCCCCAAAGATGGTACATCACAACATTTTTTTTAGTTATAGCCACTCTCTACAGTTATACTTGGGAAGTTCCTACTTTTGGATACAAGTTCAAAATGTTTGAAATTGGAAAGGAAAAAAACTAGGCAAGGTGGAAAGTTCAGGAGACAGACAAATGGGTTACAAACAGGTTTTAACGAGGCTTGTTCAAAGCTCTCTTCCCAACTGGAAAACCTGTTTTTGTTGATTATTTTATTGCACCATCTTATCGGTGCCTCTTCATACTGGTAGTAGATGTGTCTGGATTGTAACTGTATGATTGTCGTGGGTAGCCTTTGCCCTGCAGGTATTCACTTGACGGTGTATTCTTGACCGTGTCATGACAAGGAGATTTATTTTTCTTTCTGTGGAATCTCTTCTTGTCCCATCATGATCAGGCCATCATGAATGCATGATATTTTTTTCTGAGTCTGAGCAGGATTTGGAGCTCTTCCACGCTCTTTGTCAAATCAAGCAATTGATACCAAGGAGGTGAATAGATCAAAGATTTCTAGCTTGTTACACATGGCGAGAACAGCACACATTAACAGGCAAAGAGGCACTAAGCTGTAGAGAGGATCAGGAGTGAGTAACAAAAAACACAAGTAATTCTGTTGTATGGTAATATTAAAGCACTGTAACTCACTTTGAGTGTCCAGAGCAGGCAGTGTGGGTCCATTTCTATGCACCTGTTCCAGGCAAAAGGATGTTCAGGAAGGGTCCAGCCCTCAGGGGGTCAGGGCAAGCTCAAAAATGATCAAATCCTGTTTATTTCTGTGAAGTTCATCCTAGAAAATAAAATGGTAACAATGGGTTGAGAAATGCATGGGGCCTGGAGACATCATCCTCAGTCTGAAGAGGAACGGGAGGAGAAAAACAGCCTTTTCTGTCCTTTAACTGCCTGAACAGCATCCTCACTTTAAAGAAGTGGGGGACCAGGTTACCTCAGCCTCATTCATTCACAAGGAAACGGACCCCAGTACGGAGGGGCAAATACCATCAAACAAGTACAAAGTCCCTGTGGTTGCCAGGGTCGTGTACTTTTCTTGGCCTGGACAAGCATGTGATCACTTCCTACTCCTTATATCAGAAGACAATAACCTTATGATGCTTTTCTTGATAAAGGACATCATAGCGGGTGCAAATTTTTGTGATGCAACAGACATAGATCCTGAGGCTAACGGTGAAGGTCAGGCCAAGGCAGAAAATACCCTTGCTGCACAACGTTGTGCCTCGAAGCTGAAAAATTCACTGCTGGGGAAAGAGAGGGCAGTCAGTGGTCACTGACAGCCGCTCCAGGCCACACGTGTTTCGCTAGCAGCAGTGTAATAAATCATCAGGTGGATAGGCTGCTTGACTGGAGGGAGATATGAATGCCCGTCAAGAAGAGCCACTGCGAAGGGGGCTGATGTATATATGTGTGTGAAGATCCTTCAGAAAGCAAGTTTTCTGGGGTTAGTGTTATAGAGGGGCCTCTGAGCGACCCCCGTAACAGCTGGGCCCCAAGATACAGCCCTAAGAAAAAAGACTCAGCCCTTCCCTGACTGTCGGTGAGACCCGAGGCACAGGGCAGCCGAGACTGCCTCAGCCAGATCCGTATCTCCTGGCTGACCCGGGGTGCTGGGGCTACGTGACAGAGCGGGTGAGAGGTGCTTTGCAGCTCACGGGGCTGACAGGGAGCATGCAGCTCATGGCTGCCGGAATGAACAATTTCTGGCTCTCCTGTTGTATCTCCAGTTAGGCAATGGCAGAACGGTCTGACTTTTCTGCTAGTCCCTGGTTGTGCCTGGAAGCCTTGTCAAGAAATTCAGCTGATGGTGAGCCCAAGCATAAGATGAGTTCTGCATCCACAAAAGGAAACCAGCTTGCTCCTTGACCTCTTGGCTCCCATTTGGGCCAAGGAGGAGCCAAAGACTGACTTGATGCTTTCATGATTCTCAATTGGGCTGGCTCCTGACTTCCTACAAAACAGGAGGCAACCTGCAAAAGAGCACAGGTCTACAGCAAAGCTTTGCCAGCACTTGCATGACCACATTTGCTGCTAAAAAAAAAAAAAAAAAAAAAAAAAAAAAAAAAAAAGTATCAGATGTAGACATTTCACTGGCTAGTCAGTTTAGCTTCCTGATAAATCTAGTCCAAAAGCAAAGGAGAAATGGGGCCTTCCTGGTAATTAGGGAAGTCCCGAGACACATAGCGGTTGAAGCTATCAGCACAAGCCTTCCTGACCTCATTTGGTGATAGACTCTGGATGCTGAACACACTGAGATTAATACTAATCTGAGACAAAAGTACAGCCAAACATCGACTTCATGTCATCCCCGATGATTTGAACAAGTTGGTAATGAGAGCATGGTTGCACGCCGACTCCACCTGCCCTCCTGGGGGATACCAGACTCTCACCTGCATGCTTTCAGCCCCAAAATGATGCAAGGGACAGTGGGTTTGCTGCAGGCTGCATTCTTCTCCTGGTGGCTTGGGAAGGTGTGCGTGTGGCTGCGAGGGAGAAAGCTGCCGAGGTAATTAGTTAAAGTTGTTTATCCTTAGGCACATCTCTGTAGCCGTCTGGGCCTACCACAGCCATACCGGGGAGCACTCCGACACCACCTACCCTGACAAACAAAAGCACAGCAGGACCGACGCAGGAATAGCACTTGTGTGGTGAAGGCTAGCCAAAGAAATATATGTGAAAGGAGGGTTTAAAGCCCAGTTAGAACCCTTTCTGCTTTGGGCTGCAGTGAGCTGTTTTTCATAAACAGGAGAAAACCACCTGGCATGGGCATGGATTTGCTTGCTGGCTGTGCTCCTGCCCAGTCCCCTCCAGTGAGCGGCAGCCCCGGCACGGCTGGAGCTGCTCCACTGGCACTGTGTGCGCCTCTGTGGGGAGGGGGCTGCGGGCACCAGTGTGCACCAGTTCCACCCCTCTGCACAAACCAGTGGCACTGGACAATGGTCGCAGTCCAACAGGGCCAGTGCTTGCCTTGCTCATCCTTGCTCCTCAGTCCCTGTGGTGCGAATCCGCCTGCAGCCTAGCACCCAGCACCGAGGGTAGGACTCGTCGAGCTCCAGCGTGGCCACCAGAGGTCACGGTGTTCCCACAGACGGCACCAAAACCCAGCTACAGCGGCCCTGAGCTAGGTGCTGAGAACTGGAGCTGCAGACCTACAAAGGTTAAACCCGTGTCAACGTTTCTGCGCCAGCTACATGATAGCTTCTGGTTTTAAACAGAGCTTTAAGGCAAAAAAAAAAATAAAATATAAAATAAAACAAAATAAACCAAACCAAAATAAAATAAAATAATAATAAAATAAAGAATCCACCAAACTTGTTAGAATGCTACCTAAAACTAGCATTTCTCAACCCACAGTAGCTGTGTGGAGCCCTGGAGCCATGTGCTACTGTGCTGCTTGGTTTTGCTGGTGACCATGCTGGCTTTAGGCAGTTCAGCCTAACTTTTAGCATTGTCCTGCCCTGTTGTCCTAAAAAAAAAGCAATTTTATCTTCTGCTAAGCAGCTTACCATGTGCTGTGCTGCCAGTCCAAACCTGCCTGCTGCACAGCATTGTCCAATGGTAACACAGATGCTGAGGAAGATTTGTCTTTGACAGATTTGGTGGGAGCGTAGTTAGTGGTGTGTGTATGTGTGTACCCTCTTTTTTCTAGTGTGGTACTCACAAAAAGAGGAAAAATAGGACAGACTGCCAGGTCGTAACGCAAGGCTTTCCTTGGAGCTGGGGGCCCTGTTCAGCAACACATGAACATACACTTTGTACTCTCTGCTTGCAGGCTGCTGTGGGTCTTAGCTGTTATAGTCCCCAGAGGTATCTGGATGCATGGACGAGATCCATGCCAGGCACTAGGTCCCACGTGTTTTCCCTCCTGGGACTGCTGGCTGGTTGTGACTGGTCCAGTGTTGCACCATGTGGTTTTATACCTTAGGTGAGAGGTAAGAAGACTGTTCCTGCATGCGTATCTAACCTTGGACATCTCTGGGCTTCAGCATACACAGAGGACTACATAAAGCCGTGCTCTATTTGCAGGAAAGACTGAAGTGAGATGGTCTCCAAGCTTGCACAGATCTGGGTTGGCAGCCCCTCTCACATCGTGTAGGGCTGCAGCTTTGATGAGCTCAAGCCCTTGGCCAGGGTTGGAATACCTGGACATCCTGTGGCATACAGGTTCCCACCCTTGCTGCACTGGAGCTAGTGGCTCCAGACAAGCAGTGTAGTGGGTCTTCCCTGCATCAGTGTGAGGACACGCTTCTGGGCCTTCGCACGAAGAGCAGAAGATAGCACATCTCACAGACATTCAGTGCTTATCCTGTATTGAATGACCACACTGTGGGCACACAGGACTCAGGGCTGGCCCATCCCGTCCCATCTCCTCTGATCTGTCCTTGCAGAGCATTATCTAGAAGGCCCGTGTGGCATTAAGCTTGTGGCCTGTAGCAGAACTGCCTGAGTTTGTAGAGGACAGGCTGAAACATCCCTTTTTGTCTCCAGGATCAGAAAAGCCTTGCTTACTCCTCTACAGTGAAACTTTTTTTTGCATGCCTGCAGTGGTTCCCTGCTACTGTGCTCCTGCCTTCTTAGCTCATGAAATCCTGAGATTTCTGTTGTGTATTTCTTAAGCAGCAAACATGGAACTTTTGCTGAATTCTCTGGTAAAGATGGGTGTCCCTGGCAGATGTGGGATGGCCAGTCCCCTTGTCCCTGCTCCTTGGGTGGAACAGAAAGGATCCTGTTATGCTTCAGGTGTCAGGCCAATGCCAGCACTTTGTCGAGTTAGGTTCAGCCCTTACAAACCTGTGGTGATGTCTGTGGAAACCTGAAGGCCTGTCTTTCCATTCTCTGATGAAGAGGTGACACAGTCTAAGAGGAAGAGTGCTGGACCAAGTTAAAAGACCTAAAATTTTCCCCGCGCCACTGCATGACTTCTGCACGAGTAGCTTGACCTGGGACAAGCTCAGGAATTGAGCTGCCCATCCAGTCCCTTCTCCTCCCCTCTCACCGGCTCCTTTTTGTTAAGCTGCTGCTCCGGTGTGCATTGCAAATTGACTGCAGGGCTGCTCATTTACTTAGGACTCAGTAAATCAAGGAGTTAGTAAAAATCACCCAGGCTGAATGAAATGCTTTATCTGACCGGAAATATGAGCATGCTTGAGATCACACAGGGTGTGAACAGTAGGTGAAAGTGTTTGAGCTATCTTGTTACAGGTAGCCAAGTTGCTGTAAAATACAAAAAAGGGGATGTTGGCTCTCCCCTGCTCCCTCCTGCGTACCTCCCCCACAGCAAACACTCACAAGGGCTGGTGCTGCAGCTGAACCAGCAGAGGCGAGGACAGAGAACACATTAGCAGGCCACTTGCCAGGGTAACTGATCCTTTTTCTGTAAGAAAAGGCAGGGTTGTGTCAGCAAGCCCAGCTGCACAGGCACACACCAAAGGTAGAGCAGAAACATGCAGGTTCAATCATCAGGCCAGGAAATCCGCTTGGATAAGAATGTACTTTATTATTATTTTTTAAATCTGTCAGACACCTACACTCCACTTTTTGTCATAATCTGTCTGGAACTGATTTTATCTCACATGCTGTGCACTTCAATGGAAAGGAAGGGGGTGACGGTTGGGCAACTGATAGAAGGCTTCCACCCTGCGCAACCTCAGCTTCAGGTGGCTGATTACTCACACCTCTTCCTGGCAGGACCCAGACAACCTGCCTTTCGTAGCATTTTGAAGCACATGTGTAGCTGGAAGCCACAGGCCTGGCTGCCATGCCAAAGGTAATGGGGTTTGCACTGGGGCCCAAGGGGGCTCAAATTTCTGGGAGTTTTGCCACCTTCTGGGATACTTTGCTTCATATCTCTGTAGTGCCTTGAGGACTCTGCGTTAGTATCCCCTGAATGATGGATGCTACTGAGGGGGCCCGACAGCAGTGCTAGGCTTTTCTGGCACTCTGTTGGTGGTCTTGAAGGGCTCTCCCAGCCACAAGAAGTGTCACGTCTTGCACTTGTTTGTTGTGTGGAGGTCTCTTCCAACCTAGATGATTCTGTGATTCTGTGCTCTGCAGGCCGGGGAGTCATCTGGTCTTCTGGCAGATATGTCAGACACCTGGCAACTTGGAAGAGACACCCTTTATCCAAAGCTATCTTCTTGATGTGCACTCTTGGGCTGGTTGCATCATCTGTACAAATCCCTGACTTGGCCCTCTGAAGAGGAGCGCTCTTCCTACGCACAGAGAGCACGTGAGTGTCCAGGCTGTGCCCACCTCCATGGTGAAGTGCCCTGATGTGATTACTGGGGGGCTTGAGACAATTTCCTGGTGAAGTTCTGTAGACTCCTGATATCTCCTGCTCTGACCTCAGCAGGCAACAGAAAAGCTGAAGTGAGAAATTCCCTACATTTCTGCTTTTACCTTTTTAGTATAGCTTTTACAATGGGGATGGCTATACAGTATTTTTCCTCATCCTTCAATTCCTGTTTGAATGTTCCTGGTGATGCTCCCAGCTCTTCATTGGAAGTTTGTACTGACTTCTGATTGAGCAGATAATGTGCCTGTTATTCTTTCCTCTCTGTTGCTTCATGGTATGCAACAGGATATTAGTCAAAACAATTGCTTCCAGGTACCTGCTGCTTCAGGAATGACCTATCTACAATTATCTGATACTTGCAGATTTGCCGCTGCATTTCCCTGAAGGATCTCCCAAGAGAAGCATCAAGGCACCAGGACTGGTGATGTAGCACCATCTCTCCCTCGCTAGATGACAGGACTGACAGCAGCTCTGAGTCAGTGCAAGCACAGGAACTGCACAAAGGAACCCTGCTTTCTGCCAAAACCAATCCTTACACCCCATCCTCTCTGCCAGCAGGGGAAAGCAGTACCCCTTGCCTTGTATGATGCTGGTGGAGATGTGCTTCTAAGGGTCTGTTCCATCCGGCACTCAGTGACCTGCGTGAGCCCTGGCTGTCTGCGCCACATGGTGCCATGTGCTGCCTGCAAGGAGCAGGTTCTGAAGGAACTCTTGCAGCACAGTGCTCACACTTCATTTCTCCCTGCTTCTCTGGCTGAATTTCCAGTCAGTTTTCTAGGCATGTGCGTATGTCTTGCATCTGTCTAGGTCCCAAAAAAATACCTGGTTCCTAGAGAATTCCTCAGGAGAGAGAGGGAGGAAAATACCCATTTTGAATGTCCTCACTCGTGAAACTCTCAGATGATGCTTGTGCCACCTGTAACCTCACCACTGCCTCATTCCAGTCCCCTCAGATCTCTGTGAGTGCAGGGAAAAACAGTTTCACTCATCTCTCTATTCTTTGTCCAAAGAAAGAGAGAAACCAGGAGAGAGAGACTGCGAGGTTGGAGGAAAATCCTCCTCAGTGGGAAGACACATGGGGACCACGTTGCAGTTGTGGCCTAAGGACAGTGTCCATTCACACGGACTGGGCAAGGCCCCTTGCTGCTCAGCCCCTCCAGTATCACAGCCAGACACGAGGAAAAGGAGATGAGACAGGCCCTGCCTGCTCAGTGTTTTCAGGATCAAAGCAGAAGGCAAATTAGGGAGGAAGGAGCTGGCTCCATGCAAGCTGGGTTCCTGTAACACCTTGGAAGACAGTTGGCGTGTCGGAGCAACGGGCAGCAGCCGGTGTCTGAGTGTGCCTGGCAGAAGACCAAGCGGGCAAAGACAAGCTCTGTCTACTGAGTAAACGGCGAGCAATCTCCTGTGAGATCTTGGCAGTGGGAGCTATTCTGCAAAATCACAGCTTCCGCTGGGTGTTTGCTTTGTGTGGAGCTGGGCTTTGTCCCATCGCCATCGGCAGAGGGGAGCAGCTCAGTGTGTGCGAACAAAGGCCCTTAGGAAGCCCAGGCTGCTTTGACAGATCCCAGCCTCCCACTGGCTTTCCAGGAGCTGAGCACGTACAGCTGCCCAGACATCCTTCACACGCCATGCAGACCTCAGCCCTGAGAGCTGCTCTTTGACTCAGCCGTGCTGCCATTGGCCCGGCTCTAGCGGGCAGAGGAGTTCTTCAAAAACTTCCTGTCCCTGCAGGATAAAGCCCTCCAGGTGATAACATAAACATCCTGTATATCCTGTGTAGGAGAGTATAGAGGACAACAAACATTTTTGCCTTCCTACATCATAGCTTTTGTTTTCCTTAAAGCACCAGGACTCATGGGAGTTGAGGGCCCAACAGCTCTAAAGACGATGATGGCATACAGGGAAGCTGCAGCTCTGGTTTGCTTCTGTTCTTTGGGGAATTTTGGCTTTGTCCCAAGTTGTTTCACTGTATCTGGGCTGTGTGCTGCTGTGGGGTGGGCTGTTAACACTGAAATGCCAGACATTTAGAGTCATACCTGGTATGAGCAAAGAAACTCAAATCACGACATGTTTTCTCAAACCTGATTTCATAGTTTCCTAAAAAGTTTTCCATTTTCCAAACAACAACAACAACAACAATAAAAAACATCAAGAGCAATTGTATATATATTGATATCTCCTGCTGAAAAGCCACAGGTTAGCCAAAGTGAGGCTTCTCTGGATTTAGGAAAAGCAAATCAGACGTGGGAGCTTTGACTCAGTGTCTAGGGTGCTGTTAATGCTTTCCAATTCCTCTCTCCTGCTGGAAAATTCAGTACAAGAGGGGCCTTGTAGTAGCATTTTGTTACTGTTATTATCACAAGAGGTTTGGAATGGGGATCAAGAAAGGGTGCTTTCTAAAAAGTACCTCACTTGAATTCATGCCAACTCTGTATTTATGATACAAGAGAGAAATGTGTCCTGGAGATGCATTTATGGCACATGACTGAAACACTGCACCTCAGAGATGGATTTTGTGTGAGTATGGATAGATATATCCATGACTGTACCTTTACTCTGCCTGTAATTAAAATTTATTCCCATGACTTTAGGCCAAATGAAATACCTTTTAAGTGCCTCAATGATACTTCCATGCTAAGATCTCAGCTGGCATAGGAGGCATGGGGGACACCTCCCTGTCACCTCAGGAACTCTGTACTGATGGGGGGGGGAGGGCTGATCTTCTGCATCTACCTGGAAAGAGAGACACTGCAGTGATGGGCTTAACTGCACCCAGGGCATCCCAGGTGGCTGGTATGTCGAGGCCACAGCACCACAGCACAGCTTCTGTTGAAAAGTTCCCACTGGCCTGTGAAGCCTGTGGCTTAGCATTTGTCAAAACTGTAAAGATAGATACTGTGGCTTGATGCTTGAGAAGAAACTATGGCAAGAAAATATATAAATACTTTGGTGGCTGAACTAATATTATTTTAATCTGCAGGACTGTTTATACACTCAAAGCAATACACTTTCAGCAAAAAGGATTTTAATTTGGATTTGGCAAATATGTTAGACTGAGTTAAGGACCTGGGAGAGTGACATTTTCCATTTCAGTTTCACTTTGTTTTCATGTCATTTGATTTCACGGAAACCCTTTAAATGTTTTCCTCTTGACATGTGTTCATGATGAAAACAGACAGGATTAGAGGCTGGAAAAATGAAATGCTTTGGTGAACACCAAAGTTCTTACGAGTCTTCCTTTCACTCTCTTCACAACACGCTTTCAGGCTGAGGCAAAAAACAAGTATTTTCTTTCCTTTCTTTTTTTTGGGGGGGGTGAGGGAGGGGGAGTTCATCATTAACAAAAATGCCCTTCTCAACCTAGCTTGTTAAAATATATCTACAAAGGAATCTGTGAGGCTGTCAAGTGGGGAAATGCATCACTTCCAAGTTGATGCTGTTTCCCCAGCTCCACCAGACTCCAAGGTGCCAATGATGCTCAACTGAAAGCGATGAACTGAAAGCAATGTGAAAGCCAGAGAGTTTTGTTGGCGGGTCTGTTCCATTACTACCTTTCTTGTGTGATTCTGTATGTATCTCACTTTCTTTTCTTTATTATCACAGCAGTATTCATGGAACAAAACTGAGCAAACCTTCTGGCTCACAGTAGGTAGAAGAAGGCACAGACTCAGCTGCCAGGATGGATTCTGCCAGTTGCAGAAGACAGGATTCACTTCCCCAGTTGTAAAATTAAAAATGAGTTAAACATCCAGAGGGTGTTAATGGAAGGCACGAACCACCCTGCAAACCGCAAGCCTTGGAAGAAGTACAAACTAAACGCAGACAGGAAATCCCCCACCCAGCCAGGACCTGGAAGTTGCTTACACCTGAAGGAGAAGTAACTGGGGATGGTTTACTTTAGGTTGATTATTTGCAAATGACTGAATGTGAGTGACGTTCATTCCCTTAGTTCTAGAGAAGCATATCAGATGAGTGAAAAAACAGCCCTTGATATCTCCTCCGACCAGTTTCCTCTAACTGGTAGGTTCCCTCCCCACTGAAGACCCGATTCTGGTTTCTTTGCCAGCCAGCTAGACAGCTCGAGACAGCTGGGTCACAGCCTCGGGGCATTCAGGGCTGGCTGTGGGACAAGGACAGGGAATTAAGCCCACAAGCTGCAGGAAGGCAAAATTTCTTTGTCGAACTGGGTTGTGATGTTTTGAGAATTACCACTTACAAAAAGCACCCTTGCTCCTATTTTTTTCTATTCTTTTGCACGGATCCAAAAAGTGACTGAGATTACAGGGCAATAGACAGAGTGCATATTTTATGGATAGGTAAAATAGCTATAAGCGTGACCAAGGAAGAAGTTGGCTGGGACAACAGTTCCATGCTTTTCTGTCTGGCATCCCATCTCACCTTGCAAGAGTAACACATCTTTTCTGAAATCCACCCACTCTTACTAGTAGTCAATTTTTCATTTCCCTGTTCACATGCCTCCCCTGTCCCAGCATGCCCTTGATGGTTCAGACTGGCTCCAGCTAACTCTATGCACATTTATCTTGCAGAATCAATCAATCACTTACATTTTCTGGTTTATGGGTGTTCTCCCATCTGGGACCTGGCTCCATGACAGTTTGTTGTACTACGTGACCTCCCTGTCCTCCTGGAGACTCTGCTGCAGCTCCAGCTCCATGTGTCAGTGCCAACAGCTGCAGGTTAGGCCCTGCAACAGAAGAGGGAAGGACAGTGTCTCTACAATGGCCAAACAATTAATTCTGTCACTTTCCAAGTATGCTTTTGCTGGGAAACAGGAGCTTATTTTGATTGTCTATTACAAAGGTGGATTGGAGAATTTAAGAGCTCTCCGGGAGAAAGGCCTTTGGCTAGTGTTACAGATGAAACATTAAACTACCATACTGATACTAAGCGTACTTATTTTCAAATGTCACGTTTTCATTACATACACCGCATACTATGAATAAAGGCACAACAGTAACTCAAGGCCCCTGGAGACAGAGACAATGGTAGTGACAGGCAGAGCAAAGAAGAAACCTGTGCGTGTGTTCTAGCGAGTTCTGCTGAGCTGGCTGTCAGGGCTGAGTTTCCTATGAGAGGTATGAGCTTGGTCTTGTTATCTAATTCTCAGTGTACCAAGGGAGCATATTTACATTGCAAAGTGTTCCTCGTATCCCATTTGGTCTATGCAAGGCAATTAGTAAGTATTTTTAAAGCCTTCCAAATAAACTTCAAAGCAGAAGCACTTCCTGTTGGAAGGGAAGGGCTGCCTATGAGTGGGAGCTCTGAACGTCGTCTGCTAATCGGTTCCTTCCCGTGGCCAGGGCTTTCCCCACCAGTGGGCTTCTCCTACATTTGCTTTTTTTGCAGAACAGCCTCATGAATCACACGAAACCTCTAGAAACAAACCAAATATTGAAGAAAGAGGCTGGAGCAACAGAGGCTGGAAGAGAGTTACACAACTCCCAAGACCAGTGCCATGAATAAACAGTTTCCCGGAGTGGGCTGCTGCTTGTCACCTCTCTCCCAGTTAGTGCCCCTTAGTTCAGAGCAGGCCGACCCATCTCCGATGAGGCCAGCGTGTGAGGTGATATCTGGCTGGATGCGGGCCCACAAGTACATGGGCAGAGCAGAAAGGAGAGGGAAAGGACACTTGCTCTCATGGGTTTCTGGCCTGAGGAGAGCAGAGTGCCGCCAGCCAGGCTGCTGTCCTGACGTCAGCTCAGTGCTCAGTACCTCCTCGCTACCTCGATGCTGACATTGGAAGGAGATGCCACGTTTTTAACACCCCTTTCTGCACACAAGATGGAAAACACGACCTGCAGCTGCCTATGTGACGGCTGTTTCCTGTGGACACTGGCGGGGTGTGCCAGGAAAACCTTTGGAGTGAATCTTGGGCCAAGTTGTTCGCAGACACTTAGTGATTTAGGGAGCCAACCTGCAGGGAGCCCCGCAGAAGGTTTCTTCTTCATCACATGCCTTTTACTTTTCCAACTACCTCAAACCCTGTGAATTAAAAATTGAGACTCAAATATAAAGGAATCGCTCTTCGTTAGGTGAGACTCCTTGTGTCAGATAGATGAGTTGACCTGCCTTGTTTCTGGGATTATGGATATTTAAAATGCTCCCTTCTTCTCCCATTGAAATTCCCTCCTGGCTCGGGATACTACTGTGCTTCTGTGCTGTCTCCTGCTGTCCCCCCAGAGACTGGGTCCTTCACAGGCTTCAGGGAATGATCGAGGCACAGAGCAGAGGCAAAAAGCTTGGCTTTTGGGTAGCCTGAGAAAGCGGTGGTGTTTCTCAAGGCAGGTGAGCAATTAACTGAAACGAAAGGCAGTCATTAGGTGAAGATGCTCAGGGTTTACCTGGCCTGCCTTAGCCATGCCCATGGCATTTCCCCTAGTCAAGTGATAGATTGCAGGCACATTTTAGTTTAACTGTGAACCTAGTATAATTACGGAAACATTTATCTTTTGGAAATGTAATTGACCCTTTGGAACTGACATACCATGGAGGTGAAATTAAGAAAAGGAAAAACACACTGGAAATATTTGGGCAATTTCCTCTTGGCACATAATTGCTTGTTTTGTGACCTAAAAAACAGTATTCCTTACACTCCTGCACAAGGTTATGGGTTACTTAAACTATTTATAGGTGCTTTGATCCTATCTTTTTTCTGCAATCGAGGCGGCGAAGCTTGGATCAACCAAATGTGACATAATTCTGGATGCTGCCACCCTGAGCCATGCCTCAGGTGACCTACCAGCTCCTTGTAGCTGCTGTGGGCATGCTTTATCAGCTCCATCTATTACAGACTTCGAAGAGGTCCCTCCCTAGTGCAGAGGATGCTTGAGAAATGGAGGATACCAGGCATGCTATGTTGTGTCATCAGCCCTTGATGAAGGAGTGAGGGAACTGTACCCTGGCAGTACTTTTCCACTTGCTTTCCTAGCCGAGAGCTGGTAACTGGGCGGTTACGACATGTACGATCTTCAGCGAGGTTAATCCTTGCAGAGCCAGAGATCAGATTTGGCTTGGGACACCTCGGTTGTGTGGTGGTCTGTCTTAAAGCTAACACAAAGTGAGGCACAACACTTTGTTTTCATGTGTGAGAGATCTCAGATGTTCCTATAACACACATTCAATGATTTGTGTTAACAATCACTGGAGATATCTGCAAAGCAGGAGGGTTCAAGTCCATGGAACCTCTTTTCATTCAGCCTTCCATCATTTCCCATGGTCAAGCATGAGCACAACTCTACAACTGGCCATTTCCCACAGAAAGGGAATCCCAAAGAACTTGATCTTCTTGCTTTGACATTGTGATTGTTTTGTTGCCATAATATTAGTGTTTTGTTTTGACACTGGTAAAAATATTTGGTTGTCAAAAGTCAGTAACATTCTATTGCATTTAACGCCTGAGACACAGTGTTAAACATAACTGTGAAAAGGAAACTGTAACACACACACCAAAAAAAAAAAAAAAAAAAGGCATGAAAATTATAGTCTCTAGGTTTCAAGCAGCAGGAACAGTGAACGGCATTGCCAGGCTGATAACCCTGTGGATTTGCATGAGATGGCTGCCTACAGCTACCCTTAGTTCCCTTGGCCTTCCCACTGGGGCTGACGGACAGTTACACCAGAACAATTTAGGCAGGACCTACCCTCTGGCCATGCGTGGAAGGGCAGGAACTCGCATCCAGCTCTAGATCACAGAAACATCAGGCTTCTCTGCTGAGGGTCAAGGATGTTGAGGATGTATTGGGGCCTGGGGCAAGCTGCATGACTTACTGGAACAAGCTAGCCAGATTTTTATCCAGAATAAAAGAAAACCAGAGAAGGCTCTTCTTCTTTGATAATTGTTTCTCCATTACATCACTGAGGATTAACCTGGCATTTTCAACACGGACCTTTTGCTTGTGAAATCCTGGCCTTTCAAAGTCTCCCATTTGGGCCTCTTCTGTAGTTTTATTACAAAAGCCTTACAATTACATACACAGGGAAATTCCTCCTTCTGCCTACGAAATGATGTGACATGTAAGTAAAAGGGCCTCCAAACAAAGCATCTGAAACAAACTTCACTAAATGTCCTGTTCGTCCAAAATTACATTTCCCGTAAATATTTTTCTGTCTCATTTCCTGTGTGCTACTTGTTACATTATTTGTTTAAATCAAATCACCATGTGGCAACTCTTAACATACATGATGTGAGTGTAAACAGCCTAGAAGCAAGCAAAACTGCAAGGATGAGAAGGACAAGCAAGCAGAAAATGAAACCACTGATAACATAAAATGCAGACTGATAAAACTAATAAAAAGCTCTAATCTTTTCTGACTGGCACTAGACGATGTCAAAAAACTGGCGTTTAATGTGTGTGCCAGAGGCCTGCTGACGGAAGGTTTCAAAAGACCAGAGGGCACAGAGTTTGGGCTAACGTGGTGGAGTCTGAGGCGCATCTGCTCATGACTCAGTGCTTCTGATGTCATTCCTATCGCTGGCACGAAAGACAGAAAAAGCAGCGAGTTCAGACGGGACCAAGGCAATTTCTAACAAAATGGGTGGGATGTCATGCATCAGACTCTAGGAAGCCATTGGTGTCTG
This sequence comes from Nettapus auritus, assembly GCA_011076525.1. Taxonomy (NCBI): domain Eukaryota; kingdom Metazoa; phylum Chordata; class Aves; order Anseriformes; family Anatidae; genus Nettapus; species Nettapus auritus. Next base: position 67,284,247 of record CM021768.1, read on the forward strand.
GTCTCCCTGACCAGCTCTTTGTTCAAACACCTTCTCCCTCCCCACAGAAAACAACGAGGAACAAATCCTCTGTTCCACCCTGGTGCACAGACCAGGCTGCCATGCTCTGCAAACAAACTCTGCAAAGCTTCATCATGCTTAATGGAAGGTTTAAGGCCTTTGTGCTGAGATGGGAGATATCCAGGCCGAGACACAGAAGTGTTTTAGCATTCACATGGTTACTTAAGTGAGGCCCTAAGCATGCACGGTGTGTCCACAGGCCTCTTGTTCTTTCCATGCTGCACCCAGAGACATTTGTGTACTGTTCTGTTCCCATCTCTGGAATTAGCAACACTGTCTTTATTTCGGGTGGCCTTCAGGTCTTTCAGGTGGCTGTGTCTGAGTGCTAATTGTCAGTCCTCCTTCTGCTGTTGTCCTTTACTCCCTATCATTTCCATACTCCCTTTTTCATTTCCATTTTCTTCCCCACATCGGCATGTCCTCAGCAGCCCGCAGGTAGCATCCCAGACAAGAGCCCTAAGTTGTGGCCCGTCCTGTAAAAATGCCATCCGTACACGGGAAGCACGCAGCACTGACCTTGCTGGCGGAGGCAGGCTGTGAGGTAGGGAGCTGCAAAAGATAAAATGCACCTGTTTTATTGAAGGCATGTTTACATCGAGGATCAAATCCTGTCTTACTCTGCTAAAACCGTAACGTGGAGTGGCTTTTCTGGAACAGCTCCCTGAGTGGGCATGTCCAAACAGCAGCAGGAGAACATCAAAAGCTGCAGCGATCATCCGCAGATAAGCACCCAAACTGTATGATCCTGAGCTACCCCCAGGCACGGCTTATTAGTTTGTCTGCCCGTGATGAGCTCTCAAGAGCCTATAGCTCTCCTTTATACCCAAGCCTCTTTCCACGGTGCTGGCTTCACACACACGGTCAAGGGCTAACTGCCTGCTGGTCAAGAAGGTTGGATATCCCAGGTAACTTGATGGAAAACCCACAGCGTGAAGTCCTTTTAGCAGAGAAAGGACTGGGAACGCAGACTTGGGTCAGTGCTAGAGCAAGTCCCCGCTGCAGTGACCCAGCCACAGTGGGAAGTGTGTTTGCATCAACCATCTCTCAGTAATTATAGCAACAGATGACTTGAGATCAAAGTGTGTTTGTGAATGATGTGGCGAAGTAAATGTATGTAAATCTCAGCTTCTTTATCTCTAGATCTGTCTTTAATGCTGACTTCTGTCCGGCTTTAACCTGCCCTGGGAAAACATCTCAGCTTCCATTGCTGCAGCACCAGCCCGGACAGACCCCCAAGAGCCTTGCCCCATGCTCACCTCCTCGCCCCGTGCACAGCACAGCTGCTCCTGGCTGGCACGACTGCCATGGCACAGCAGCTGCTTGACTTTGGGGCCTGATCCCCGAGCTTTTCTCAACGCAGAAGGGCGCGTTTGCTGTCATGGTGACTCAACAGAGCCAGGTGCCCGGGCGCTTTGTGCCGACACGCTGAGGTGCCGCCAGTGGCTGCTACTTCCAGGCCTTCCCCTCCCACTACTTGCACCCCAGCAGGCAGCTGCTCCTCCTCTGGCCACAGTCGAGGGCTCCAGAGCTGGTTTCTAATCCAAGTTCTCCCAGCCTTGCCCCGCCACCAGGCCAGGCTGCAAGCAAGGTTTCACAGGAGGGATGGAGTTTGGGCTGACATTGGAGAGCACAAGTGTACGGCGGCAGCCAGTGGCTGACCAGCACGTAGAGGGGCTACCATTTGTCCAGCCCTCTGCATGTATCCTGTGGCTGCCCTTCATCTGGGTTGAACCTGTTCCATCTTCTCTCTGTCATGTCATTCCCCTATCAGATTCTAGCATGTTTATCCTGTATTTTCTAACTTGTTAACTGCTTCACCCACGATGCTCAGCTCCACACCAGGTGCTCTCTGCATGCCATCGATCTGTAAGCACCCCATGGGGATGTCTCCTCTCTGCGCATCCTGCTCTGGACAGCAGCACACATGGCTGGCAAGATCTTTGCAAGCCCTTCAGTGCTCTGCAACTGCCCTGTCCCACTTGTCTAGTTCCTAGCAGTTTCACAACCTTGCTTTCAGTTCCACTTCATCTGCACAACTGCAACCTTTTTTTTTTTTTCTGCTTTATAACACAAGTTTTTGCCTACAAAACTCTGCATAAAAGGAGCAGTCGAATTCTTCATGTTAGCTTAAAATGCCATGTGGGATAAAATCCTGCTGGAGGAGTAGCTTGCAGGGAGGGAGTGCTAAAGGAACCGCAGCTGTCCTTGCCTGTGTCCCCTCAGAGGCTGACCACCGGGGGCTGGTCCTGGCTGTCCTGCAGGGAATTGGAGTAAATGGCCACAGTTGGAAAGGGCTGTGATTATCAGACATTTGATTTGCTTTGTCATTTGTGCCCTGGATATTCACCTGTCTCACCTCATGCTATAGCACGTAGTGAATGGTCAGTTCTCCAGCAGAGGTTAGAAGACACGAGGCAGGGAGCAGTTTTCTAAACCTGAGGAACAAAGACAGGGAAGATACTCCACACACAGGTCTGTCATGTGGCTGCATGCTGGCTCCAGACATCTTTCCTGCCCAGTTCCTGACTGAAAGTGTTTGAGTCACAAGCAGTAGAGTGCAGAGACAAGGCCAGGGTGGTTAGAATTTTGGTAGGGAGAACAAAAGCTGATTTAGAAAGCACTCCCCAGATGTTCCTGAGAAAGTCTCAATCTCTTGTCATGATCTCTGTTGATTTTATTTTTATTTTTATTTTTTTAATTCCAAAGACACCTCTGCAGCCAGTACCTTCTGCACAGTTACGCCTTGGCAAGGACAGCCACACTGGGTAATGTGCTACCTGGGCCTAGGTAGCAATGCCATCTATGCACAGGATTTCCCAAATCACATCAATCAATCATCTAGATTTTCCATTGCTTATGCTGAGATGCTGTGTTGCTCCTACTTGCTTATTTCTCAATAGAGTTGAGAGGTTTAATTATTGGGTTGCAAAGCTCCCAAGGATCTTATGAAAATTGAACTGGAAGAGCAAAGTAACATGACGTACGGTGCATCCCTAAACCATGATAGGTTGCTGTCCAGAGATTTGCTGTAATCCAGGTGAAGACTGTCCCCAAAAGCAGCTGCCCAACATGCATGCAGTTTGCTTGCTATCATCAAAGTCTACAGGATGAACAGGTGATTCATTATCAAGCAGGGTAGTACTTTGAATGTTATCATTTCAGCCTCTTAAATGCATCATCTTTCTGTCTCTGGGATCACATCTTCCTGATGAAGAACAATTAGAGTATCCTGTGGTGAAACATTGGATTATTATTAATGAAACTTGCACTGCCCCTGAGTTTTAATTAAGTGTTTAAATACATACCCAGCTTAAAACATGTGGGCACTCTCATTCCTGCCACAGGAGTTACCAGTGCTTTTCACACAAAGCCAAGAACTGTTAACTGTTAAAAACACATTAAAAACATGTTTGATCATTTACTAGCCTCAGTTCTTCACATGTCCAAGTCTAAATCCCTCATGAGAAAGTGCTGAGCACTTACTGTTCCATTGAAACTATGCAGGTCTTCTTTAATGACATTTTTTTTTTCCATTCTGCAGTCTTGCAGACAGAAATTTCTGATTTTTCCCAGTGCCATAGCTATCTATAGATTTTTGTTTTCCTCTGAGCCACATTAAGTTTAGATCTATCATGTATGGAACCATTTGTGTCAAAATATTCAAGACAGGAGGCAAGGAGACAAGCTTGGTGTTCATACAGAAAACTTACATAGCTTATACCTTTGACTGTGGCCCTCAGTGGCAACCCATTTTTGTCAAGCTGTATACAAATTGACAGCGGAGATAAAATGCTAGAACAGCTTGTGTGGTAGGGACAAAGGGGGTACCCTGTGCCACAACTGCCACCTGGCTCAGATTTTAAATAGCCGAGGTTTTTGCCCCTGTGCAGAAGGCAAAGGAAGGTTTGGTAATGATTTAAAGGAGGTCAGGGCTTGACATTAATGTTCTTTTTCCCTCATCCCCCCTTCAATTGCAAGCTGCCAGATAGAGACAGAGACGTTTCAGGATCGGGCCCTGTCTTTGCTACCTGTGTGTACAACTGCAGATACAGCTGCGTATCAATTCCTGCACAGAGACCCCCAAGCACTCCTGCTAAACTGGTTGGATTTCCTGGGCCACGTGCTGGAGCAAACGCAAGGCGCTTGCGCAAAAAGGAGCAGAGATGGCTGGATTCGCTGCTCTGGGCTTTCCTCTTGCTGTACCTCACCTTCATGGGAGAAAGGCCAATGGGGGCATAGGCACTGGCTGCTGCCAATAGTTATCGGTGAGCAGTTCGTGTAAGTCTGGTGCTCTGCTAAATGTCATGATCCAGGAATGCAGCTTCTGCTCAGGCATTTGCCAGCTGGCCGAAGCAACTGCAGGTGTGTAACTTTTTATTTGTTTATATATGTAAATCAAGTCCAAAGTCTCAAACGATTAAGTCATGCAATGCAAGGCATGTGACAGCGGTTAAGAAATAGTGAAGGGCAGACAAGGGTGACAGGAGGAAAGCATTTCAAAGTGGTAGCTAGCTGTGAGCTAAATCATGTTGGAATTGGGTAACCTGGATTTAGGGGAGAGGTTGGAAAGGAAGGGCGTAGCATTGGGAGTGGAGCTCTTTTTCGCTCTGGAAAGGGCCCCAATTCTCAGGCTTGGGCCCTGATTTTGTTTTACCTACACAACTGCAGGACCTGTGTGGGTCCACCGACCTCACAGGAGCTC
>CM021768.1:67289408-67302636 GCA_011076525.1 Nettapus auritus
TCTCCTCTCCTCTCCTCTCCTCTCCTCTCCTCTCCTCTCCTCTCCTCTCCCCTCTTCCTGCTTGTCTCAGGGCAGTGGTGACGGTGGGCTGTGGCACACTCAAGTCCCTGGCAGCTAAGGTCAGCTCCCCAGGAGTCATGTCAGCTCACAGCCAGGGTGGCAGCATGCACCTCTTCCCTCTGAGTCTCCCCTTTCTTCTTCAAGTGGACAGTGGCAGCATGTGGGTCTCTGCCTTGCTCCTCACTGTGCTAGTGACTCGATGAATTCACCTTCTAGGTGTGTATCCTTTTTCCCACAAGAGCAGCATTAATGGTTTTTGGCCCTAAGTGCCACTTTTTATAGGTGCTAGAGAAGTTACTCCAATGTTTAACAGACAATGCATTGTCTACAGGGTTGTTTTTTTTTTCTATTTGTTATAGTTTACTCCTGGCTTCTCCATGGCAGATGAGAAAAGGCAGAGAGGTGGATGGCATGTGCTTGTGGACTGGACTCTGTCTGCTGGACTCATGTTGGATCACGCTGGAAGTCTTAAGCAGAGTGGAAAATGCCCACTTTAATGGAAACTGGATTTGAACCTGTAATTACCACAACCATCGCATGCCTAATTTGCAGTTGTGTGCACAAACACACGACTTGCCCATGCACTAATTGTGCTTTCACATTAAATGCTCCTGAGTCCTGGTCTTTAAAAAAAAAAAAAAGAAAAAGTGTCTTTAGCAATACTGGTCTGATCTTCCCAGAGATGAGTAGGAATTTCTGTATTGACTTCAGGAGAGCTAGACTGCATCCCTATATACAACGCCAGCCCAGTGGCAGACATCAAATAATGTTGTTCCCCAGCAGTCTTCTGATGTTATCGCTGCTTCTGTGAGTAGTAGAAAGAACAAGATCCTACAGTGACAAACCACAACGTTTGTAGTGGTACATAAAGACAACTGAAAGAAGAGGAAACCTTCCCAAGTGAAAAAAAACAACAACATGCATTTCACGTCCCTTTTTGCTTTTCATGGACCAAGCATCTTGGAAACAACTTGCTCATGATCTGCTAAAGAGGACTACAATCCACCATGGAAGACAGACATACAATAGCTAGAAGGAAAAGTAACAAAAAATTGCACCCAGAGTACAATTGAAGAATTGCACCATTAAAAATTAATCATTACCTTGCACATAAAATTCTATGTCAGTATCGCATTCACTATTTTTTAAGGAGTACAATTCCACGGAACAATGGCAAGCTTCTTTTAAATGAATTGATATTGTTGCTTCTTGTTGGCAGCTGCTTTCATCCAGACACTAAATGTTATTTACAACATTGCCACAGGGAAAGCACTGGAATAGATAGTAATTGTTTCACCTCCACTGAATGTTGGCTTAACAGAAATGTAGTGTTTGCATTTTTGCTATGAGTATTTCTCTTTTAGGCATAAGACTAGCACAAAAGCAGAATGAGAAACTCGATTTGAGTTTCTGGTAATCAGGAATGTCAAATTTTACATGCTCTTGTGGCCTGGTTTGTTCTCAGAAGGCACTCCTAAACTCTTAAGCTCAGATTCATCAAATCCTGTAAAAACAACTTCCAGTCTATGCCTATCTAATGAAGAGTTTCTGAGTCCACAGTAAGTCAAAGAGGTGGATGTGGAACTTGTGTTAAATGCCAATGTTGTCCCTAAAACGAGTCAAAGAGTAAGAAGTGTGCAGACTCAGCAAGGATTCACCATTCACGTTCTGCCATGGACTTGTGGCAAATGAACCTGGGCCAGGAAACCCAAGTGGGTTTAAACTGTAACACAGAAAATTAATTAACAGGATTATACAAAGTGGCTGGACCTGCACCAGGAATTACTTTCCAGTCCCATATTCCTACATAAAGTCTAACATACATACTAAGTCATCTGAATAAACGTGCTCACTGACCTCACTGGATGTTGCCTAGATGTGTCACTGGGGATGAAAAATCAGACTGTCTGCATTTGATGTTTACTCATTATACATTTACACTAACACCACAATTTACACACATAGAATTGAAGTATGTAAATGTTGACCTAAATTTTGATATGCGGTCTGCAGTTTGGTTCCTGGGCACTCCTGAATTCCTCTGCCTTTGAAACGTGGGACTGCCTACAATCAGTTTGGGTTCCCCTGGACAGCCCGCTTGCAGTCCCCATTACCCATGAATGCGTGAGTGCTGTGCTCCAGGCCAGTGCTAGGAAAGTGTGCCTGACGCCTGATGATAGCAGTTAGCAAAAGGAAAGATGCGACACCCTGGTAGCTGTACCATTTTCTCCTGTAAGCTCATGTGCTTTATATGGCTAATCAAGATACAAGAGCTCTTGTTTTGCAGTTTCATTGAAGATACTTGCTCCAACAAGACATATTACTTTGGTCATTTCCTTACTAGATACCCTTGACAGTTCTCCCCCAGGAGAGTAACTGCTCCAAATATAGAAAGACACTAAGAGAGTTGAGCAATATGCCCTATAGACTCCCATGCCCAATCATCACGAGGCTGTATGATTTCATTCAATTACCATGTCCTAATATGTGTGTGGCACTTTGGACTGATTGTCTCCCAGCTTTTGCGGAGCTGCTAGACAGAGAAGGAAAGTACTTTTTCATGGGTACTGTTTGTTTGTTATTCCTCTGTGAACTCCCCCAACTCCTTGGTGTCAACACCTGGCAGCTCTGTCGTGTCGGCACTGCTTGTTTGTCCTGTTGCCCCAAGTGCTGTGGCGGGTGGGAATTTGGCTGGCCCTGGGGAAGCGAGCCACATCAAACACCGGCATTCGGAGTCGCATGTGGATTGTGCTGCCTGTTTACTCCCTGGCTGGGAGTGCAGCACGATGGGATTTGGGTAGGCAGTGGGTTTGGGCTCAGCTTGCTGCGGGAGATGATCCTCTGCGAAGATGTCACTTCACTGATCAGAACGATGGGAAGGATCTTCCCAAATGATATGGGGAGCATGGTGTTTCTGGACTAGTGACACCAATGTAAAGGGCACGCTAGCCCCACTGGTACTGCCATGCAAAAGTTCACAGAAGTCAGCCTTAAGCTTGAGGCAAGAAACATCACATCACCATTCCGCAGTGAAGTCCTACATCCATATGTGCATCACAAGGTCTGGCTGCCCTCTTTTAGCGGTTATAGGAAGGCGCACAAACTCTCCCAAGTCAGCTGTAGCCCCTGTCCACTGCACAGCCTTGCATAGCGCAACTTCACCAGCACCTGCAAATCCAGTTCTGTCCCTAAAAAAATGTGAGTAGAGCAGTGGTACAGACCATATGTCAGGGCGGAGACTTCTCCCCGAACCAGATGCAGCTGTTGGTTGTGTAATGGTGCCTATGAAGTTTTGTAACTCTCTCACATATTGGGAGGACTCACTTGATGGCAAGGCTAATTTCACTTTCTGACATCTCTCATCCATCAGAAATTCCAGGCCAGAGCTTTAAAAAGCAACTAGTGACTTAGGATCTCATGACTGCTGAACACATAGACTGAAGTATCTAGGCAGGTGTGCACAATGCTCCTCCTCAAACCTCCTCCTCGTAACAGGCATCAAAGCTTTGGGTCACTCCAAAAGCCCAAGGCTGGGATCTGGAGCTAACACTTGCCCAAGACAAGTCACAGAAGCTTCTTCTGAACCAAAATGTCAGCTCTAACCCCCATAATGAAGATCCCTGCCCTGGACTTCAGCTGAGAAGATGCACAGGAACACCACCTGCCTGCATTGACAGAGCCACAAGTACTGGCATTGCTGACAGGCTTATGGTGAGACCTAAACGTGACCATTCGGCCTCATGTCAGGCTTCCCTGCTTATGCAAGCAGTGTGATGAGCAGACGACAGTGGTTTGGCTCCCTTTCCTCAAATGGGAATGGAAAATGGTGCCTTAAGCCAAGCTGGGATGTTTCAAGAACTGGCTGACATGTGAGGGGGGCCATGGATGCTGGGCAGGCTCAAACTGAGTGGGTCTAACAAGGGCTGTAGGAGCCTATGCTCCTCTTACAGCTTCCTCCAGACTTAGCTCACGTGAAGATGTAGATATCACCTCGAAACACCTTCCTCAAAGCAGCCCTGCCACGTGGGCGCCACCAAAAACAGCGTGGCAAAGGGATGCCCAGGAGGCGATTGCTGCATTACGCTGGTGCTGGCCTGCCTGCCAAGTGGGCTTTGTGGTCCCAGGGGTCTACTTTGATGAGCGTGACTCCTTGCCCCTGGAGGGATGAGTCCAGTCGTGGTGTTCGTATCGCCTTATCTCCCCTCTTGCATCACAACATTGCTACTGTAACCTGTGGGCGACTGGCAAGCACTAGCCGAACTGCTGCTCCCTGAAGAGGAGGCTGGCAATCGCGGTCTTGCATCATTTGTGAGTGTCTGGCAAGCCAGCTGAGGGCCCTCACATGGGGAGAATGCAGCACAGCTCCTCCATGTGATCTTCAGCAGGTGAGGTCTGTCAGCTTCTCCCCAGGGATGAGGAGCTGAGGTCTCCAGTGCTTGGATGAGGATGCCCAGCCAGAGGCAAGGCTGCAGTCACTGCACTGCAGGCTGCCATCTCTGGCCTACAGCCTCAGCTGTGCCAGGCTGGGTTTGCTGTTCAGGCCAAGGTGATCTGAGTATCAGTAACGCACAGGGCCTGTACAGAAGTGATTGGTGGCTCTCTACTTCTTCATGACTTGCAACACATCAGTGCTCAGAGCTGGTTCCTGCCTTGGATGCGTTTTCAACAAGACAGGGCTTTCTCTGTGAGACCCTGCAGAAATTTCTCCAGCAGAAATGTAGCTAAGTATCTCCAAGACCTCTCCATCCAGCAACACTGACCTTGTTTGGATGATGTTGCTGGTGAAATGAATATGGGGGAGCCTGGCAACTGTATCTTACATAAAAAGGTCTTTAGTTAAGGTATAAAAAAGCATCTTGCCCCCCTGAACCCATCTTGAACTCTGCCCTAGAATGATCCCTTACAAAATGGTACCTGCATCTGTCCCACCCAGGCCTACAATCAGTGGTGACTCACTGTCATATATTCTCATTTGTGCATTTACTGCCCAGATAACTCTCCATTAGGCTAATGAGTCATTCTTTTACGCCCACCAAGTACATAGCTAGGATTCTGTTGCTTTCTGCTATTCATAAATTAGGGGGAGAAGGAGAACACATACAGCATCGATCCAGAAAATATCTCATCTGGAGAAGCTCTCCAAAGGTAGAACAGTTGGATTTGTGAGTCTCCACTGAGTCTCATTTAGCACAGTTAGTGAAAATAGGGATATGCTTTCCCTACACATCCTAATGTGAATCATGTCTGCTATTTAAAAGGCAACTAGACCCTGGGAGGAAGAAGGAGGAGACTGCTGGTTAGGTACATAAGGCTGACAGGTTTAATAGGGTTGACTAAAATGTATTGTTAAATAATTGTCCAGCAGCCTTGCAGCTCAGACTGTTTCCCTGCTTATGAATTTAGTGAACAAGATCCCTGGCCACACAGGCCACGTCCCCAGAGTTCAGCTCACTTTAGGTGGCTAGGGGCTAAACACATTGCTTGCCCTACCTGGAGTTCAGTTCAGTATGCTCAGTCTCTAGCAGGACCCAACAATGAAGCAAAAGGTAATGTTCACACAGCTCTTCTTTACCAAGCCCAGGGCATCAGTGTTCTGAGACATGTTGGCCCCTACAGATGTGTGTGACGATCACAAAGATCAGAACCCAAAAGGCATCCCCTCCTGCTCTGCGTGAATGAGCAGTTCAAAGCTGGGTTCAGGTGGGTTGTCTGGCATCTCTAGTGGGGATGTCCATTTTCAGAATTCAAGTAATTGGGTTTTGGGGAACAAATGAGGCCCCAACGACTCCTGCAGACAAGCACTGAAGAGATGACGTTACTTGGTGAAGTACCTCATGCCAGTTTACTTCTAGAGCAGGAGGGTCTGGCTCAGGGCTTTGTAGGCCATGGTTGGGGCTGCTTCTCTGAGAAAACAACTTAATTCCATGAGTCAGTAAATTTCAAGCAGGCCAAGAGACAAAATGCTTGGCATAGCATAACTGTATGTGTGCACAATCCATGCAAACTTCTCTGACATATTAGACTAGGAATTGCCAGCTCTTGCTAGTTTGGTGATATTTGGAGTGCTCCTTATGACCCCAGAAGACAGGGATTTCTGAATGAGGCAGGAATCTTTTCCTTAAAATGGGTTTCATCCCCTCAGGGCTGTGGACAAAAAATTTGAAAACAATCTCAGTACATACAACAGATGAGAAATCAGTTGGCAAATAAGGAAGTGTCTCTAGTATATCTATTTTTTGAGAGTAATGTGGTTTCTGCATGTCTAAAGACGGCCCAGACATTTATTTTTTAAATGCTTGATGTGGCCATAATGTGTAGCTGCAGCTGAATGCTCTTTTGACCACTTTCAATTATCCTTTGTGGCTAAGGAGACGAGCTGCCTCGACTTTGTAAATAAAATAGTGCCTTGGTGTCAGAGAGAAAGACGATGGGAAAATTTCTACTGACTTTCTCTCTGGTTTGTGTTGCTGACAGGGCAGGCGTGTTGCTGATCTTTCCTCCTGCCAGACCAGTGGATGCCCTCTGCCAGTGAACTGACAACTGCTAGAATCAACAGCCAACTGGTTCAGCTTCTTAAGGCGTATCAAATTATTTGCATAAACACTGTGACCAGAGCAAGAATGAAGCAGGGATGGGCTTGAGCTTTAGAAAGGGTTTTTCCAACACAGTTTTATTATCTTCACTCCTCTGACTGTCCCTGCACTGCCTGTTTGAAGCAGTTGCTCCCCAGACACTGATGGTCCCAGGTTGCCTCTGGATTGGTGCCTATAGCAGGAGCCTGTGGGCTCTTTGAGGAGAGCTTGAATTGCCAGTTTCTGCTTAGTGCGGGCACTTGGTCTATTTTGTTCTTTCTCCAGTGAGCTGTATTCATGACGCAGAAATGAACATCATATCCTTGAAATCCCTGCTGTGTGTCTGAATTCGATCTGTTGTTAGAGGCAGGCTAACAGAGAGATATGTTGCACAACAGCTAAGACTCACTTCCTTAGGAAAATAACCTAAAATATCGCAGTGTGATGCAGGCCTTCTGTAAATGGGTAGTGGCTTTACTGAATGACGTTACATTTCTGTACTGCCAAGCACTCTGGCGTGCCAGTTTTAGGCAGCTTCCCCTCAGCAAAAGGGAGGAAGGTGTGCAAGGGTGGCTTCCATGCTCCTGTGCTCTGCCAGCAGCAGCCAGAGTGCAGGGCAGCATAGGTCAGGCAAGAGCTGTGACTGGGGTAGGTTATCCATCCCTTGTGCCCCCAGCAGCCACTTTCTGCTTGCACCGTGGCTCACTGCACAATAGTCTGTGCATGGACACAAAGGCCATTTCCACTCGGTGGTTCCCTCTCTGGTCAAATCCAGCTTGAAGACAGGAGAAGCGATCTTGCAGGGAGAAGAAAATGCAAACCAACCCCGTATGCACATGTAGCAAACCAGTCCCTATGCTTCCTCTATATTTCTGTAGGTCCACGTCCTTTATTTGCCTGCTATGGCTACTGCAAATATTCTTTCCTTCTTTTTTCTAAATAACAAGGCACATTTTAAAAAAGTTGAGTTCTTCTTGCTAGGGGCTTTTGCTCATTCCCAGAGCTTGCAGAGGATCCCAGTCCTATCATCTCTGCTAGGAAAAAAAGTTCTTACATCTGCATGGAAGGGAAAGCATGTCATATTAACAATATTGAATAAGAAATGTAGACTCCTCATTTCAGAGGCAGATACTGGAATGTGCTTGGTATTCAGATGATAACTTGTGTCTGTAGCAACTTGCTGAGTGATGTCTTGAATCACGCTTTGATAAAGTGATGTGTTTGAAGTTTCCCAAGACGGTACCTTGCTATCATTCTCTTTCCAGTACTGTCACTCAGAGTTCTTCAGCCTTCCTCTGTTGCCAGGTGGTCAGACTCGAGTCCCATCCAACCAAACCAAAAACCCATCTAGGCTTACTCAATTATTGATTAAGAGCAGGCATTGGAAAAAATAAGGAAAACATTTTTTTCCTGAACAAGTTCACTTAATACCACAACAGTATCTTTTCCCCCAGTGAACATAATTAGAACAAGACCCTTCCAGCCACCCAAACAGCTTAGCTTTGAGTAGGCCATGTCATGTGATTTTTGGGGTGTCTGCTCCTCTTGTTTCGAGGCTATCTCCTACATAAATGAGGTTTAATTGCTCCCTCCATTGAGCCTGACAGAAGAGTGCTAACACACCCACTGGCTGTAAGCAGGCCTGCGACTGTCTGGAGATCAAAGTCAGTAGTGCCTCATGGCAGCCATCAGTACATTCCAGGGTAACGAGAGCCCTGCGAAAGGTATGGAGAGCCCTGTAGCCTTACAGTGCTCCCCACCCACTGCTGACTTCCATTAATTAATTAACTCTGCAGCTTTGTTCCCTTATCATAACCCTCCCAGCAACAGCACAATAAATTGTACTTGCAACAGATGCTTAGATGAGATGATCCCAGGTCTTTGCAACTTGAAACAAGGGTGGGAAACTCATAGCTTTGCGGTGATCTCCAATTCATTCATTATACAATCGGATTTTAATTGCTTTAAGAATATGATTCTAGTGAATCTGGCCTCTAGTATCAAACACGCTAGACATTTCAGTTGCTAAATCTCTGCTGCTATGTACAGTCAGACTATCCCTTGTGGTCTTCTTCACTTCAGTGGGGTATAAGGTATTGAATTATTTGTAGAAACTAATGCTGTGGTTCACTCACCCCACATTCACCCACTGAGCAGATAGGTACCAAGCTTAAGTTAGCTGTTTTGAGATAGTGAAGGAGAGGGCATCTCCACAGGGAATTCATTTAACATGAGGTATCATCTAAAATAATCCAGATGAATCATCCCCTGGAGATGTTTCTTCCTCCTTCTGCTGGCTATAAAGGAGGGTAGGCATTAAATGCCTAATTTAAAGACTAACGAAGTTAACAGTAAAGTCCACCCTATGTTTGCAGAGACCCGAGCATGAGAATAAACAGAAGGTTGCTCTGGTGTAGGATTTGACGTGAGAAGAGCAAGCAGATTGATGCCTCATCCTAGCACTGGGGAACAAGCCTCCAAGTAGGGAAATCGGTATCATCTGCTAGATGGGCATAAAGTTCTGTTAGCATGCTTGGGACAATAAATGGTCTGCATGATCAGGTCAGGCAGCATACAGCTCTCAGTGGGCACTTTCCAAGCAGAATGAATTCCTCACAGATCAGTTAAAAACCTATCTAGGAGAGCTGGTAACACAGGAATTACTCCACGCGTGTGTATGTGTGTGTACTGACAGGGATCAGTGAACGTTCCTGGAGATCTAATGTTGTTAATCTCAAGACTTCGGGGGTGGGTGGGAGAAGATCTTTTTTTCTGATCCTTTCAGACTGTCAGGCAAGACAATTAGTCAGAACATCAGCATGTGAGGCTCACGAGTGACTACCTGATTTACTCTGCAATTGACTTCCCCAGAATTTCATCTTGAGCATACCTCTCAACAGCAGTTTTTAATAGCTCCCATGGGAGCACTACGTTACAAACACAGACCAGGTATTCAGATCCTTGAGGTGGCTTTGAAGATAATTTGTTCTTAAAAACCAGTCTGCAATGTGCAAGCTCATACCAAAGTCCTGCTCTCCAAACTAAATGTGTCTAAATGTAAATATACTACATGAGAGTGATACTGCTTTTCAGATCCAGATTCAGATCCAAAGAGCCTGCTGAATCCTGCACTGAGATCCTTCCCTGCAGCACTGCTGCCAAGTACCTCTGCTTCAGTTTGATTTGGGCAAGGCAAATACAGCTTCTTGCAGAGCCTTAGGGTTGGCTGGTGAGGTGTGCACAATGGGCACGCGGAGTGCTAAGACACATCTCTTGTGTTCGGTGGCAGCAACTGGCTACTGAAAGGCTGGAAATAAGGCTTTGTGTGCCTGCCTGCTTGCTTAGAAACCTCCAAGGCATGCTCAGGTGTCACTGGAGGCAGCACTGGTGACTCAGTAGGTGGCAGCCTTCACCTTGACTTTGCAAGGAGTTGTCACCCTTTGGAGGGTGTTGGGGTATTGTGAGCATGGGGGAAAAAGGCACCCTGATCCTAGCACAAAATGTAGAGCCTGGACAAAGCCAGCTGTGAGACTTCACCCTGGGTGTGAAGAGCCCCATGTCAGAGTCTCAGAGTAACTCATCTCCTGGTCAGTGAGTGCCCTTGTGGGTTGGCAGCCATTTACACCCCAGGAGGTACTACCAGAATCTCTGACTGCAGTACTGTCCAAGTGACCTTTACGTACAACCAATGCAACAAAAAAGATAAACTGAACAGGTTTAGCACTTCTCAAGAGGTTTGAATCCGCAGAATCACAGCCACTGCTCATTCATATAGCAAGCAGGAGCAGTACGGTTTTTCCGTATTTTTGAAGGGGGAAACTTGCTACAATGAAGAAAATGGGGCACAGTAGAGTAGTGTTTTGGTAAATTGACAGTTTGGGGTGTAAATGCAGAAGCAAGCTAGCAGAGCTTTATGTGGGACGTAAAACACATGCACGTGAAGACATATTTTCACCATGCAAGCCAATATTTGCTTCTCAAGGAATGCGAGGGGTCTGACTGTAAGGGAGGCAAGACAAGCTCCGGCTGGTGACTGAGATTTCTGCTTTCAGCATGCCTCCTCCTGGAGCTAGATCAAGAGGGACCAGTCTGGTGGATCTGGGGGACATCGTCCCCCATCTGGGTGGGGAAACTGAGCAATAGCAGCAGAAGCCTCTTCAGGTTGGACAGCTGCAGGCATGATGGTCCAGCTTACCCCAGCCTCGGCCTTCACATCCTTTCAAACCTGAGAGGCTCCTAAGCAACATACCCCCTTTCCAAAGCTCTTAGAGGTTTCAGGCCCTGTCAAGCTGAATGTTTTTGAACTGTTCACCTGAAAATGAGGAGGAACCATTACTAATGTGAGAAACCATCCTGGTTACTGGCAACGCCTACCTTACCACTTGGCATTATGCCTGCCTACCCTTCTCTCTACCCCTGAACAAGCTTGAACGAAATAACAAGCATATTTTCTCTACTTACTGAGAGGCAGATTTATACTCGTGCTCCTGTCATTCTCTCTCAATACCTTACATAAACCACCATTGTTTTTGGAGAGACGCCAGAACAGTTTGAAGGAATGTGTACAGGACCTTCCAAACCAGGGTTTCCCCAAGTTTCTGACTCTATAATCCCCCTATTGAGAGAGCTAAATCAATAGGCTCATACTTCCTGCACAGAAAATCTTTTCCAATTCCTTCCACTGCCTTTAAAAACAAACAAGGAAACCCACAAACTCATGCCCAGCTATTATCATGAAAGGGAAAACAAGAGATACAAAGCAAAAGAATTCGCCACATGCAGATCTATGAATGCTGCGTCTGTGAGGAGACATTTGCTTTTGTTCTGTGTAGTCAAATGTGTACTAATCTCTAAAACACCTTCACTCTAAAATTGCAGCTAATTGCTTAGTCAGAGGGGATTTTCTATTTATGCAAAGACCTTCTCCTGTGGATCAGCACAGGAGTTGACTTACCAGAGACTAGCCAAGATGGTCTAGCTGGAGGTGCAGACACAGCATGTGGGTTCTTGGGAAGGAGCTGCAGCATTCTCCCAGGAAGACAGCATGTGCCTGAGGAGGCTGGCACCAACGTGAGGACAAGGCGGGATGGCTGTCTGGGGGTCTCTCCTTGTCAGAGCAGCCTGCAAAGGCAAGAAAGCCAAACTTGTTAGTCGCTGAATGCCTACAAGGATGCAGCACAAGATGTCTGTGAGGTTACAGTGCCCACACTGGAACAGCAAAAGCCTCGTATTCCCATGGGCTATCTGGGAGCTCCCAACACCCTGAACCAAGATGAGTTTTCAGTGGAAAATGTAGAAGATAAGTTTTCATTGAATCTCCACAGAGGGATGTACACAGCTGGCAGAAGTCTCAGAAATCTCCATGTGAAGGAATCCTAAATCATAGGAGCTTTTAAAAAGGGTGACTCCAAAGTCCTTCAAGGCCTTTGACAGAAGAGCAAAGGACTATTCACTGTGTTGTAGGTAACAGCATTCATCCCAAGCACAGCACCCATACAAATTAACCAACTTTACAACACCCTGTCAGGTATTTGACAGGGCAAGAAAAACATCTCCGTTACATTGCCCTGTTATCCAAGGGCATGTGGGAATGAAATTTCCATTGTTAATTATTGGTAAGGTCGTTGGTGTCTGGTACCGTGCAAGGGTTTCATAAGGAATGCAAACACAAGTGCTCGGATGGCCAAGCAGCTGCTACATTGGCCATGGCCTTCCTCAGATAAGATAATGCAGCTTTTCACCTTCTTCCTGTGCAGTCATAAGGGTTTTTTGTTATCCATACTGATAACCACACAAATGTTGGGGCATGTCCCCTGCTGGTCTGGGCAGCTAACCTGGGCACGTAGTAACAGTTGCTTGTCTGGTGTGCCAAGGCCAGGAAATGTTAGTACTTTGAGAAATTTCATCTGAGAAGAGGCCCCTGACTCTCACCAGTGCAGTGACAGTGCAGCAGAGATGAATTATCACCAAGATAACGTAGCCTGCTGTGTACGGCCTCTACTCTGAATCCCCTGGGCCTGCAGGCTGAATTTCTGCCTGTACATGTGCCCATACAGCCTTGTAGGCAGCTCCCACAGCTAACCGCATCTCGTTTGCAGCATCCCCTCCTTCTTTGGCAGATTGTTGCTTCCACATCCAAGGAGCTCCACAGAGAACTCAGGGGCATGCGGGTCAATTCTCTTTCTGGACTGGAACATGGCAGCCCAGCAGAGGCATGTTTGTTGTTTACATATTTTGCATATGCAGATTCTCACCTCCTCCACAAAGCTGGAGTGGGCCTAATTAGAGAGCAGAGCATCAGTAACCAATCTGCAGAAGGAATGACAGAGAAGTATGCCCGTGGCTTATCACAAGAGATGGACAAAACCCGAGTGGTTTATTTTCTGCTAAAGCTGCCTCTTTCTCGTGTAAGTTTGGGGGTGGTTTTGTTTTGGGATTGTTTGGCAACCAGCCATAGGAAGCATTTTTTCACTTGTACCTCTGAGAAAACAAAATCATTTTCCTTTACGAGTTATTTTTAGGCTGCATCCAAGACTGTAAAACTGGCATAAGAAAAGAAAAGAAAAGAAAAGAAAAGAAAAGAAAAGAAAAGAAAA
>CM021768.1:67302646-67456893 GCA_011076525.1 Nettapus auritus
AAAAGAAAAGAAAAGAAAAGAAAAGAAAAGAAAAGAAAAGAAAAGAAGAGCTCACTGTGGTAAACTCTTCTGGAATCGAGAATAGTTCTGAATGTGAGGGATACCTGGGAAGTACCAAGCAACAGGACAGGAAGTCATCATGCTGCTTCTGCTCAGACTCCCTGACAGACCTACAGATTGTCTGCTGCTTCTCTTCACATCACCTGCAGCTTGCTTTGCTCCCATGAAGGTGTGAGATAAGGTCATTTTGTTGTGAAGAGATGGGCATTTTAGTTTGTGCTTGACTCAGTTGGGCCAGAGGCACCTAAACCATGCAGGCACCTAAATGGCAAAGGCACTGGGCACCATTTCTGCATCCTTGCCACGAAGGACCTTGCCTGTATTTTAGGTGTCTGGTTTCACATCTAACATTTTATAAAAACATCCTGTGATTTTGAGCTGTATTGCTAGGATTTTGCAGGTTGCCACCAGTAAGCCATTATTTCCTAGTACTGCTGTGTGGAATAGATAGACCAGAGCCTTCTGAAAATGTTATCAGGAAACAGCAAAAGTTGTCCTAGTCCTTTGAACAGTAACTACACAGGCATATGAAACCATATGAACACAGACCCTTTTCTGTGGGACCTAAAGGGCAAACTCTCCTTTGCCAGGCTGCTTTTGGAGAGGTAGCTTGCTTCTGACCAAAGACATGTGCCTCAGAGCACGTATACCCCACGATGCTGTTGAGTGCAAGTTCTTTTTGCTGACAATGGGAGCTGGGCATACCCATGTAATTCAGTGTGTGCTGACTGTGCATAAGTATATAGATCTGGGAGTATTTCCCATAGCTATACACAGTATGGAGGGCTGGTGAGGAGAGATCCAAAACGGGAGTTGAAATGTGCCCAGCCCTATGAAAGACTTTTGTCCATTTTCAGTGTCCTCCATTTTTTTTTCTCTTGCAATATTCATACACAAGAGTATTTCTAAACTGTCAACACTTGTGAACTACAAGTGCTGTGCTGCACATCTCAAGAAAAGAGTCTTGTGGAAAGCCCACAGCCTCCTCTGTGTACACAGAAATCTCTCTTCTGGGGATATCCATCTCCCCTGAGTCCAGCCTACCATCCTTGAGCAGTTACCTGACGCAGTGGAATGAACTCCCTTCCGGGTGAGCCAACTGCCTTTCTCCTAACAGCAGACACCCTGCTGAGACCCAACGTCTCCTCTTCTGACGGCTCATTTAAGGCACCAAGTGGATGCTACAAAGCTACAGGGACAGCAGTACGGTGTACCGAGTGCTAGAGCTAACGGCTGAAAGGGCGGCCTGATCCCTGGCATTGCACCCTAGGGCTAGGTGGAGAAAGTGGTGAAGGGCAGGATCCCCTCCATGCTCCCCCTAAAGTGAAGCTGTTGGTGACACCGATGGCAGCAGAACCTGGTTAACGCCAGAGCACCCCGTTTATGCGATTATAATAAGCAGCTAAATCTCTACCCAAAAAATGTTATAATCCCTGTGGGGCCTAAAGGAGGTAACTGGAGAAAGGCAGGCCTGGGGTGACACGCTTAAGGCATGGCTTTTTGAAGATGTTTCTTCTGACCCAAAGGGAACAGGCAAGAAGCCGTGGAGTCTCCTGTAAGCACCATCTAACACAACACTGATGTGGCAGACAGACATCAAGCCCGAGGTGCCTAACCTGCTCCGGTGCTTCAGGAAATCCCCCAGGTATCTCTCAGCCCTTACATGTCTATGAACATCCCAACGTAGCATGGGGGACTTGGGTGCTGCAGACAAAGCTACTTGAAGAGAGGAGAACGTGCTCCTGCAGCCTGGCTATGGAAAACAGGATTGCTCAGGCTTGCAAAACAGCGTGAGAACATGAAGTCTGCAGACTTCTTCCTCATTCCCAGTTCACTCGGGAATAATTGTTTACTTTAGCCAAGCTCTTCCTGATCTATATCCATAGATCAGCATTAGGCTCAGCACTGCAGCCTGTCATGCAGTATCTCCACACATGAAAGCAGACAACAGAGATACAAAGGGACAATTTTCCCCTCAGCATCACTGTGACAGCTTTGAGGATGTCGTGGCTTTTAGGCATGAGGCAGCAAATGAGAGGCTGGTACAGGTTTCAGTCGCTGTCTTTCAAGCCTGAGCATCTGGCCAGCTGTCTGGCCCCACGAGTGCGGTGCCATTTTAGAGGGCAAGTGTGGTTGTCCTGTGGTTTCTATTGTTTACGTGCTCAAGAACCCCAGCTTTTATTCTCTGGTTACCTGTCTGCCTCCCACCAGTCTTTCAGGTCTCGTGTTTGGCCAAGAGCACTGCAGGTATCTCCCATCACATCTCGCTGGTCCCAACCACGTGTCTGGTCTGGGCTCCTGCCTGTGCTTATTTGATGTGTGACCCATGCACAGGCTGCCCCGTACCCAAGACGCTTTCAGGCAAACAAAGGAGTGACCAGGCTTTCGGGTGCAATACAAGGGAAGGCTGAACTCAGACACTCTGTCCTGATGAGAGGCGCTGATGTTAATCGCCTGCCTTTGATCCGTTTGCCTTTCAACTAGAACTACCATCTTTGCCTTGTCTTCCTCCAGGCTTTGCTCCAAATGAAGACCTGCGCAGCTGCCAGGGCACATGATAGGAAGTGCCACATCCAAGCAGATCAGAAATCTCAAGCCTTGGCGAGGATTTTCTACAGGTAATTGAGGGTGTTTGCATTTTGCACAAGCAAAATCAGTACCGGTTTGTGCAGCTAAGTACACGGCTGCACTGCTGCCTAGTCTGGACATGCAAATAGTCCTCGCTGAGAGCAAGTGCAGCCTTTGGAGAGAACATACAAATCTGGGACCTGTTTCAGTTCTGCCAGAACAGTTTTCAGAAAAATGGGTTTTACTTTGCTACCCCCAAAAAACAAATAGGAAGTTCAGTCATTAGAAATCATTGCTAGTTTCTTGACATCAGTGATCTATTCGAGATGTGTAAGATACACTCGGGGCTTTTGCAGATCTTTCATTTGAGGCACAAAGTGTAATTTCTGCACACCAGTACTAAAAATGTTAACATTTAAAAGCTACTTTCATCCTACTCAAAATAAAGAGTAAAGAGATTTCCATAGCAGGTTATCCTCGGGGTCGGGGGGTGAAGTTTTATTTTGCTCCTTAGCTTGTAGGTTTTAAACAGTTGCTTTTAAATTGCCCCCCGAGATTCACCTCAGGTTGGATATCAAACTCTTCAGTGTTCAGGAGACATTATTCCTAACCAGAATCCAAATTTGACCCTGGACAGAGGCAGCACCCGGATACAAGGCATTTTTTTTTTTTTTTTTTTTTTTTTTTTTTTTCTGATTTTTGAAATTCACAGAGGAAGAGCAGACCCACGACTAGGTCTGGATCAAGGCACCTCATCAAGCACCAAAGTATGCTGGTCCCCACCACTCCCTGCAACTCCCCTAACTAGCCCAAAAGAGTACTTTCCCAGGCAGACTGTTTCTAGGAACAGTATCAGCAGAGTAGCCTTGCAACTCATTAATGCTAATAGCAGTTGCATAACGCACAGCTAAATGTGGTTGAACAGTAAGCTAAGAATATATCCCAACTGCATAAGGTACGACTGCCAGCCAAAGTCTGAAAATGAGCAGCATTCCTTATTGTTACAGCCAAATTTATCTCCGATTGCAAATGCTCTGAAGAGGACCATGTTTCAAGGGGTCGCAAAGCTGTGCCTCTAGCATAATTCCCCACTGAACCGCTGCACGAATGGCCATGGCGTGGAAGGAGTATGAGCTTGCCCTTTCACTGTTCTCCCCGTGTAAGAGATCAGGAGACCTCTGGAAGGCTAAGTGCCCACTGGAGGGAGGGAATTCAGTTCTAGAGAATCACAGAATCCTTCAAGAGCCCATTTCTCATCTGTTTTGTTGTAGCTCCTTTAAAAGCTCTTGATTGTCTTTAGGTAACTGAGCTTTGGACCATATTAAAACCATAATGCCAGCTGGCTGCAAGAGCCATCAGGTAGCATGTGATGAAGCTCTGTATATACAAACTAGACTGAGCCCTTAGTTTCTATGTTGCCATGAACAGAAAACAGCTCTCTGCTGTCTGCTCCCTGCCAGTGGAAGTGGGCAGAGTGTTTCCCTCAGGAGATGCTTCTCTGCCCTGGCCCTTGAGCTGCCAGTGTGCAAAGGGACCCTTGCCATTTAATGACAGCTACCCAAAGTGCTTTCAGCTTTTTCCTTTGAGTGCCACTCAACTCTTGGCTGCTTTGTCAGATTTCCCTGGCTTTCTTTAAAGTATCAAAAAAAAAAAAAGGAAGCCATCAAGAGAAAAGAAGGGAAAAATCCTTCATTACTTTTTTCTGAGCTACATCTGTGTGTCTTTTGGTGACTTCTTGTGGCGGGCTTTGTTGTTCCAACTGCCACACTGTCAGTAGGGATGGAGCTTGTATGTGGCCGGTTCTCGCTTGGACAAGTTGAGTTTTCCTCCCTGGAGAGCTGACTTGCTTCAGGTGAAAGCCAAAGTGCTGGCCAGCTTGTAAACAGCATAAATGATGGGTGAGTGAGATGCATCCTTCAGACACTGATGCAAATGGTCCAGGTTTTGTAGCAGCAACACAGGCAACAGTTGTTTAAATCTATTCCTAAGCTTCTGGTTGCTTCTGCCAGTTCTGGGGGCTCCTGCCACCACCGTGGTGCCTGGGAAGGTTGTGAGGCTCACTCTGCCTGCTGGAGTACAATCCCTCTGCCTCTGGCTGGTGACTGCCCTGCACCAGCCCTTGGTAGGGGATTCCCCTACATGTATAACCAGAGATCTGGGTTCAGCAGGAAGACAGGTCCCTGGCTCACCAATATTTCCTGCATGCCATGTTCACTTGTTCACAGTGAGGCAGTCTTTTGCTCTAGGTGCCAGGGCTTTGTCCCCAACCACAGAAAGCAGCACTTAACTATGTTGAATACTGCTCCTGCTGTCAAAATCCCTGCTACTTCCATCAGGGAATGTGTCCTGAATGTAGCTGAGTGAAATGAATGATGGGGCTGAATTATGAAGACATGGGGCTGTGGGAGTCTGACGAGTGCTGCTATGACTTTGAAACAATAGAAAATATTAAATAAACCCTAATTCCCTTCTGGCACATACACACACTATAAATAAGCATTGTAAGTATGTAAATAGCACACAGCTCCTAGGAGCTGGATCACCTTTTGAAACAGCAGGCAGAGGTGTCTGCTACTCTACAATAGAGAGATTATGTTTGGCCAAATTATGCAATTCATTTAAATGCATGCTGTACAGTAGCATAATTTTTGGAAACCATATTGTTTGGCCCTTCTGAGAGATTCCCAGAAGTAATTCCTGCGAGGAGCACACACCCAAGCCAGTCAGAATTTCTGGAATGACATTCCAGTTGCTCAACACGTGGTTATGCAGATAGAAGAGAAAACAGAGCGACGCCTTAGCCAGTATAATAGATAAGGGTGTGAGAATTCAACTCGCTGGCTAGCACATGAAAGTGTGAATGACCTCGCCCCACGTCCAGGATTGCTCAAGCCATAGGAGATGTCAGTATCGATACACACATCTTCGTTTATAGTCACCGGATAATACTCTCCTAAATGTTTGCTTCTGCCCTCAGACCTTAACCCTAGAACGGAAAGTGCAACGCTTGTTGAACAAAGCACTTGCAAAGTTGTTCACCTCTGCCTGCAGAAAAGGATCATTGCAGTTCTGCCTTTTATTATTCAATCCAGTGGAAGACCTGCTGCCTTTTCAGATAAACTCATGTGCAATTAGAGGAGGTTGAAGTAACGGGTTCTCAGTTTTCTGAGAACTGACAAGTGGCTCCACGCTGTTATTCTCCTGTATAACAACTGGGTGACCATCCCCACATTACATAGAAAGTGGCTCCTCTCGGACGTAAAATCACAGAGTACACTCAATCTCCTTCTATAAAGCACCACAAAGCTTGAATCAAACGTAATTTTGTGTGTGTCCTCAGTATCTGCCAGGAACAGGCCAAGAATTCTTCTGCTGCGTCCATAACCAGAAGAAAAGAACCTAGACAATTAATTCATTGCCTAGCAGATGTTCGCAGTTGTAGCCAGAAGTTACAGGTTAGGAGGGGGAGGAAGACAAGGGGAATTGCTCGATGTTCATTCCTCCTCATGAAAGCGGAGGTGAAGATATCATTTTGAAAATGCAAGATGCAATGAAATACCTGGTGGGTAGAAGCTGGGGATAGGTGCTGGGTGAAGGGGCACCAAAACCCTCACTCCTGAGGAACCCTGTTAAGTTTTGGGACTAAGACCAAAACAAGCAGTCCGGTGCTAATACAACAGGCCCAGCACACATCCTAAAAATCTTGAGTTGAAAAAACACCATGTTTAAACAGAAGGGGTGTTCACATTTCAAGTAAATGTTTTTTTCCTGAGCTACAGGGAGACCTTTGGTAGCAGTCAGTGTGTCTTGTGTTACAATTAGGTTCCTAACCCAGCTACAACACTGATTAAAGTGATTAATGCAACCAAGGCCTGTGAGTAGAGGTATGAGTAGGGAGGATTAAATAAGAGAGAAAACACGGCAAGGAATGCCTCTCCCACAGGAAAGAAAGATGCTTGCAACAGATGCTAGAACATATCCCAGAAGCATTAAGGACTCCCTCAACCTGTAAGCTGGCCTGCAACTCCTGGTTTTCTACCCCTTATTAGCAATGAATCAAACCCTTCGTTCCTGATCCTGGAACATGATTTTCTAGTGACTTTTCTGTGCTCCAAGGAAGAGACAGTAAAGGCGATGAATTAAGAAAGCCATCTTTTATTGATCTTTCCCTTTTTATTTATTTTTAGCCTTTCTAATAGCTCTGCTGTAACTTAGAGACAAAACAAATATATGGGAAGCTCCTGTGGCTTGCAACATGAGGTTGCAAGTCTAACATCTTAGAACATTGCTGGGTCTCTCCAAATTATGGGAGATGGACCAGACCCTCAGAGATAGTAAGACCCTTAATTCTTGCTGGAAGAAAAGGATCTTTGAGTACCCGGACCTGGATGTCTAATGTCCTCATTCCAAATGTATCTGTACTTGTCATGCACTAAGTGACTAATGCCAAGACTTTCAATGTCTCAATAAAGTCAGCAGGGTTCAGACTGCCCTGGTACAGTCCAGCGAACGGTTCTCTGGAAACGCTTGCCTCAAACCCTAGTGACATGGCACATGTACAGTTCCCTCTCCCAGCTTGCTTTGCAATGTTATTGAGGTTGCAAAGCCAGGCATTCAAAGTTCATAAGAGTACAGGCAGTGTAACCTTCACCTGGCTGCTTACACGTGCTTTGCTAAGGCCTTGAATTATGAGCCACACTAGACCACATCCAGATTTTTCTGCCACAAACTTTCTTCAGATGAAGGCAATGGCCCAGACTGTTCCTCTAGAGAAAGCCTTGCCTGTTGAGCAGCCGCATCTCAGTGAAGTACACAATGGTGTTCAATGGAAGCACGTTTTGTATGTAAGAAGGTGTGTATTGGTGGGTGCAAACAGCTCTGGTTTCCTTAAAAATATCACCTATCATTGATAATGAAAGAGCAAAGGAATTATCTAAGACATGATGACTATAATGGCTAAATGCCAAAAACATGGTGGAAGGTGTTAATTGCAAGTTTGGCTGTAGTACAGCCAGGGATTCCCAACACAACCAATTAGGGAGACCCTTACGTGTAGTGGATCCAACAAGCAAACTCTCCATTTACTCCAGGGACAGCACCGTCATTAGGCACCATCATTAGGCACTGCACCCAGCAGTCGTGCTAAGGTGGGATTTGGCCTTCACCCAAAATCATTCATCTTCTCTCTGAAGAAATGTCGAGTACTTAAACAGACTTTAGCTTCTGAAAAATATTAAAGCTCTAACCAGAGAAAATCATATGTACACAGAGAGTAATTTCCACCTGTTAATGATGTAGTACACAGGATATTGGGATGCAAATATTCATACTAGCCCA
The DNA here is from genome assembly GCA_011076525.1 of Nettapus auritus. Classification (NCBI taxonomy): domain Eukaryota; kingdom Metazoa; phylum Chordata; class Aves; order Anseriformes; family Anatidae; genus Nettapus; species Nettapus auritus. The sequence continues at coordinate 67,310,612 of CM021768.1, forward strand.
TCTGCTACAAAACTCTGACCTTCCCTTTTACAACCACACCTGCACATGCAGTATCTAGCTATAGCTAGAGCTTATTCAGAATGACTCCTGTCTGGCATATCTCACACAGACCGAACCCCTTTTATCAGCAGTTCTACCCAAGATCATGTCATACCTGCTGGCAAAGAGAGTTACCAGAATTTCTCTCAAGCCTCCTGCAACACATGAGATGGAAATGCAGTTGACACTACCTACAGCTGAGAGCTCATCTGTAGAGTCACCCACTTCCTACCATTTCCTTCTTTCACTGTCCCACCATTGTCAGCCACGGTACTGGGACAGTCCCTTACTTTTAGAAGTGTCAAGGAGGCAACTAGAGCATAGGTCTGGGTAACAGTGATTGAGAGGTTTGTTTCAAGACACTACTCCTATTTGACACAGCTGCAGATGGGTGCTTGGTCATTTGGGCTGAGCAGTCAGGCACAGCTGGAGATAGCTCACACTTGTGTATACTCCTGGCCCAAGAAGCAGTGTGACAGACCTTGTAGGCATGAAGTTGGTCGGATCTTTCTGTAGGGAAGAAGCTATTGGCAACTGGAAACCCACACTTTTCTGCTTTGTGTTACCCATGGGAATTAAATTTACGGTATCTCAATTTAGCTACGTTAGAAGTTAAGCAATAATCTTCACTGGTCTGGGCTCTGACACCAACCTGCAGGCTGCCTTCTCAGCCTGATGTCAGACCTGCCTTATCACCGTGGACTTGCCCTGCGATCTGAACTCCATGCTGACCCTGGCTGCACTGTAACAGGCAGGTGTGAGATGCTGAACGTCTAAGGAAACCCCCTAGACCAAGATTAAAAATCCCATCTGAAGCTTTTAATGTTGCTAGCCAACTCTCTACCCAAAAGGCAGAAGTCACCAAGGGTATTCGTTTTACCAGAAAAATCTGCTCCACTGAGAATAAAAATACTAACATTTCCCTTGATTTAAAATTTAATAAAAAGATATGAAATTGGTAAGAAGGTTTGGGTTTACCTCAAAACTTTACTCTGCTTATTAGCTGAATGAATGTACAAGGTAAGCTTTACCTCGGTATCACTTCGGTTATATATGCTTTCTGGGAACGGCAGTGGTTTCTAGGGCCATTAAGTATTTGTCTGCATGAACGATGTGTTTTTGCTTTTGCTCACTGGCACACTGCTAACGTACTTTCCCCAAGAGATGTTTGTTGTACCAAAATAGCAACTGAATGAATGAAAGTTCAAGTAGAGCTATAAATAGAAAGGGCACCAGGTTTTCACTGTGCGTATATAAACTGTTTCACACCCACTTCCTCTTGTCTGCCATTAACTCTGAGTTCTGAAATGAAACAACCTTTCTGCACTTTGGAAGAACAAACAGCAGAACAATAAAGAGAGCAAATTGCTATGAGAAAGTCACTGAAGTTCTGCGCAGGAAAGGAAAGACAGAGAGACTATTCTATATATAGTGCTGTACCCTTCGGCTGAAGTTGCCAGATAGTAATACCTGGTTTAAATTTTAGCAATACTTACGTGGGAATTTGGGGCTGGAAGAACAAAAATGACTTGGGTGGAATTTCACCCTCTGTTCTTCTTTAATGGTCCCTCTCATGCAGGATGTGGAGCAGAGCCAAACACTCGGTCTGTGGGTAATGCCGAGTTGCACCTCCTGGTGGAAACCAGCCTCCAGAAAAGAACAGGCAGGGCTGAGGGCAGAAAAACAGGGAGAGAAACTTCAGGAGATGTAAAAAGAGAATGAAAAGCTAAGAAAAGAAACAAGTTTGTTTTGTTTTGTTTTGTTTTGTTTTTTAATGGACAAAACCCACTTGCTTTTCACACCAAAGACAGAGCACACAGGCATTCTTCTGACGTTGCTTTTGCATGTAAATATATACCTTTTCTTGTCACCACTGGCTGTGTTTAGGACAACTAGGGACAGAAGGTAAGGGGCTACAAATACAAATGGGGTGGGAAAGTAAGTGCTCTAGGAGACAATCTCTGCTGCAAGATGCAGCCCTCACCAGAAAAAGCTCATAAACCCTCACACTATGCCATAATTTCTTGTGCTTCCCCTGGGCAGGCACTGTCTAGAAGTTCTCCCATGGAAGGATGTTAATGTTCAACTATCGGTGTTGAGAGAAAAAAAATAAATAAACCTAGAAGAATGTAGCTGGGCCAGGCTAGGTTACTTGAGGTGGGAACTCCTTTCAGTTTTAGTAGTTGGAAATAGATACCAGACAAAATCTCACTGAGAAGAAACTCTTGCCCAAAATGTAGGCTCATAAAAATAAAATGAGTTGGTGGGTTGGGTTTATTATTGTCTCAGCATGTGATATGACACCTGCACATATAAAGGGATGTCCTTCTTGCTGCTTATGGAGGTTACTTGGAGGTTGGCATATGTAACACTTGGCCTCTTGGGAGTTTCGTGCTGTTTCTAGGTGCAAATGTGGTAATGAGTAACAGAAGAAAGTATCACAACATGTCTCAATGTGTCTCATGTTCTGATGAGAACTCCAGACCACTTCTGCACAGCTGTCTGAACAGAGCTCCCATCTGATCTTTATCGTTTCACTCCTAGCGATGGAAGTGGCTATATATATATATATTTTTTTTTTTAATTTAAAAAAATGTTGAGGAAACTAAATGGAAATGCTGACAGAACAACTTCCTGACTTTCTTCTGAGCAACTGGACATGCTAGATATTTGCTCATTCTCATTTACATCGGTGTGTACCGCACTGGGGGCTGGGTGGAGAGGTGAATTCGGCTCACACCAGTGAACGGGTTGCTCCTGAAATCTGCTGTTGAATCACTGCTTGTTAACCCTGGGACCAGATTTACTGAGTCAGATGGTCACTGCCAGTCTGTTTTCTCCCTCGTCCCTCCCAAAACAGCACTGCAAGGAAACAGCCTGGATGAGAAAGGAACTCCATAGCTGTGCTTATAAAAGTGCTGCAGTGCAAAGCTGCTTATCCCAGGACTTGCACTACTGTATACAATGTGAGCAAGGAAATAATCTGTCTGGGAAGATGCTGCTGTACATGAAAGCATCTGCCTGCAGCTAGATTCCATCAAAGAGTAGATCTGTGGATTGATTTTCCCAGTATGACATCTTCCATCTGCAGAACATTCAAAGGTTCTTTTATTAGCCCCGCTGTTGTTCATGATTCCAGCAACATGATGAAACAGCTCATAAAGGGCACCCGGCTCCACTGCCCCATAAGCAATACAGAAAGTCCCAAGGTGAGGTGGTGGCAGAAGCAGGGCCGTGGTAACAGGGAGGAGCACGGGAAACGCATTTCTCAGCTTGCCTTTTAATGGAAGCCCACCTCACCTCCTGGGGACAAAGCCCCAAGAGTCAGCTTGTGCCAGCACGGCTCACACGAGCAAACTGCATGACAAACGTGAGTGCTGTCGGTGAAAATGGAACATTCTTTTCCTATTTATGTCTCCTGGTTGGGTTCTCTGCATGCATGGGCACGTTTCTATGCATTTTCATTATATTTGCAATGATGTCATGGACAACCTTTTGCTGACTTATGACCCACAACAGGCAAAGTACCATTGGCTTCTGGAACAATGAAAAAAGTCAGTAAGAAAGCAGGAATAACATTAATTAAATAAGCACAGCAAACAGAGGGACAGAAGTGACACGTAATTCCCACAGAGACCTGCCATGGGTATTTCCGAAGGAGCCAGTGAATAGGGGAGGCTGTCAGAGCACCAGGGAGATTTGGACACAGCAGAATATGTTCCCTAGGGCTGAGTATCTGCAGCCTGAAGAGCCACATCAAACATTTTTGGACACAGTATACAGCATGTCAATTTGCTGGGGACTGGGCTCTGCCACAGGACATGCTAATACCATACAAGAGGTCTGAAAAAATCCTTGGAGCAACCACACAAATTTGCATATCCTCCTCCAGAAAAGGATTTTATTAGATGGCTAAGACCATTTATTTAGCATCAGGGTGCTTTGATGTCCTGAACCTATTAGAAAGCTCTATTAGACCATTATGTTGTTGAAATACAGTCTCCTCTGTGTCAGAGAGAAGCCATTCCTGAGCCATTCCCTGTGCTTCTTATTTATGGGAGAGGAATATGTTGATCCCCAAGAGCGTTTCCTACCAATCCACTTCTCTTTATCATCTGATTTACAGGTCTGATCTTGACTTTTCACCACACCCAGACTTCCCATTGACTTCAAGGAGCAGGACTCTGTGGGGGCAGTGTGAAAGTCACCCAATAAAGGTTTTCAAGAGGAAGCAGCTGAATTTATCACCACCAGAATTTACATAGATCTAGAAGATGCTGACAGGTTTGCTATGGCAAGCACAACGAGCGGTGTCAACTGAAGTGGCATGACAAAACGAAGAAGGACCGTGCAGAGCAGCCCCAGTGTTTCTGGTGACAACCCTTCCTTCCTGCTCCTCGGCGTGCTGACTGCACGCCCTGCCTGCAGCAGGGCAGACCCCCCGCTCCCAGCCCCCGGATGGGGGCCGCTCTCGCTTACATTATCTGTGGCTCACAAGGAACTGCCACGGATGCAGATTTACTGCCATTTCCTACCACCCGCTCCAAAATGACAGTGGAAGCACCAGTCTCTAAGACAGGCTGGATTATTGTTGTTTCCTCCATGAAGAATTTGCCACAAACACTTCGCTAATCCTCAGCTCAAATTAGAGACTTCTCATGTCAGATGCTGCTTGCAAAAAGCATGCATTACCTTTAGAGCTGGACAAAGACTAGGGCAGCTGTAAGAGGCCCCAAAGCAGTGCAGAGAACCACGTGCAATGCTGGAGCAAGGGAAAGCCTGACCCAGCCTCACCTCCCAGCCACCTCTGAAGCAGCCTTGCAGACACCGGGACACAGCAAGGCTTTGCCAGCTGCATCATCAGCACATGGTGCAGCTACAGCAGATTCATCTTGTGCCTGGATAATCCTAATAATGCTGTGATTAATTATAAGCCCTGCTTCTGTAAGGTTTGGAGGGGAAGAAACCTCCTTCTGCTGAGGAGAAAGAGAAATGATGCCCTTGAATAGCGCTGTTTGTATAAATGATGGTGCTTTTTACCCAGAGTTCATCTGCCGAGTTCTCTGGTTTGGGAGGAGCCTGTGTGAGTTTTGATGTGTAAAGCAGGGTAATGGATTTTCATTATTAAAGGGCTTACAAATTGGCTGGCAAGCCCCAGGTGAGAGGTCACTGTACAAATAAAAGGTTTGAGCTGAGCGAGGAAGCTTGGGTTTGACTGAGAGGACAGGGAAAAAAGGTTTTGCTCTGCAGGACGGCAGGTCGGCCTGTCTGAACAGAAACTAACTCACAGGCTCTTTTTTCACTCCGAGTGTCTCCATCAGGCCGTTTGCAGCAGAGGAACTGCATTTGTCACAGGTTTGGCTAAGGCAGTCTGTGCACTGTAAGAGGATCTGACCACAGGCTGACAGAGAGCATCCCTCTGGCCAGGTGCCAGTGCTGTGCATGTGGTACTGGTGCCAGATAAGCCGGTGGGGCATCTAAAGCCAGGCTCTTCATATTCTGGGGCTCAGAGGGGTTAGGAGTGGGAGGAAAGCTGCCTGAATGACTAGGAAAGTTTTAGCCATCCTTCCCAAAAGAAGGTGGGATGGAGATGGAGTTGGAGTTTCCCTTATTCCAGAGAAGGACCCCTAGACACACACAGGTGCCTGGGTACTGGCTGAAGGGTCATATCATAATGGCAGCTTGTTTAAAGCAGCCCAAGTGTTGCAGCTTAAAGGGATGCTAGGTCCGCAGGTAACAATACATCATAACTGATAGACAAGACAGCCAGATCTAGTGAATACACACTAAGGCACCGTATCATGGGATGGCTGCTCACCAGCTTCGAGGCTATTGCCGCTCCCCTTGACCTCAGGTTTGTCATGCCATCTGTTTCAGGGGTGGCTTCCACCAGAAAAGGGAAGTCTCAAGAAACAAAACTGGAAGGAGGAATTAACAATGTGGATTTCCCAGAAGACTAATGATGGGCTTAGTCCAGTACTGTCCATAAAACCACCCACAGTATCTCCAGCTATGGTGACAGGCTCTTCATCTCAGTATAATCTTTCCCTTTTACAGGTCCAACTCCTGCAATGATAGGAGATTCCCACCTTTCATTTTAAAGAAAGAAAGGATAAAGAACTACCTTTCCAGTCCACAGGCTTACAATGAGATATTAAAATGTTTGCCCCCTGCATTCTGAAAGATGACTAGCAAATAAGTGTAATTCAAAATATGTAGATTAAAATGTCACGTGCCATCAAGTTGATACGAACCTTCAGGTTTTTGAGGGCTCCACTTGTGACTTCTGACTATGAGGGTTTAGTTATGCAGCAGGCAAAAGTGCCATGCTTGCTTCAGCAATTCCATGTCAAATACACTTCCCTGACAAGCAAAGAAATGCAAATGTAAGTTGGGATTTCAGACTCCTGACTGTTTCTGTCCCCTTTGCAAGCTGTAATGAGGACTAATCAGAAACTGCCTTCATGCAACACCACTGGCTTTAATTACTGACTTTCAGGAGGCATTTACACAATGGAGGTTTAATAGTAACTTGGGGAGGAGGCAGAAAGAACGAGATTTCAGCAGGAAGGGAGACCCTCCTCTTCCTCTCAGCTCTCCAGGGTTTGGAAGGCCAAGAGGGATTCAGCAGATGCAAAGTAATGGCACTTTGTGTACTGGAGGCAGCCCAGCAGCAGCTCTGAAGAGCATCTCAGAGACAATTCAGGCCTGGGGATAAAGGTGGCTGTGACAAGTTCCTTAGGCTTATCTAATCCTCTAGCAAGAGAAATATCAGCTTTTATGTTTTTTAACTGCTGGAAAAAATGTATGCACCTATCTGCCCTCGTGGGGGAGCCGCATCAGGTAGCATGAGGGATAGCTTTCCCTTTGTTCCTAAGGCTTCAGGGAAGGAGACAACATGCACGTGTGAGGTAGAGGCCATGGTGTGGATCCAGCAAGCAGGGATAAGCTTTCCCAAGTCCCACAGCGCTCTTTGACTCAAGCTGTGCTCTGGCAGCAGCAGTCTAGACAGGACAATTTGGGATGGCAGCTTTACTTAGGGCCTCCGGAGGAGCCTGAGGTAGACTCAAGCTTTTGATTCATATTCAGGCTGTGTTCTCTTGTGTTCAGCACTGCCTTAACCCAAACCAAAGAGGCTTTGTTGTTGTTGTTGTTGTTGTTGTTTTTCTCCTTCATGAACTTCATTCAGGTGTCTTTCCTGCAGCAGAATCCTCTCCCTCCCTAGACATCGCTGTTTTCCAAGCTGCCCGAAGCTCTGTCTATTCGTTCTTTGCAGTCTGGTCAGATTGTAGGAGTAAACCTCAAAGACCTCCCAAAAATCCTGCAGCCCAGATGCAGCAGGAGTCTTCTTCCTCCTACACAGTGCTCTGCAGGGCTTGAAGAAGTCCTGAAGGTGTTAGAATATGTTAAGGAACGAGAGTTGTGCTGCCGTGTACTTTTATAATACACTAACACCTTGGATCCACTTGCAGACTTGGTCATCCTGTTCCCCATTTTTCTTCTTGAACTAAGAGAGTCTAAGGTGGCACAGTTGAAGAGGGACATAAAATGGCTTTAGCAGCAGGAGAGAACAGATTGGATCTCTCAAACTCAAAAAGCAGAGGACTAAAGGAGAACACACTAGAGCTCCAGAGTGACAAAGAGGATGCACTCAGGGAATGATTTTTTTTTTTTTTTCCTGTAAAACAAGAAGTAGGAAAAAATAATCATAATTATTAGACTGCAGTTCTGAACCAGAAGAACTTTTCCCACAATTATTTGCTTCAAGGCTGCCACCCGAATTTGCTCACTGCAGCCATCATTCTTTTTCATCCTTTTCGTGCCTTATTTACCTGTGGAACTCATTGCCATAGCTTGCAAAGTCAAAAGCATAAACTGGTTGAAAAGTGGCCTAAAAAAATCCAAAGAGGGCTTGCCAAAGAATAGTAAACAGTATGGTGTGAATGTTATGTTACTGATTTTTTTATTTTTTTTTTTTCCTTATTCTTCTCCTGCCTTCCCCTTTCTCTTGAACCTGTGTACATCCCATTTCCTATGACATGCTGAGTTTTTAGTGTTACTGCTGGGTTTGAAGAGATGGTTTCTTTTATTTGCCTTTCAGCCATAAGTTGCAATTATGTTTCACAATAATTAAGAGGCAGAAATGAGGTGATAGGATATGATAATTCTTTTTTCCTGAAAGTAGATTTCGAGGTACCAGCTGGTTTAGCAGAACAATGCCTTGTCAGCAAGTAAAGGGGATATACTGTCCCAAAAAGATGTGCTCACAGAAACCATCAGTGCTGATCTGTCTCAGATTCATTTAGGTCTACTTCCAGCACATCCAGAGAGTGGTATATATTTTGGGAACTACTACACAAATACTCAGAAATACTGCAGTTTCACAGTGGTGGCATCAACTCTTCCTTGCTCTCACTCCCCACCACTCTACTCTGGGTTTGTGGGGATGAACTCGTTTTAGTAAGTGATAAGGCAGTGAGAGAAGGGCGTAGGGAGATTGGTTGCCCCAGGGAAAAACTCGAAATCCCATAGATAGAAAGAGAAGGAAGCAGCATGCCAGAAAACAAGAAGATCTTTAATACCCCTGAGTGTTCTGTCCAAGGCAATGGACAGCAGGAAGAAGGATGGAGGTAGGGGAAAGCTTTCAGCCACAAACCCCATGCAAGTGATTTGTGAAGGACCGGTTGCAGTGCATTAATAATGCACTTGCCTGTTATGTCTGAATAGCTTGGTGCAGCGGACAAGCCTCATCAGGGAGCTGAATAACTTGCAATTTCATTCTGATGCTGAAAGGTAAATTTGCACTGAGAGCATTTATAAGAGGTTTCTGCTGGGGCTGTAAGGGTAACGGAGGGCAAGAGCTGCATCCCTGCACCATTAGGTGTAGCTCGGTTGCTTGGCTGCTGTGGCCAGAAGCTCCTACCATCTGAAGAGAAAATGTTAAGATATTTTTTTTGCCTTGGGAGGCAGGTGACTAAATGTGTGCCACAGGATGAAAGGCAGGGGATGCAGTACCAGGCTGGCTGTGCTGGGGCGCTGCTTCCCAGCAGAAACTGAGTGTCGCAGGAAAAGGCAGCTGTGCCTCGGGAATGGCGAAGGAAAGCTGGCCGAGGGGCGCAAGGTTCCTGTGGTGCCTCTGAACTGAGGGTGAGCCTGCTTAGCCAGAGTGGTGGGAGGGGAGTAGAGAATGCTTTTACTTTGCATTTCATGAACAATCAAACACACTAAAATGATTTGTTTCTTCACAAAATGTGAGTGCTCAGGTCTGCAGATACAAGATAGTTTTTTTGTATGTTTGTTTGTTTGTTTTTCAATGGGAGGCCAGCAAAGAATTATCCTCAAGCAAGCAAACACTGAACAATGCCAGAGTACAAACTGATCTCTTGTTCTCTTCATTTCTAAGTCATAACCCATGTAACAGTGGATATCAAAGAAGTTTCCCAGGTAATCTGACTACTGTGCATCCAACTCCAGCGGCTTGCTGTCTGATTTCACAGGCCATAAATAATTGTGCATTTTCAATGGAAAACCTACACACTGGGGTGACAAGTTACTTTGGTTTTGGTTTCTAAAGGATTTGGGGTTGAGCCTATTTCCTGACATCGATGGCCAGGCCTTACCTTCAGGAGACATCTGGGCAGTACTCGGGCACAAACAGATATTTAGCAAATAATTGCACAACGTCATTCGGTGCAACTTGTGAAATCCTGGTTTGGGGAAGTTTTCAGTGTAAGGCAGTTTGTATTCAGTTGGTTTTCAATAGTGAAATCCCTTCAACTTGTGGATTGTAGAGCACTTCCAGAAGCAACAGAGAAACTGACCTTTAAGTTACGTCTGGAAAGGCTGCAAGAGCAAATTTCAGCCAACCTTGTCCCATTTTCCAGCTTGTAAGGCCACTCATACAGAGCTGTGCCTGAGTCAGGAGAAGCAGTGACCAAGCAAACCACCTTCTTATCCTGTACAGAGTAACAAGATCAGGTAATGGAGGGCTTGCACAGCTTACAGGAGGTAGCAAGGCTGATGCTGCTCTGTAGCAGCTGGCTTTCTTCTCTGCATTCCTGTTGGCCCAACAGCCTGACCAATGCATTCTATCTCTTTTACCCTCCTTAGCTACAATGGAGGTAAAAAGATGTCGCTAGCAGAAGTCTGGTGGATTTTGATGCAACTAAAGAAGCATGGGAGACTCAAGCTCAAGGTCTTCTTTTCTCTCATGCCTAAACAAAGATTACAGATCTTTGTTTAATCATTCCCTGGGTGAAAACACACTGTAGCAATTATCCCTCTCAGCTCACTGAGTGTCTCTCCCTCCATGTCCGGCTGAAGAGAAATACCTGCTCTGGCTCCTTTGACACCGTAAAGGTGCTGAGAGTTGCATCACGCCTCAGAAGCAGCACTGGACGGCCTGGCTCCCTTGATCACATCGTTGCACCACAGAGAAGAGCAGCAAGTGACAGGGAGGAAGGGGGCCTGTGACCCAGGAGGTCAGCAGCCCCATCACTCTGAGACATGTCTCTGGGAGAAATGAATCACTTGAAGTCTGAAACCAGCAGAACGGGACTTGAAGCAGTACTTTATCTCAGGCAGGTGCCTAGACCAACAGGCTGCAAATTGGAGCATTTTCTGTCTCTCTCAGACTTTTCTGCCAGAGCTGCTCTTTGCCAATAAGGATTTAGTGGTCTGTTTTACCTTTCTGACCCCACAGTCCAGCAGAGCTGTCATGAGCTAGACTGCTGTCAGAGCCAGCACAGATCTTGCTCACAAAGCGACAGGAACAACCTGCTCCTTTCACAATGGCAGCTCCCCCAGAGTAGGCCTCCTGTCTCAGTATCTTCTGATCTAACAGTTTCCCTTCACTAATATAAAGAATTTGAGCTGAGGGTAAGAATTCAGATGTGTGTGGCCCGGGTCTGAGGGAAAACGGCACAGCTATTGCCCTAGGGAACGACCCTGAGCATCTCTCAGATCTTACAGAGCTGACGAAACCAAAGCAGAAGCATGTCAGTGGAAATGCAGAGCCTGCATTTCCAATGTCTGTAACTACCGTAGTTATCACACAACAGTAAGGGTAATTGTATTTTTTTCATGTTCGCTTGTAGTAGCTCTCCCGTTTTGACCTAACTCATCCCAGTCCAAAGCCAGAGCACATCTAACTTTGTAGAAACAAAGGGCGCAGGCGGCCTTATAACTGCTTGGGATGCTGAGGCCCAGTGCCAGAAGCAGCCTGTGCAGTACAGCTGCAGCAGCAGCGCTCTGGGCTCAGCCGTAGTGGAGAACGCAGAGGAAGATCCCCCCAAAAGCCTGGTGAATTTGTCTGTGCCAACGTGCTGGAAACAGTCGAGCTGGTGGATGAGGCTGGAGTCTCTCCTAGGTACTGAGACAAGCAGTGTGAGGTACAGTCAGTCGTGCTGAGGCTGTGTGATAAGTAGCTGGTCATAAAAAGAAAACACGAACCTAAGAGAGGCAATGCCTGTGGTTGGAGGCCTTGCTGAACAGAGGCAAGAAGCAGGTTCAAATCCTGAATTCAGCTCAGCCTCTTGCTGCCAAGATCTGCTAAATGCAACTGGCCAGACTGGGGTGGGCTCACTCCAAAAAGCCTGCTGGCTTGATGGAAGCGCTAAGGGAAAGGATGGACTTCAGGAACCTTTGGAGCCCAAGAAAGATAAAGACAGCTTGCCTACTACAAAACCACAGTGCTTGACCCTGTGAACAACCTGTGAGTAAAGAACAGAAGCACAAAAGTTCTCCTTTCAGAGGTGCATAAGGGAGTGCAGGGGCCCACTCACAGCTAGCTGGGTGACAAGGTTGATTGCTTTTATATGAGAAAGTAAGGCATGTCCCCTCTGCTCAGGGAATGAGGAGCAGACTCCTACTGTTGTGAAGGAATGGCTGGCCACCATGCCACTCCTAAAGGTGCTCCGATCCATGTACCCGAACTAGATTTAAGGACCAATGTTTTGGAAGATGCCTTTCTTTAAAAGACGTTTAGATGTATAGCTTAGGGATATGGTTTAGGGGAAGATTTGTTAGTGTTAGGTCAGAGGTTGGACTCAGTGATCTTGTAGGTCTCTTCCAACCTAGACTTTTCTGTGATTCTGTGATTCTATGATTCCTAGGACCAAGCCAGCTACACTGGCAGACCTTTGGATATTGTCCAGGCCTTCTTCAGCTTTGACCCCATCCTTCCTCTCTGCAACAAGTCACAGCACCGCTATACAAAGATGACTACTCGAGGAATGGCTCAGCAGCCCAACACAGCCATCCTCATCCACTGTGCTCACTCCCAAGCTGTACCGACTGCCAAGTGGGAGAATTCACCCCAGAGCTGGTTAGGTCACAAATCTGTCCAAATAGGGCCATTATGGAGGAAGTAGGGTGCTTCATTTATTTCGGTACCTTTGGAAATAGCATGTCTGTACAACCCTAATTTGGCTGTCTTATGTGTATGCATTATGAAACAGCCTCATTACACACACGGGTAGTATTTTATTTTTGCCTCCTTTCCTACACAGGACAGGGCCTGCTCTAAGGATGAATCAGAAGAGAAGACTATTGTCTGTAGCATCCCAGCTTCAACATCTGCTCAATCTGGACGATGATGTGTAAGTGAAGCAGGCAACTGTAGGAAGAGAAAGGATTAGGCCAGTCAATTGCTGCCCTGAGGACCTGGCAACTCTCCTGCCCCTGCTGAGCAAAGGAATGAACTGAAGTTTTTCAGGGTTGTTCACCGAGCGGGTGCAGGCACCCCCCTTTGCTGAATGCTCATCCGCACAGCCGTGGAGTAGTCCTGCAGAAATGCAGGAAGCTCAGCCACCAAAAGGAAAGAATGTTCTTATTTTAGCTTAGCCTTTATCAGCCACAGTTTAGTCTGTGCAGTGGGGACCAGCGTCAGGCTTTTTCAACGAGAGGCTTGCAAAATACATAGGCATCAACAGAGATGAAGGGTGCAGAAAAGCTGGAGGAGAAGGCAGTTGATTTGTCTGTGAGGTACAGTTTGAATCATGGACTGCAGCACAGCCTGAAGATTCGTGCACAGGCAAAATGAGAGAACTTGTGTTGGCTGCTGGCTCACAGCAGTCTTGTTGCACTGCAATTGTCTCTCTCACTAGAGAATGAGAAGCTGTTTGCAGGTTCTGGCAGAAGGGTGTAAAAATCCACCCAGGTTTTAATCTAGCATTTTTCCACCAGGAGATCTCAAAGCTGAAGATGCCTGTTATCCTCCCTTTACTGATCTGGAAACCAGGGCACAGGGAGGTAGAAGTCAACTAACAAAATGCAAAATTGGCTCCCAATACGTCTGAGTCTCTTGATTATTCTCCAGCCACTGGGTGCTGCTGTCCCCTTCTCTCAAGTGTTGCTGCAGGGTTTCTAGCTCTTGCAACCCATCTTTCCTTTGCTGTTTCACCCCGCAGCCCCCATTACCGTGCCCTCTTTTAGCTCTGTTGTTTCCAGCCACTTCTGTCTCTGTTGAGCTTTGCCATGCTTCTCCAGGTGAACCAATTTCTCTGTGGCTGCCCGTTCCCAGGTAAACTAAGTAGAAAACTTTCTGCCTCCAGAATTTGTACTCTGGATGATCTGCAATGTGACAGCTGGGAAGACAATTATTTTGGTAAGGCAGGTCTCTGAGCCCAAGCAGATTGGCTGAAGCATTCCAGATGTACAGGACAGCCAAAACCATCCCCATTTCGGTCACTACAATAGCCAAGGAAGGGAGTGTTCTGTTTAGCTGTAGCTATGGTTACAGTCGCTTTAACTGCACACATTTCCGTTTTGGAGTATTCGTGGGGCAATATAAATTTCCGCGATGCCAGAGGCCTGTTAACATGCAATACAGTTATTTAGTGCATTAGTGACATACCGCTCTTTGGCATGTCAGGCTGGATGTGGGCTGGTGTGCAAAGTGAAGTGTCACCAAAGGTTTATGGGAGGAAGGATTGCTTCTTCTCACCTACTTAGGAAGGGAATTAGGTAAGAGGTGCTTGATTCCTCAGTTGCCTAAGCATGAGACCTACATTCTCAGTGCACTGAAACAACCAGTCCAGAGAGAGGCTATGTAGAAGCCCCACAGGTTTAAGGAAAAGCCACTTGGTGCCTATAGGTGGTCAAGAATCAAACCCTTAAATATAAATAAATTGACTGCAGTCACAAGAGTAGCTCCAGTGGAGCTATTCTGACAGAACGATTTGAAAGGGCAAAGCTAAGCTGCTGTTTTAAGTAGGGTTTGGAATTTATTTTAGGTCTGGGGTCTTATGGTGGAATTACCTGAAGCATTTAAAAACAAACAAATGAAATGACCGACTGGGTTTGTGGCTTCTGCCCTTACCTCTCACCTGAACATGTTGAAACTTGCTGTGCAGTTATGCTGAGGCAAACTGCAAAAGCGCAGGGGTGAAGGCTGCAGTAAGTAGAATATAACAACTTTATTACATTAATGATACATCCAGGCAATGAAATTGATGCAAGTGGTTAGGACTTTTCAGTATCTTTAAAGGACAACTCCTTGAGCAGGTGCAGGAGAGTGGGCGTAGTCTTTGCCCCACTGATGTCAGTGGGAACGCCCAGTGCCTTTTGAAGCAGCTCCGATGTGGAAATGCTTTTCTGCTCCTCTCCTGGGAGCGTGTGAATTCTCAAGAATAGGAGCTGCCTTTTAGCTGCAGAGGTGACTGATTTACACAAAACCGGATAGCAAGAACTTCCTGAGATGACCCTGTTTTGTGAGGAGATTCTAATCTCATGACAAGTTTGTCTAGCCAGATAATGACAGTAATTAGCCAGGAGGCAAGAAGGTGGATCTAGGTATTCTGCTTCATGAGTAAGAAGGATGTTTTATGGCAGTGGAATTAGGAGGTGGATGGAAACTGTTAATATCCTCAAAAATGGAGTTGGAACAAGCAGCACAGCACCGAGGACTGAACCTGAGAGGAGATCCCCCAAGCTGCTCTCCCTGCAGAGTGGACAGTTCTGAAACAAAGAGGCCTTTTATTCAGAATAAACCTGCACTAAGCCAGCACCAGCATTTAACAGCAGGAACATTAACCTTATCGTTGCTCCTGCTCGGCAGACCACTTTGTCTGAAACACTGAGCAGGGAAAAAAGGACTCATGCAATAAAAACTTGTCAGCATTTCAGATATTCAAACAAATTTGCCATGGAGAAATGAGTAAATAGAAGAGGCAGGCTGCAGCTGATCTCTTAGTAAAGACTGTATTGTACAGCCTCAGTCTAGGATACAAGGAGCCGAAAAATATCCTTGCAGTTACCAAGCAGCTTGGTAGGGCATGCCTGCTGCAGCATTATCACCTGCCCTTATCTCTTGTCGTTTCCAGTCAAATATTTGCAAAATGCTTACACGCTGGGTAGATAACAACCCACAGGCATGGAGAAAACAGAATACTTAAATCAAAACTGCGTGGATTTTTTTTTTCACTGGAAAAAAATGCCTTTGTCTGTAAATCGAAAGTGAGATGTTCCTTGCAAACAGGTAGCTCTAGTGGTAAAAAGTGATGCACTTTTGTCTTTTTGGGGTGCTGCCAGACAGCCTGAAATGATAGTGTGGAGAGGAATGTGAGATTTCCCCCTTTCATCATAATGGTTACTTTGAAGCCTAATTACAGCCATTTAAACGCCAGCCTATTAGCCGTGCTATCACTGATCACTGCACTGAAATGCTCAGCCAGATGGAGAAGTTCTCTCCTGGAGCTGGCTGTGCAGCTCGGGCATTGCGCTGGAGTTTGGGAAGAGCATGGAGCAGCGGTGCAAGTTACTCCCAGCAGATTGGTTCCCAGCACTTGTAGGTGCCATGATGATTGCAAGGCCTGGTGACACTTGGTGTGAAATTCCTGTTGCAAAACATGTCCCCACCATGATGTTTCACATTTCTGTCTCTGCACAGTGCAAAAAGCAGGCAGCAAGCCTCAAAGCTTGAATGTCCGAGTGCTTTGCTTTTTCCAAAGAGAACTTTGACTGGTAACTCACCTTGTAAATAAAGGCCTAGCACAACTGTGCCTCTTCAAGAGTGGAAACAGAGCAGGGGTCCAAGAATGCTGACTCTTATGCAATCTCATCTTCTGTTATGAGCTACACCACTTAATTTCTCCATGGTTCTTGACGCTGCTTCTCCTAGGTGGGCCACCCAGCGCAAGCCAGCTATTCACCTGGTATAACTGGAATAGCTGTGTCTACCTCATGTCTTAGGGGGATATTCAGGAGCAGATCTGACACTAATGAAGTTCTCGTGCATCTGGTCACATTGTAAGGTACATGAAACCAGTGTGGGTTTCCTTTAACTTGTTTGGTTATAAACTGTGGCAGTTCAGCTGCTTCATGACCAACTGAGACACCCCTGCAGCGGAGGCGGTATCCTCTGAGGGCTGGAGCAGAGAGCTCGGGCAGGAATAACAACAGCTGTCCCAATACAAAGTGTTCCCACTTGTGAATCAAAGCCCTTACTAAGATCAGGTCATGTCCAGACACGCTTGATATTTATTCTTGCAGACATAATATGAAGGCACGGATCCATCCTTTTTTAAGGGCATTTTTTTTTTTTTTTTTTTTTTCTTCTGCAAAGGGAGAGGAACACAAACTGAAACATGCACTTGTTAAAAGGTTGGAAACAGGAAGTTCTGTTTAATTTGCACTTTTTTTTTTTTGATGAAAAGTAGGAAATATGAATAACAGCCTTTTGTTTCAAATTTGGCATAAAAATTTGCCTTCAAGGTAATGCCGAATAACAGACTTCACACTGCTTGGAATTAAGCTGATGATATTCAGTGGAAAGTACAAGGCAAAGAGTCAGCTCTACAAGCATTTCATTTTGTTAAATTTCCCCACACAAAGTTCATCTCTGAGAAACCCACGAACTGTTACTGTTCTCCCCTCTTTCGCTTTCCTACTATTACATATTTGGGCTTGTTTTTCATCTTTTCTGGTCTCCTGCTATTTCCATGGAGGAATACCCCTGGTTATACTGGAAATTCAGACAGACATCCAGCAATTCAGAGAAAGCGAGAAGTGGGTTTATGTTTCTAATCCTACAGAAAAACAATTTTTAACTATTCAGAGAAACTATGAGTCTTACAAACTCACTGGGCCTTATGTCAGGAGTACAATTAAAAACATTTATGATTTTTTTTTAATATATGTTATCTTTTTTATTGAAGTTATTTCAGACATAGCTTCTGTGTGGACAGAACTGTGCCTCATTTATCTGACTTATCCACAGATACAGAGAAAGAAAGAAAGGACCCTGCAGCAGAATGACATGTCTCAAATCAGCTAAGAGGAAGGAGACCACACCGACACTGGAAAAATTAGAGGCTGCAAGTTTTTGAGCACTGGCTACACTGGGATCACAAGTAAAGTTTAACTTCATCCTGGCCTTGAGATAAGGCAGATGAGCGGTTGTACACAAGCAGCAGCTGAGTATAGGTTATTTTGTTGTTCTTACAGCAGGATGCAGTGATCTGCTTTCACTTTGCCAGAAGTGCTGTTTCCACAGTGGACTGCTCCTGCCATCTGAATTGAATCTGCTTTAATCCCTGCAGGATACAGACCTGACATCTGTGTAATGACAATGAGTAATTGGGCTTGACATAAAAACTTAATGAAATTATCCCAAACATGTGATGCTAGCATTCAAAAGCAACTACATCACATAACTTCTCTTCGTTTCCACTTCATGACTGTAACTATGTTGTATATTTGAGAATCTGTAGTGTTGCATAAAGGGGAAAAAATAGATACCTGATAAACCACTGCCATGGTAATGGTCATTAGTGACTTCATGGTCTTAAGATGAGAAAGCGGTCTGCAGTGTGATCTGAACTTCTGTGGAGGAGCTGCAAACTACTGGCAAACTACCCAGTAAAAGTAGTCTCTGACTCCACATGGACAGATCCTGGCTATTCTATTCACATTCAGTGGCATCTCCTTTCAGCAGGTCTCCCCACGCAGTGGCACAGCTACTGTACAGAGGTGGTCTTTATCAAAAGCACTGCAGGCATCACCATCTCGTAACTCAGTCGCTCTGTGCTCTCTTCCTCAGTTTTCACAACCATGTCAGGAATCCGGTTTGTAGCAAGGCTTCTATCCCTCATCCGAAAAAGAGGAAGATGTGATTTTGTCTTGAGGGAAAGGGCCTATACAAGTTCTGCATAACTACTAACAGAACTTGGGATCATCAGTTTCTAAAGGTAAAATTTGTGTATGGCTGAACTATTCTAAAGAACAGATGAGTAGTTCTTTGTTATCTCCCCCCCTAATCCTTGTGAGAATAACACTTGTAAGAAAGTATCTCCTCTCCTTTCTGAATCAGCTCAGGAATTTTGATCTGATTTGGCTTTTCAAAACCTAGCAGCATGTAAGTGAAAACCTGTTTTGGAAGGTAACTGCAAACGTCCCTGCCAGGCAAGCTGAAATAGAATGTTTCCGATGACTTAAGCGAAATGTTGTCCAAAACGTTCTACACTTTCAGGAAGTTTTGGGCCTAGAGAAAGCGTTTCCCGAGGTTAATTCCAAACAAGATGTTCTTTGAGCAGTGGAATTAATGAATCCTAATTTACTGGGCACCTCTGTCCTTTGCCCCTTAGTCTCACCACCACAAAAACCTCGACCCCTGTGTAAAGTTTACATGAAATTAGTCAATGCATTCAGAAGTTATTAAGAGGAGATTGACAAATGATGAGACATAGTGCACTCGTGGCAGGCTCCCCTCCTTCAGAATCCAAGGTGAAAACGACCCATACGGTTTCTGCCCGCCCAGCCCAGCAATTATCATTGCTAGCAGTAAATAGCAACACAATATAAACAACATAAGTTCATCTGTATGCAAATATTACATTGGTATTCCATGCACAAGTATAATTCATGTTGTTAGGGATATATAATTCTGAGATTGATTTTAATAACTATTCCTCTTAGTGATAAGGTATCTATTACTACCTGTATTGTTAAATATAATAAAGGAGTTTATGAACAAAGAGGAAATGGTGGCACAGGCTATAGAATTAAACACACAGGAGAGTTCCTGTGTCTTGCCACTTGTAAATAACATGACAAAACTAGAGTCACATGTGCCAGGTGGATCTTCCCCCATCTCTTGCCTAGCACCGTATGAAATGCTAAGTGAGGAGTCCCATAGCAGTCTCAGCCAGAAATTGTTCCCTCAGTGAAAGTGCAACTAAAAAAAACCATCCAGAATGAGAGTTTCCTGACAAATTTGCCCAGCTCATGTGTAGGAAACATCTCGATTATGAGCACTGTAATATAAGCAGGTTGGTTGGGAGTAACATTAAAGATATGGCTTCGCAGACCCAAAAAAGCCGGAATATATCTGAAAAGCTTGCACTTAAGGATTGACTCCACCTCCTGAATAGGACCATTCTTTAACGATTCTTTTCTACCAGTGGTTGTACAGAGAGCTTGTTTCACCAGATTTGTTTTTAAAGTCCTGTGTGATCACAGTCATTTTTCATGTATTAACTCTAATTTATGTATTGCTATGGAAATGGTAGTCACAAATGGAGAAGAGTGACTTCATGAAGGGAATAATGAAGGGAATAAGTATGAGTAGATGGCCATCAGTCTGTCCATTCCCATAACCATTACACAGCAAATTTCTAAGACTTCTGGCATGGTTTGAGACTTCTGGACCAAGTTTCTGCAGCTGACGTTGCTGAATGGACCACTCCTAGCTCTTGGCTCCTCAGTTCAAGAAAATGTGTCCTTTGGCATTTGTTTCACATGAAGACGCTGGCTTTTTGCTCTACTCATCTGTAGCCTAAAGGGCTGGTACTGCCGACCACCTCCCTGCTGCTTACGTAGCAGAAGCTTCTGCCCAGATACAAGTGGAGGCAAATTTGATTCCGAGCACCTGGTAACACTGCCCAAACACAGACTGGCCTGAGCGCATTCAGAGGTAAAGCAAGTTGGGCCATTTGCCCTCCTCTAAGCCTCCCTTGTTGGTTTAGGTGCTGTATTTCTATGTCACCGGTGCAAGTTTTGATTCAGATGGCTTACATAAAGGCATGCTGGAATAAAGGGACTGTTTACATGAGCAGTTCACATGCCCAGACGGGAAGAGCACTGAGTGCTTGAGAGGATGAAGGTAAAGAAATATAAGGTTTGTGAAAAGAAGGAGCACAAAGTGAGGAATGCTGATGAGGGCCTTTCTCCCCTGTGCAAGCACTTACAGTGTTTACAGAGGGGAGTTTTTGCATTGCAAGTGAACAAAAAAGGCGGATCTAAGGGTAAGAAGTTCGGCTGCAGATCAGAAACCACCACCTGGAAACACAGGTAATCAGCCCTGCTCCTCAGGACAGCCTCTGTGAGTGATGGCCTCCCTGGCACACTGGCGTTGGGAACATCAGGTCCTACCACTGCTCTGGTGAGGTGCGGGCTCTAGAACCTACACTTCTCTCCACTCTCATCCATCTCCTCTTCCAGGAAAGAGCTTCCAGGACAAGGATTATTAATTTATTTTACCGATGGGGAAACCAAGGCAAAGGACAAGGGAGAAGCAATCAGCCCTGGGCCTGGCAGTCTGACTCCCTCTCCTCCTGAAGGGTTTTGTGCATGGATGTCACGAGCACTCTTCGCAAGGCCCAGGAGAGAGGATGCTTGGATTTTCCACTCCCAGCTGACAGCGCAGCCGAAAGGCACACAGCCAGAGACCCAGCAGCCCTTGGAAGAAGCCTAATGAAGTTAACGAAGCCAGCTACATCAGTGATCATTATCTGAGTCCCTCTGATCTCCCCACAAGGCCAAGAGAGCCCTGGCGGCGGGGATGCCGTGCGCCTCTGCCAGCCAGCGGAGGGCAGGGCACTAGGAAGCGGGCAGGAACGCACCCTGCCACAGTGGCCTTGGCACGGCCAGCCCTGCTCCCTGCTCCTAAACAAACATGGAGAACCCAAATCAAATGCCAAACCACACTGGACATTACATTACAAATGGAGACATGGGCATCACTAGGTAAGAATACCACCTGGCACTGAGCTAAGAGGGCTTTTCTCCATTTCTCTTATCATCTTTTGTTCAAAACCTCTTCCCAGTTATACATTTAAAATCCTACACTTCTTGCAGTCATTTCTGCAAACACAATTTCTGCAGATTCTTAACTTTCCATTTTTCCCAGGAAAAAAACAAGCTTACCAGTTCAGGAACAGCACGCGGGATTTTTTCACTTCTGAACTAACCAACAGAGCAAAATGCACCCCTGGACTTCTGCTGGACTTTGCTTTACATAAATGATAGATCAGGTCCTCATTCCCCCTTTGGTGCTGGGTCCCTGGAAGCCTGAGCAGGGCTGGTCTGATAGATGCACTGACATAAATTTGTACACCTTTATCCTGCTGTTCATCCTGGCCTCCTGCATTAAGGCATTAGCCCTGCTGAGTCCTTTGAGGGTACAGCTGCAGATCGTATCTTGCTGGCATCATGCTGATTGCCTAAGCTGAGTCTCCAGCTCACAATTACACCCCGAGTGTGACACCTGACCCTACAATAACTTCCCTGCAGACAGACCCTCTTCACAGGGCCACACACAAGGTTTATAGGGCTCCAGTGAATGCAAGCTAGAGAGGTCGTGCAGCTGAGATAGAACAACCTGCCTCCAAAAACTGCAGCTGAAGGATACAAGTGGCTTCGTACAGCAGGTGTCCCTGATCCCAAAAGGGGCTTCGAGAGATGATAACAAGAACGTGAGATAGCACCTAACAGCTAGAAATATAAACACACGCACAAGCATTTATGCGGGGATGCAAGCGATGATGGAAAAATGTGGTTTCTTCAGGCCGAATGAGAGGGCACCAGCTCCTGTCTTTCCTGTGCTAACAGTGCTGAGCTGTGCCTTACAGCATGTCCCAGCTGAGGATCCACCAGCAGCTCAGCCAGCATGTTTAACCAGATTTTCCACCACACCTTTGGGCTGCAGCACACTGTCATTATATCATGCGTGCCTGAAATATCTCAGTAAAGCCGGGATAAAGGAACCAAAGGACCTGTTTCTGACTGTGCTCACAGCAACCAGCAACAGCTCTCCGTGGTCTTCAGCAGGCTCTTCTTCCAGCCCCAAGCACTCGGGAAGAGCAGCATCCCGAGGGTGCAGTACCTCCCTGCTCTGCTTCTCTGTAAGCAGCCCAAGCATCTCTGCAGGAGAAGCGAACTATCGTAGGGCAAGAAAGTCTCCAAGGCATTACTGTGCATACGAGGTCCCTCATTAGCCGGGTTCAGCCTGTGACACAGATAAGTCATGTCTGCGGTATATGTGTGGGAGGGTGCATGCATGCATACTGAGATACACATGTGCTACTGCTTAATTCCCTTGCGGACAGATTTCATATTCAGAAGGAAAAAAAAAAAAAAAAAAGGACAAATGCAGAGTCCTTGGCCACCAGCCAATGCAGGATCTACTGGGCCTGGGGAAGGAAAACAGCAACAGAAAGCATATGGTGACACCTGTGCCACTTGAGAGTCAGACCGCTAAGGTGATGGGCACTCAGTGCACCTCTGACAAGTTCCAGTAAGGCCAAGGCCACCTTCTGCACAAACGCCTGCATTAAAACGAGAATACATGGCCTGCCTGCTCCCTGGCCTGTGTTCTGAATGGCTCCATGCTCCACTACACTTTTCAACCATTTCTGAATTTCTTCATGGTTCTTCCTGTTCATGGAGAAAGAAGCTGCACATTTCAGAGCTTACTCTTTGCCCAGCCTAAGCCATGATTATTAACAAGTCTTATTCTCCCAAGACCCGACATCCACCTTTATGGAAGAACATGAATCTTTCTATAGGATGGGCCCTGTCATTTATAACAGGAGATAATGTCTTGCACTTTCCTCATTCCTTTCTCCTGAGTAATATCTTCTCCTGTAAATAGATGAGGGAGGGAGGGAAAAAAGGAAGCCAAGCAATTTCTTCACTGCCTCGCAAAACATTAATATTCCCAGAATATTTGTTTGGGGCTTAGTTTGAGCCAAATAAAATGGTTTTGCTGGACCAGGACCAAAGCCTGATTTTGACCTGCAGCTGGGCTGCTGCAGGGCCTTTTGATCTGCTGGTTGCAGGTAACTTGTAGCTACTGGCTGCAGCATCGTAAGAAACATGGCCTGGCTGCATAGCTCAGCCTGCAGAGCAGAGAGAGGGCAGGTGGCACAGCAACTCTGCCACATCCAGATTAATCCAGAAGAAACTAAATGCTTTGGCATTCCCAAGTGGAAATTGCTGCTGCAGAAAACACTGCTCTCCTCCCACTTCTCCAAGTTTAAGCCAGCACAGAAGCACAACTTTTGGGACCACAACACCCTGCCCTCAGCGCTAGAGCAGCACTGCACTGACACACAGAGGTATCATTTCTTGACTGCCCATTTCTTTAGTCTCCTCCTCTCACCATCGTATTCCCTTTCTGTGGGCTGGCCTTACGCTGCTTGGTATTGCTCCGCCTCAGGTGTACTTGTCAGGCGGTTTCACTGAGACCCTACCAATTCTGTTCCTGCTTTCCCTGCTTTTCAGTGCCATCCAGCCCTGGCTCAGAGTCTTGACATATTTCCTCCACACCCAGACTCACGGCGGTTCTTCGCTGTCTCCTACTGAAACCAGGAGCCCGTTTGTATCCTGCTTGCATCCTCCCAGCAGGTCTCGCTCCTCTCACTGCCCTCGTTCCTGGAGCACGCCCTCAGAAAACCCCCAGGATTTGCACACAGATGCGCACACTGGGGAAACAAACACGCAAAACATCACAACTCGGTGCGATGCAAACCTGGATAAACTCAAAGTGCTCCTGACAGTGCAGTCATCCACCTGTACTGTCTTCAGTAGAAGAAATGAAGTCATCCACCTGTACTGTTTCCCAACGTAGAAAAAGAGCTGCTTTAGAAGTTGACAATCCTTGTTACTTAGAGCTTTGGCCTCTGCAGCAGTTATACTGTGCATTTAGTTAGTAGATAGGAAGTGTTAAGAACTTACGCAGGAGACGATTATTGCTGCCAGACCTTGCTGTTTCTCACAATGGTGAAACATTACTGAGCATGCAAGAGGCAAGAGGACCACATCCACAATTGCAGAGCAGCATTTTCAGAAGCCTTCAGGCTTCATGGGCCCCAGCTTTTGCCCCATTGAGATCAGTGGAAGAACACCACCGGTACTGATTTTAGGGAGTGCTCCAGCCTTCTAAAAATTAACCAAAGATTTCAGAAGGGCTTCTTCTTCTGTCATCTGTGAAACTTGGACCAAATGATGTGGTTATGCTGCACCTGTATTTTGTCTTAAAGGATCCAAAACTATTTATAGTCACTTGCGCTTTACTTTCAGGTGTGTTTGGGTGGGTAAGCAGAAAGGACAAAGCCATACACTTAAGTCACCTTACTGTAAACAAAGATATCTTCAAATCATACGCAGTGCTGAGTGGATGAGCGGGTATGTGCCTGCACATACATATTTTGTTCTCTGTCCCCATTGGACCGCCTGGTCTAACTCTCGCCTCACAGTGAATCTTCCCCTGCATTCTTATATAAAATGAAAACATTCTCGAAGAGAGAAGTCAGAGTCAAACAAAATGTCGTCTTCTACTTGGAACAATTCTGTTTCTTTGAGTGATTTCTTCATTTACCAAGAAATGAAAAAAAAATGCAAAATTTAAATGATCGTTTTTAGAATAAATAAAAGATGTTTGGTCTGAAAAGGGTAGTGTTAGACCTTTCTGCATTGCTTTATTCCTGGACCAATTTGTAGATCTACCATACAGATGATCTGAACAGAAGAAAGAAAAGCAGTCTGCTCCCTGACATACCTCCCACTTGCAATCATGGTCAGAGATTAGCAGCTGGGCACTTTCCCAATAATCCTGTTTGCTGATCCTAAGGCAGAACTTGCACTGCACAGCCTCCTCATGAAAGACTGTATGTTAATCAAAAGAAAGCTCTTGAAGCATTAAACTGTGTTTTTTTTTACCTCTAAAACAAACACACAAGCCTGCAGATCACAGCCGGTGTTCTGTATACCCGCATCTTCTCACGTGAACTTCAGTAACTCTTGCCGCATATGCTAACAACAGGGAGGTCACTGCAGTCTTAGCTGTTAACCCTTGTGTGGCACATGTCACATCACATCACATCACCTCAATCAGCTCTGATCAGTACAGGGCCCACAGCACACAGGTAAGGGAGACCAGGTCCCTCCAGCACGAAGCAGAGCGAAGCACTCCTTCGCTGGCAGCCATGGCTGCAGGGTCGCAAGGTCCTACTGAAAACCTTCACGCTGAGAAGTTCCCCCAGTCTCAAGGCAGAGGTCAGTGGAAGGGGAACAACAATAACCCCACAGAGTTTATGCATGTGAGAACGAGTTCCTGATCTCCTGGTCTCAGTCAAAGTACAGTTGCTCACCGTCCAGCTCGAAGTTGACAAACTCCACATCAGACTTAACTTCCTGACTTTGCCCCACATCCCACCGATTAGAAAAGGAGAGAAATCCCACGTGGCGCCTCTAATCATGTACAGAAAAGGAAAAAACAAATGAGGCCTCCGAGCCATTCCCTCTCCACCAGAGGCTTTCCAGAGCGGTTCACAACCACCTTTTAAATCCCTCTTTGACATCTGAGTAGCTGCTCTTCAAACAAAATCTATTTCCAAAGGTGTGCTGCTGGATCTCAGACATGGCGATACAACAACAGAGAGAGGTTTTCTATGTCTTGCTATTTAGACTAAGGGACTGTGAAGAACCAGAAGTGCAAAGCCACCTCTACGTCTGGTAACTGAGCGAGTCAAAGTAGCAAGACACAGTAGGTCCCACAAATTACACGCGTTTCCCTATGCTGTTCCTCCTTTTCTGTTGGGAAACAGCATCCAGATAGAATGTGAGGCTTCTGGATATTTTCTCAGGATTTCTGGATGTCCTACACATGAGTCAGAGTACTAGATCTCCGGAGATCACAGCCGTGTCTGCAACCCACATGCAGACGGTCAGCCAGACGATCCATTTCTGAGTCACGGAGAGAGACAGTATCTGTTTTATTTGTGTGGCTCTCTTCTGTGTGTTAAGCTCTTTAAAAATGGGAGACTGCTCAGACAAGTGGACTCACAGCTGGACCCCAAAGATAAGAAAAAGGTTTTCCTCCTCCTAAGGGACATAAGGAACTGTGCAGTTTCCTGCAATGCAGAAAGCCACTGAGCAGACAAAAAATGAGCTCCTGCAAGGACATAAGGGTAGTGGGTATGTGCAGGGGGAGCTCTTGTTTTCAACCTGCCCTTTAGTTCTACTTAAGAAGTGAATTATTCCAGTTTTTATACTAATATGATCAACTTCAGATTTTTAAAGCCTTGTTGGTCTTCTTTGGAGAGCTGGTGCTGTGGAGAAGGCCTAGGCAGACCAACCTCAAAGCTCTGGTTAACTTGGGATCCTGCCACAGCCACAGGAAGTCTGCACCTACACAAAGTGTCTGGAGACATCCTGCTTTTTGTGAAGGCACATTTCAGACAAATATGAGCTGGGGACGTGATGAAGAGAGCAGCAGAAAGGGCTCCCAGCCGCAAGGCACAGAGGGGTGGCAGTGGGAAGTGCAGTGTGCCCGAGTTTGCTTTCAACAGCTGGCGTTGGGGCGCTTTGGGATGGGAATGGCCGTTTGACCCAACTACCTCCAGAACCACCCTGACTAATGGCATTGCACTTCTGCAAAGCACATGGTGACAATCCTTTCCACACATACAGGATTTGTATGGCAATAACGAGTCGGCAGCCTCGGTTCTAACTGTTGCTGGATCAATACAGGCAGCTGAACCCTTCCAGCCATCACCTACAGGACACAAGAAACATCAAAGCCTTTCCAAGGCAAACCTACAGAGAAAGAAGGAAACTTTCACACCACTGCCCTCAGTTTCTTTCCTGCCTTGAGAAAGCTGGGCCTTACAGACTGCAGCTGTTAGAGCATCTGTTGGGAAATGCCTCATTGCGCCCCAGATTGGCCAACCTGTGAAAGACTCAGCACCCAAAGAACAACAATTTGCTCACAATTATCCAAGCACTGTCAGTCGTTTGACAGCAGCACTAGGCACCGTTCCTGCATGATATAACATTCCAGGTCAGTCGGGATGCAGCAGGAGCCAGGCACTACCTTCCCTTCAGAGCCAGCAGGTAACAGGTGACTGAACCCTTTGCGGTATCCAGTGCTGGGTGCTTTGGAAAATTTTACTACAGTGCTGTTTCTCCCTGTGTTTAGTTCCCTGATGGAAACAGAAGATGGGCTTTCTGTCCTATTTCTTTTGGAGGCAAACTAGATGCAACATGAGAACACTAACCCACCTTTTGCGGAGGTTTGCTGCCTGACTTCTTGCTGTCCCTCTGTCTCCTCAGCTGTTCCCTGCTGCACTGTGCTTCACTGCGCGCTCGCAGTGCACAGGGCTCAGAAGAAAAGTCCAGGACCCCACCTCTAACAGCACGCAGAAGGAAGGGTGCTGGGCCTGAGTCTGCACCATTTAGTTTCTGCCACCCTGTGTCTTGGAGTCATCTTCAGAGGGAGGCTGTACCTGTATCTCTGCACTCAGCACCTTTCGCTGCAGTTCTCCTTTCACTGGCTTTTGATTTTAAAGCCATTCATATTCCAAGCCAATCCGTACTAAAAATAGGCTTCCTTACTAAGAATGGCACTGGCATTACTCACTTACCTGCTACATTCTCATCTCACACTACATGGCCACACCTCCGGCTGGAGGAGTGTGCTGCAGTAATCATCCACAACTATGTGCTTCTGTGAGCAGGTTTTGAAACTTTGCCATGCTTTGGAAGCTCCCACTGTTTTTTCTTTCATGTGCTAATACAGTTTGGTGGCTTATCTCCTTTCACATCCTTGGGGCACACCTCTTTGCAAGACTATACTGACAACCCAACCAAGTGGGAAAAACACACAGGAGACAGAGCTGTCCCCCTACTACCCCCTTGCAATTGAGGGCAATCTGCAGTTCTCAACTGAAGGGCACGCTGTTCTTACTTGTATTCAGGAAGAAACAATTTGCTGCTGGAAGCTACTGCATCCTTCGGCTTCATCTGGCAGCCACTCTGCTCCAGCTGCTCATCAGTTACTAGCACGAAGGCTCGCAGGCTTTCCTGGTGGGAGGTATGCTCTTCCCGCTCGGTTTTGCCAGACACTGAGCATTTCCGTGAGGTATCGCTCCTCCTCAATGCCCCTGGACATCTAAGGCTATGGGAGGTGGGACATACCTCCAGCCAGATCTAGCTGCACACTTAGATGAAGCCTACATTATTTTATTTTATTTTATTTTATTTTATTTTATTTTATTTATCTTTCAGTGTTCTTTTGTGTTTTGCACATCACTTTCAAGTGCAGGAACGTGTTTCCTCCTGCTGTCCGTGTCAGAGGTGCAGCCAGTGCTCGAGCTGACTGTCACTTATTTGCTCTGATAAGGGGTTAAATATGCGCAGGTAAACCTGGGCGTATGTTCATAATGCAGGTGGCAGAGATACTTTAAAGGAGGCACCTTTCTTTGTTCCCTTAATGATTCATTCATTGGGAGTGTGGGAATTAACCTATATAAATTTTTGCTACTAAGGAGATACACCTAGATCCTGAAATAGTGGAAGGGTGAGAACCAGTTACAGAGACTCCACACATTGTCCTGGTAGCACTGAAGGAAACAAACCCACAACGGAAGGCTGGGAATAAATGACTACATGGCATTTCTCACGGCACATTCTCTTTACCTCCTGTTTTCCGGTGACTCACCGAAAATCCTACGGGGCTGCAAGAGACACCTCTGAGAAGGGTCTGACTTCGCGTGAGACCTTCAGCAGGGCCCCCTCTTCCGGGGGCTAAATTCTGACCACTGGAACTGCTCATGGGTGTAACAGATATGACTTGGACTCAGCAACGAGCACAGGCAGCCACACTTTGGTTGCACCAGCACCAGGAGGCAGGTGTGAGATTGCATCAGGAAGCCAGTATAAAAAGGGAGGCTGGCTTTCCACCAAGGCTGGCTCAGTGCCCCCTTTGTAAGTTGCAGCTTACACCTCATCAGCTGGGAGGTGGAGAAGAAGGAGATTTGTATTTCAGGCACCTCACTAACGGAGAATTTGACTCTCTCCAGCCTAGCTAGAGGAGGAAGGAAACCTTTCTGGGAGGCTGTGCAGAGGAGGCTGAAATCTCTAGACTAACTGTTGGGCTCCCGGTATTTTCTGATTTTGTCGGAAGGCTCAGTAAACGAGTTGATAAGTCTAAGACACTTCACCAAGAACATGTCAATCCTGGCTTACCCACTGGAAGTTATAAATTACATTAGCATCTGAGGAGCTTGCAGAAGCATGAGGCAATGGTCAAGTAAAGGACTGGGGTTCCTAGGGAAACACACTGCAGCCCACAGCTCAGGATACATGTAGGAGAGGGAACAGCTATTCACACGCACAGGGATACCACACAGGACAGAAACTACAGTCAGGAGGAACAAGAAGTACCTGGGTGCTATACTCAGGCGGGATGACTCCTACTTGGCAGCGTAGTGCAGTGAAGAAAAAACCTTCCAATGGCTCTCTCACTACCCTGTCATTTGTGCTCGGTGGCCCCAATCACACTGTCCAGGCTTCTGAGCTGCAATTAGCCACGCGAGCCAGAGCAGCGTATCTGTGGGCCGTGCGTGTCCTTTGGGAGGCCAGGCAGACATGCCACACCAGGTCAGGGCAGAAGGCGTGTGGGCACAGCGAGCCAATGCAAAGCATTCTCCTGCATGGCATATCCTGTTTCACCCCAAGATATGTACAAGGTCACCGTCTGCTTACCAGCGCTCACGGGTGATACCATCTGTTTAATCAAAGTTCCCCACACGACAAAATCATCCCAGATGCTTAGCATCGGAGACAGCTTTTCCAATAGTAATTAGTGAGGTGGAGGGGGAAGGAGCAATCGCCAGGCTTCTTTTTGCATAGGTCACGGCATCGGTAGCAAACGGCCTCCCCTCACCTCTGCTTCCTCCTCCCCCAGTAACTGTGGGCCTCCCAGCTCTTCGCTTTGGTAGCTATGGCAGGGGAATATTTCATAAACAGGCCCGAGGGTTTGTCTGCTGCCTGTCCTACTTCCCAGCAGAGTACCCGAGATCAGCTGGGCTGGAACACACCTGCCCGTATCACACTCCCATGCTGCCTGGCTGGGAGATGGAGACTTACCCACTGAGGTTGAAGATGGCTTCTCACACGTGGTATTGGGCTCTCAGCTTAAGTCACATTTCGGTTGGCAGCCGGGTCTCCAAATCATCACACTGGCCCTAAAAATCAGGAGAAGAAGTACAGTAAGCCTTGCTATTTTCACGAGTTTCTCAGTCTTTAGGGCAACATTCACTTCATACACTGAAGTTCATCCCTTCTGTCTCCAGGGGCTGTAAATGTCCTTGCTCAGAATAGGTATGTGAAACTTTAGGTTCTCAGGCCATGCCTCAATTCCAGGAGCCGGTCCTTGGTGCAATACACCGTTAGGCACCTCCAGGGACTAGGCCCGAAGGGACTGCTTAGTCTAGTCCTCTGCAGCATCAGGCACCTGTAAATATTTAGATTTGATGCACAAGCATACAAAATACTAAAAGTTTCAAGATTCTCCAAAGCTTCCCATTGAAACACTGCCAACAAAAAGACCCAAATCTACAACCTCCTTGATGCACCATCTGTGATGGAAAGGTTCACAGTGAAGTCATTTGTGTTGATAACCTTGCACGCAGCAGCCAGTCTGAGATACCCTTTCTGAAAGGCTACAGTGCCTTCCATAAAGTTATCTGTGTCATCAGCAGTTAATCAGCACAGACCAATTGATTCCATCTTCCACTAAACAAGGGCCCGGCTTGTCTTTGTTTTGGTAGATGTTTGGCCGTGATAGTTCTGTAGCTGTGACGGTGAAAGACAGCATGCCTCAGGAGCATTTTTAGAGCTGTTTCACCTACTATTTCTCTCTGTCACCAGGCTTGGAGCCCAGGGGAGGGTTAATCCCTTCACTTGTTTTGCCAGGTAACAGCTGTTCCACTTTCAGGATCCCCGGATCACCCAGTGAGATGCTTTTGGTGAGGGAAGTGGATATCCTTGCAGAAGCTCCTGTGGGAGGAGCTTTGGGAAAACCAGTCAGAACTGGTCCCACCAGCCCCGGAGCATTCCTGCTCCCATGCTGATGCAACTGGATCCAATCTGCTGGCAGACCAGCTGGCTGCTTTCCAAAGAGCTCCCTCCAGAGTCGCTCACACACCGAGAGCTGAGACTGGGGATGGTTGTGATGAAATTTGAGCAAGGGGCCGAAAGGCTTTCACCCTTCATTAAAGCTGGGAACACCTGATGGAGATAATGCTTGCTCTTGATCGGCTCCTCCCAAGAAAACATGAGATGCCTTGGTTTGCTGCAAGTTTACCATTCTGCATGTGGATCATCTCCCCAGCACCAGCGAGACCAGGGATGTTGAATCACTGTGTTGAACTGTAGCGCAATCCCTTGGGATGTATGAGTGAGAATCATTTAGAGACTGTTGTGCAACATCAGTGTCAGACGGTAAAGCTCAGAGTTCTGTCAGAGGCAATGCTCAACTTACTCCCACTTGGGATTTAGTGTACAGAAGCTTTATGCGGCACTCTCTGCAACCAAACGTGGACTTCATGCATCCCGAAGATGAAATAGGTGAACTGTGAACACTGCTTATGCATGCTTTAGAACCAGGTGAAACCAGAAATGGGGTTTTAACAGAGAAGAAGATGCAAATGTGAAGTGTGTTTAAACTCTACTCCAGACACACCAGAAAGGCCTCAGTTACCTGTGCACATTGTGAATGAAAGCAGCTATTAGCACAAGCAAGGCATTCTCAGCAGAGAAATATGAAATGCTTTAAATATGTCATAAAGCAGAATTTGTTAGACCACAGTGAAAGGATGGGATCTTCTGAACACTGTTGTTTTCCTTGACCTCTCACTAAATCGATGACAAAGTTTATGCCAATGCTATTGGGACCGCAATTAGACAGAGCTGACAGCTGATGAGCTCCCCACCGTCACTGTTCACCATCCCTTCCCAACTTTTCTTGCAGTATTTTTGCTAACAGATACACACTGTTGAGTCTTGCGCTGCTTGCTCATTAGCGTTGCAGTAAGTGATTTCTTATGTAAATTGTGCCAGCCCACAGAAAAACCAGTTCAATTCCAGTCTGCACTGCTGGGATGGACACAGAACACAGCAAAAGAACGGAGATGCTAATGATCCTGGTGATAGTTTGTATTTTTTTGGTTTTGTTGTTGTTGTTGTTTTTTAAAATAAAGGAAAAACAAAGACTGGGCATAAAAACAGGTATTGCATATGTTCCACAGCAAGCACAATCACCCTCGAAAATACTCCAAATACAACATTCCCCTGGCTACCTATTTGCAAGTGCCGTCACCAAGCTTGTACAAACAGCAGCAGTTTCTATGCACCTAATTAGAGGTTTGAAGCTGAGGAGCAATTTTGTGTACGGACCTCATGTCTTCTTTCAGATCTTAACTTTATCTTCTAAGGGCATGGTTATGAAGCTGATGGTAACATTTCTTTTCCATGCAGAGCCTCTTAAACACTGTAAATGTGATGAAGAAAAATAAGCAAGTATCCATGGTAGAGGGATCCCTTTCTTCCTATAGCTGTTGCTAATACAAGCTTCTCAAAGGCCTGGATATTGTTTCTGGTTTTATCAGTGTCAAGGCATGGATCACTGTGCCAGTGTCCTGCCAAACCTTTTCCACACTGCAGACCAGTAAGAGGTACTTCGTGCTGAGCCTACAAAAGGAAACTGAAACGCCGGCAGAATTGCATGTGCTTCCATAGCACAAAGGCCATTAACACTATGCCCTTCCTTAATATTTGCAGAGGTACAACAGAGATATTGGTTGAATTTAGCACAATAAGAGTTGCTTTAAGGGTGATAACAAAGGTTATGGGAATTACCTTAGATCAGCGTTTAAAATTGAAGGGACAGTTAACATTTTTCACTGTTGGGGAATAAAAATGGAAAACCTTGTACCTATTCTGGCCCATTTAACATTAGTCTGGTACTCTGTTCTTTAACCTTACCTCAAATCCCAACCTCACCTTCATGGGAAATCCCATCCCTCACCTTCAGCTGAAATCCCAGCTACTGCCATCTTGTTCAGACAATATGCTAGCGCTTGCTGAGAACATCTCAACAGGATTAAAACACGTAGCTACTGATTATTCTTGAAAAGCTTTCATCCTAAATGAGAGGGACTAAGACCTGACAGGACATTTGTTGCCCTAAGCCCTGGTTTGGTTTAGCTCTGTTCCGCTCCACCCAAGAGGTGTCTGCCTTTCATCCCTGACAGTAATCATCTGCAGGCATAAGACAGGAAAGTGCCTTTTAACTGGAAGAGAAGCCAGATCCACAGGAGGCAGGTACTGTATGAAAGCAATGCAGACAGATACCAACGGGAGCCACACTAACTCTGCCTATGGAAATTACATTTGAAAGTTTCATTTGCAACTCTTTCTTTGCATTTTCTACATGCGCCTTTAATCATTTCTGAGCATAAATCACACTGGTTAGAAATGTGAGGGTTAAGGATGCATTCAGAAGGGAAATCTTGTGGCCAAAATGCGGGATAGCTACCAGGCTCAGGACTTGTTTGACCTCCAGTAATTCACCTTATCATCCCAGCAGTGAATTAAGCAGTGGAAGACAGATCTGACAACACCTCATACGATCTGGATTGTTTTTGAGGTGCTGAGACCCTACGCCAGTTGGAGCTGTCTAAGCGTACAATCCAATAGCGACATTTCAAAATACCTAATCGCTTTGGACACCTAAAAAGTCTTTGCTGTTTCTGCAGGTTTTAACTAGTTACCTGCAGTACTGACATATTTCCTTTCCTAAGCAAAAAGTACCAAGACACATACTTGGTGACCTGGAAAACTAGTAGGTTTCACCCATGAACTAATTTGATCAGTAAGTGACTGCAGTCTGGTACCCAGATACAAACTCATTGCCAGCTCTATAAGGGAAACTACACCCAAAGAAGGAAGCTATTTTTTAAGGACTGGACCAAACTGTCGATAGGCAAGAATCCATCAGCAGTTAGAAGCAGTGATGGTGTTACCTGACTTAGCAAGCATGGTGTTGGAATGAAGGTCTGACATCTATGTTGGGATGTATGGGAAATAATGGATAAGATCTCTCAGATTACTTAGTTGTGTCCCAAACTGGAGAGTCTGCAATATTTCAGTCAAAAAACACTGAGGTGAAGACTGACTTTTTCTGAACTATATGCAAAGACCTGTCTTTCAGACACAAAAAGTGTTGAAATAAATTTTATTTTTCAAAAAACAAACAAAAAGCAAAGAAAAAAATCAAACACCCCGCCACTCTCCATACCAAGAAAATTTTGAAAACCTTTTTTTTCCCTTAGACTTCAAATCCTACCTCACAGATCTCCTTTGGTTGAAAAACGACACAAATTCTCCTTCCTTGGCTTTAGGCCGAGACCCACAGTAAGCTAACAATAGCTGTTTCCCTCTGACATTCACAGGCGTAGCTGTCTCAACCGAGCAATCTCACGAGTCATAGGCAAAGCCAGACCTGCAGTAAATGAGGATTACTCGCTCGAGGAAGGTGTAACCAGTAGAGGAACGATAGGTATGTACAGCTTTGTTCACAAAATGAGAAGGAATCAAAGTTTGCTTATTAAAGGCTGCCTGACCTTTCTGTCCACTGATTTATCTCCTGTGAATAGCCTCCACCACTAACACAAACACCTTGCCCTTGCTCCATAAGCATGCTCACTTAGTGCATTCAGTTGTCACCAAGAACACGAAGCCATAGCTTCCTATCAAAGAAAACTCCTCAAGAGCCAAGCGACTGCAGGACAGTTCACTAAAATGAGGCATACCATCAGTGCATTGAGAAAACCTCTTCAAAACCAAGCAGGCATTTGTCCCTGTTAACAACCTTGCTTTCAGATATGTTTGTTCAAGTAGTTTACTGAAGTACTTGTCATGCTAGCAGGATAGCTAAGTATATTGATATAAAAAACACAGATATTTTAAGAATACTAAACTTTATACCGACTACCGGTAATGGCACTGAACAACTCAAGGATGGATTTAAGCAAATTGCTGCACTACGTCTACTTGCAGCAGCTGCCAATGCAAACACCTTCACAAATGTCCCTCTATATCAGGAAGAAAAAAACATCTTAAACTTGCACCTTTCCAATGCCACAGAGAAGAACCAGTCTTTCTATGATATCTGGCAGGCCAAGATTTAAGGAACATCTGCTACTGAAGAGGTCAAGTCTCCCTCTTGAAGGAGACAAGGGCTACTGAGAGGAAGGTAGGAGGAGGGGTGTGAGGTACACAAGGAGAAAGGAAGTTGTTCTGGTTATAGACAACTGCAAAATATGCAAAAGTGTCACAAAGCCACAACAGAAGAATGGCATAAGGAACTACTACGTCTTCTAAAAAATCACAGAGATCGCAGAGAACAAAACGTTTAGGAAAGGGGAAGGAATTGTGCAAGTAGACATGACCCACACTTCACCAGAATTCCTGGATACTGAGCTGGATAACAAAAATGCTTTGCAAAATCAGCCATGTGTGCAGAAAATTGTGCAAGAGAGGTCAAGCTGCTCTTCCAGGTCTCAGCAGAGGCAGCTACAGGTAACGAGGACACAGAAGCTCTCCTGTCAAAGTGAAAAATCTGGAGACAAAACTTCCTAATAACGTGTGGGACCATGCATGGCATGCTTACTGGAATGAAGGAAACTCCAAGATGAGGGGAGCA
Organism: Nettapus auritus; assembly: GCA_011076525.1. Lineage (NCBI taxonomy): Eukaryota > Metazoa > Chordata > Aves > Anseriformes > Anatidae > Nettapus > Nettapus auritus. Next base: position 67,346,421 of record CM021768.1, read on the forward strand.
GATGATGTATATATCCTGAAAAACAGACCTGGCTGTACAGGAACAGCAGTCAAGATTCTCTCTGGCCTTGCCCTGCAGCAGATCAGATTTGCTTGTCACACAAATGTCACATCGATGGATGTCAAGAGACTTCCAGACATATCATTCCATCCAACAGGGTTTGTTTTTTTTCCAATCAAACAACCCACCGGACACACTAGGTCTTAATGGTGCTTGTGTACCAAATTCACATTAGGAAACTGGTAACAAGCTGTAATTAGTCAGTGCCATAGCTCCAGCAGAAAAAAAACATTATTGCTTGCTAAGAAGAAAAAAGTCACCAGTATTTGCCTGCAGTTGATCAAACACTTTTTTTTTTTTTTTTAACTGGAAAGCTGTATGTTAGTTCTAAATATAAAATTAAGTATTATTCCTGGACAGGGCAAATCTACCTCAGTTTTGTGCACTAAATTTCTCAAGAAGGAATATCCTCAGCAAACATGCTACAGTGCTCAGAAAGGCCACCACAAGGAACACAGAGAGCTGCCTGCCTAACACAGGACAGCTGTTAGCACATGCACAGCCACCTGGCAGCAATCAATGATTTTCCTTCTTGATTATTAACATAAACTCCAGTCCAAGCCAGGACAACTGCAGCTGAGGCTTAAACTTTCAAGATCCCAACCTGCCAGAAATGGCTCAGCTGGGCACCTGCGTTTTTTAACTCCAGTCACTCAGAGTATGAAAAACATACAACAGATGGAATTTACAAGTTGCACTGTAGCAGCTTCACTTTTGTTAGGCTTCAAAGCTGTAACAGGAAGAGAGAAAACACCTCAATCTTCTGTGATAGCACTGGCTTAGCCTATCAAGGAAAAAAAATGTATTTACTTTAGAAAGATGACTGGAGATGGAAATGATTTGGGTAGAGAAGTCTCATGGCTTACACATGAGTTGCAATCCATTCCTAGTCTCACTAGGCTATGGCTCAGCCACTACTGAGATTGAGCTTGTTTACTCCAAAGCAAAAACCTTGGCATGACTTACAGAAACAGCTTTTCTTGCCAGAGCTCTAATACCAAATGTCTGGGGAAAAGCCACTTGGAGAGATGCTATTTACTTTGGTAATGAAACAAGTTCCCTGGAATGAAGCATTGCCATATTCCCAAGAGATGTTGCAATACGTTTACCTGTACCTCAGCTACATGCCATACAGGCTGTCACAGAGAATGTCTGAGAACAGCTTGGCTAAGCCAGAAGGCCAAGGCTCAGCTCTTTGAGACAGGACTGTGCCCTTCTCCTCCAGCAAGCATGCAACTTAGGTTCCAGCAGAAAGTTTGAGGTTTGTTTTTTTTCCCTGAAAGTTTTGCAATCTGCCAGAATCTAGGACACAACGGTTAACCCTTCTTGGAGACCCTTTTGAGAGAGAGGCCTTAAAAAGAAGGTTCTCATGTCTTTACTCAAACCATGGATTTTCAGCAGTACTTGTCCCTTTGAATCCCCTTTTCTAGGCAACTTGGACCTCAGACCCCAGCTCACTCCTGGAAATGCTTAGAGGGAACATCAGCATACAGGTGAACTAATAATTACTTGTGGAAGAAGAGAAATTAAAGGTAGACTTCACAGGCCAAGGTTTCCTTGCTGTTTAGAGTCACGGGCCTGAGGCTATTCTGCTTTTCCTCATTTACTTAAGATGGAATTCCAAGCCACCGTTGAAATCCTCTCTGACCACAGTGAGATGAAAGACTCTCGCTGTTCAGCAATCCCAGCTCTCCCTTTGCTGCACATGGCGACTCATCTGTTGAAACTCGAGTTTCAAATTTTGCTTCCAACGAGGTAGCTCACTAATGCCCTCCCTAGTCCAGTACTTAACAGGTTCCTTTGTAGTTGAATTTAATGGACTTCCTACTGAAGCAAGCACTTGCATTTGCACATTGTTTACAAACAGCTTGCACTCTGAGAAGAACACCGAGCTCTACTTTGCACCTGCTGTAGGTTAGGTCTTCCCAGTCCTGTTTTGTTCACTTAAGTGTTAAAACTCACGCTTCGAGGAGAAACCAAGCTCTAATTTCAAGTGTTTACATGTACTCCTGAGAGCAAGAAAAACTCTTACCATGATAAGATTATAAAAAGTTTAATTATAAAATAAATAAGTTTGTTATGGAAACATTAAATATTAAATACAATAAATGTACACATTTACAGATATAACTTGACAATTAATGGCATTACTCTGCTACCAGAAGAATTCTGATCTGTTTAGAAAGTGCACACAGTCTTTCAGGAAGAAACTGAACTCAGATAATACTCCGTGCTCAAGACTGCATGGGCATTCAAGAAACTGAGGGTACTTGGGTCAGAGAAGTTTGAGGTAAGTAGAGTTCTTCACACCAGGAGGTAGAGCACAGGAGACCACCACTTGCCGAGTATCAGTGCATCAATTTATTTCTTCAAAGAAACAGGTTCTTGGCCGAGTTGTCAAATGGCCGAATCTGATTTGCATCACTTGACTTCAGTGCTGCTCAAAGCAGCATCCAACATCTGGATAACAGACGTGTTTGTAGCCAATGGACAGACACCACAACAGGAGTGCCCAGGCTTATTGCTTTTTCAAGCATTGTTTTCCTTCAGGGAAAGAGCTTCAGATCTTACTTTTCTGAGCATCCTGAGGAGGCTAGTTTTAGTTCAAGCTAGCACACACACAGATGGATAGCTCCACTCACACAGTAAGTTCTACTGAACTCAGAGGGATCACCTTCCACACATACAGTAACAGAACCCAGGTGTGGCTAACAGATTTGTCACCGACACCCTGCAAGTCAGAACTAGAGATGAAATCGTTTGAAGCCGGTATCAACAGGGAGCACAGCAAGAGCAGAATTAGTTTTGTCCACTGAGGCCTAGTCAGATAAGCTCTTCTCTAACTTTGGGGAGAGGGAAGGGAACATCCTCCCCTTCACCTCACTTTCCTGAAAGCCACAAATTCTCCTCAGTTAGAGCTGCCAAAGGAAACTTGCTAGCAGAAAAAAAGTCCATCCACAAAACAGCAGAGACTGGAGGTCCAGCACTGGTAGAGAAAGCTCCAGCAGGTCCTGATAGCAAGTCCTCTGCCCCTGCAGTGGCAGCTCCCTCCGTGTTGTCGTACAAAGTGGAGTGGCAACTGTCTTCCCCAGCAAGTGGTTCAGCAGCAAGTGGCATGTTGGGCATCTCCTTGCAGCAGCCTCTGTTTTGATGAGTCAGGGCTTAGTGGCAACAACTCCAGCCCCCGGTGTCCAGGTGGATGTGGCAGGTAGCCAGAGGTACCCTGTAGCTTGGCAGTGGCCACAGCAGAATTGTTCTGTAAGGGGCAGACCAGGCACATTAACCATCACCCAAAACATGAGCACTCTGCGCTAGAAACAGGTCAAACCTACATCCAAGGCAGGCAGGTTAGCTGTGTGCACTCTGCTACACATCCTTCAGCAGAACTCAGCAACAGGACAAACAGGACAAAGCTTGGACAAGCTCTGCAGTTCACAAGGTAAAGTGTAAATACTGTATGCGAAAGTTTTTCTGGACTATCCTTCAGTTTCTCCTTCAGCTTGCAGTATAACTCCTGTTCAACGAAGTCCTTGAAACTGCTGTTTAATACAGTTCTGCTCACAAGAGAGTAATTTACTTGCTCATTAAAAGCCACCATGTTTCTCCCAAAAGCAATCCACCTATCCAAGGAGCTTTAGCACTGCTGCTTTTGAGTATGGAACTTGACTGAAGAGCTATCTGTGGTGGTCGCTGAGTTGGCAGCTTGGTCTTTCTATATCCCCTAAGCACTGCAAACTTGCTAATGCCTTGAAGAGATGTGAAAAGTCTCAGTACATCTTAGGAGGGATAATGATCCATCTGGCTGCTGCACCATCTCCTGTGATACAGGGCTACCAGAAAGCTAACAGTGCTGTTGAAGAATTCACAGAACTGCAACGTGAGTAGTTTCAAGAAACCAGTAACCTGGGTCACTCGCATGTAACCTACCTGCTTCAAGGCACTTGATGCATTAAAAGGTAAGGCTAGCTTTGCTGAACATGCATGCAACTGCTGTGTTGTTAGCCCCAACCTAGAAAACCTGAAACAAGCTTCACATCAGCTTTCATACCTGCTTTTTCCTTCTTTACACACCAACATGTCCATTTCTGTTTTCTTGCCGAAGTTTTTTCCTTTCTTCTTTCTCTTCATACTGGGGACACTTTTTCCTGACCCTGTGGAATAACATCATGTTAGAGGTCATTTTGAACCCTGACAAAACCTTCTGTTACAAGCCCCCTGTTCTCTGCACCATTCACAGTTAGATCCTTCAAGTCCTCAAGCAACCCCAGAGCACCAGGAATTTTTGAGCACAACCATTTAAGTGTTTAAGTATCTATCTCTAAGCTATACCTGACAGCTTGATAACATGACAGATCCCCCAGGTTAAATACTGGCAGTTTTGCCACACAGAGCCAGGGCTTCCTGGTTCAAGCCTCACTAGTTATCAAGAGGAGGAGGCCTTGCTGCAAAAAGCCTGGAGGCCTTCTGCAACCAGCTGCAGAGTGAAGACTGCTTTGCTCCTTCCTGGAGCAGAACATGAAGGAACAGGGATTTAAGTGATTTGTCAAAATACCCATGAAAAGCAAGCTGCTAACTGATTTTTTTTTTTCCTGAGGTCTTTCCTAGTGTTCCCAACAAACCACCTCAGGACACAGGTACAAATAAATGAACCTCACGGTTCGAGCTCGTGAGTGTTCATGGGACAGATGCAGTCCTATTGCATGGCTTGCCTCAGCAGCTAACTCTGCTCATTTTCTTACAGCACTACAGAACTGGTTCTCTCTCATAGCAGAGAGGAATGAGGCAGTGTTCCGAGAGCAACTGTTCTTCCCAGCATTCCTCAAGTTCACATCTAAATATGAAGCAACAACAACACGACAAATGCACACCTTGTTTCCTGAATTGCACAAAAGGGTACAGCATGTACCTAATTCAATGTACTTCTAAATCTAAAATTAGACCAGATTTTAGAGTTTCACCTACACTACCCCAAGTCCTGCTGCAGTGTCTGACCTAGAGAACTGCTCCTGTGCTTGGTTAACACCAGATCCAGGTTCCCAGTGCCATCTACTACTCGCAGCAGCAGAAAGCCTAGAGAACAAGAAGCCAAATCATAGATGGGTAGAAGCTGCTGCATGTACCTTGTCAAGAGAAGCACAGGTACAGAAGAACATGAACATTCCCAGAGAAGTTTTTACTGTACATAGAACAGGACCTGAGATTTTGGTTACCTACTGCTCTGGACTGTCTGCAGCCATTAGCCAAGGAATGGTTGTTTCCTCAACCTTAACAACACGCCATACAACCTTTTGGGCAGACAGCATTTGCTCCCTCATTTGATTCCCTCAAAGCACAAGTATTTAAACCCAGCAACCTCCATTAAGAAAAGGACAGCTAGAGGACTGTTTCCTTACCTCTAGCTGTGTACCCAGCTGTTGGATAACAGCCACACATTAGTCACATTACTGCTGGCAGAATTATTCTGCACAAGGATTTGGAAATGCACTGCTGCATCAGTGTTAATGCTCCTTCACCTCCTGCTGATGCTCTGCAGCACCAGTACTCTGGTTGTAGCAGGAAAGCTCTTGATTTAAAGCTTAGTATTCACAGGCTGCACATAGCCAATAACAAAAGAGGGTAAGTGAACACGTGATATGAACTTTTTGGACCTTGCTTCTACCCTCAAGACATCTCCAAGCCAGGTAAGAACTCTGCCTTTTAGGTCTTGCACACAGTTCAGACAAACCACATATACTTTTGATACAACCAGACACAAGCCCTGCTCACCCTTAAGCCAACCAGACACCCAAGAACATAATACTTACTGCACTATCACAACGATAAGTACAGTAATGAAGCTGATGCTTGAGAGCAGGACAGCTACCACTACCAACACGGTCTTGGAGTAGTCTGCCACATCATTCTTCCTTTGAGTCTTCATGAACTGTTCACCACAGCGCTCACCAAAAAAATCCTGATGACACCTGCAAGTAAACATCAACACAAGTTCTTATCAGCTCCCGTGCTGTCTGGAGCCAAGGACGCCTACACACACATTCAAGCCTGACTTCAACATCTTCGGAGTTTCACATGAATCTCAAGATGCTCTCCTCAGAGCATGTTCATGAAATGCAGTCACTGCTCTAGCACAAGATTTGTCAGCATTTCAACAAGTCGAGATTAGTTTGGGCGTGATGTTCCAAGAAGACACGCCTTTTCATTCTTTTGGTTCAAGTTTATGACCAACTGATGAGTTCAGTGGCTTGTTATGCATCTCAGATTCCATCATCACTTAATTTACATGGCAGAAAGATTCTCAGTCAAAATACTGCATGAGATGGATCTAGGCCAACCTGACACCAATTTTTCCTCTAAGCCCTCATATGCCACCAGCACATGCAAATCACAGCTAGCTCACGAGGTGCAACTTACTTGCAGGTCACCATCTGGAGATGTTCTAAGTATACGCATTCACCATGGATGCAAAAGTTTTTGTATTCCATTTCACAGGGAGTCCCTTTCTTTTTGTTCTTCCCTTTGTTCTTCTTCCTTCTCAGTTTGCCAGCATTCTTCTCACCCCCTTTCTTTGTTGTCTTGGGCTTAACCACAGGTTCAACTGAAAAAAAAGACAAGAGGACTCAGTCTAGTAATGCTAAACAGACAGATCCTGTGAAAATGAAATAAGGTGCAGGAATCACTTCATGAGGGCCTGTGATTGTGGAGCACAGAATACAAGTGAGCAAAGACCTGGGTACTTGACATCCAGCACAAATGCAGCAAGTGCAGAAGCTCATTAAGCTTAACTCTGATACCCTTGAGTCCTGAGCAATGCTGACAGATTGCAGCAAAAGAAGATGGAGAAGATGAAGAGCAGAGTTAAAGGACTTAGCCGTGTTCCACATGGCTAAGACACTTGAGTGAAACCACATAGGTTTAGTCAAGGACTTCTGAAGAATACGAGTTCACACTGAGCCAAGCCATCCACACATTTTATAGCGATGCAGATACAAAGGCTAACAGCCTCCATTGCTCTAAACTCTATTTGCATCAGTGATGAAAGGCTTTGTAAGTTGCTAGATAGTCCTGGGTGCTTGTTGAGCCAAGACAGCCTGCTATCCCAGTTAGCATACTTGTTTCTCCCAAATAACCTGCAGTGCTGTCCTCAGCAGAAGAGATAGTTCATTTCCAGTTCTCCTACTTTGAGATGATAGTGCACCAGAGGAGTGAAAGCAGGAGAGTCCACAAGAGTCAGGTTATTTGTTCTGCCACTTACTGTTGCCCCTCATTATCTCAATTAAAATAAACCTCCCAAAGAGTGTGGTTTAAGAGGCTGGTGTCTCAGTAGCCTTTGGATTTGAGGGCATCTTCCTTTTGCCAAGGAGAACAAGCATAGGGAAGTCACTGACTAAGGTGAATAAACTCCACAGACACGTGGCAACAAAGCTTGATAGCATTATCATAGAGCAAGGTGGTGAAGCACTGGTTCTCTGCACAAACCATCCCTTTTCTGCTAGCCATAACACAAGTCTTCCCCAAGTGATGCCATGCTATTCAGCAGTAACAGTTAACCACGTGAGGTCTCAACAACAGTCAAGACATTTGCAGTCATCTTCCAGGCTGTTTGTTCCCTATTGTGCCGCAAAGAGATAAAAATTTGGGGATTATTTCACTTAGAGCACTACACATGCAGGCAATTACCACAACAGGATGCAACAACTCCATAACCCTGTATTTCTAGTGACAAGAGATGGTACACAAAGTGCACAAAGAAATAAGGTGTAGTTCACTGTTGTCTAGACAGCAATCATTTTAAGTTCTAGAGCAACAAGCCTGGCTTGAAGTTACTTAAAAGCAAAAACGCCGTCAGCAACCAGAAGTCTGATTCAAATTGTATAAGCTATATTAATATGTAAACTAGGAACACTGTTCCTGCAGGAAGATTTCCTATTCCTAGGAGTGTGAACTTAAAACTGACAGCTGAGGCCTCCGTCCTGCCCAGTTGGACTTGATATTTAGGTTCACACTTTCGTAATGAGGCTGTTTCCATTCTTCCTTCTTCAAGGCTGAGGCTGTTGGTTTGATCTATGTCCCCGTCTGCAAGCTGCATAGCCAAGAAAACCATCCACAGTTGAATCATAACAGCTTGAAGGCTCCCTCCACAGATAAACCTCATGCCAAGTAGCAGAGCTTGTCTACAAACCAACCACCTTTGGTAACAAATCTGGTTTCTGTGCAGTTAGACAACACAGAAGTCACTGAGCCACTAGTTTTACTGGCTAAACTGCTCACTAACTCTGACATTCCTGTTCCCCCTGAAGGTCTTGCAGTCACAAAAAGCTTGAACAAGGGTCCACACATTCCCTTAAGTAAAATCTGGAACATGCTCCCCTTAGTCTCATTCAAGCCTCAAGGTGTTCCCTCAGGAAAAGCAGCAGTTGGATCCCATCCTAGAAGGCAACAGCACCAATTACTATCCTGTACTGAACTGCTAATCACTTGTAGGTATTCCTTTAGCCCCAGCTTCCACAACTTGTTTCACAAATGCACTTCAATGAGAACCAAGAAAGTCCTCCTGTCCCCTCTGTTTCTGGTCAGGTGGGCTGCTCAGACGCCCCCATTGCTTCCAAGATGGTTTAAGTGTTGGCTAAAGGATGCTTAACAAGCATTTCTGCAGCCACTTACAGGGTTTGCGTAGGTTTCTCCTGCAAAACTTTAGTCAACTCCAAGTCAAGTAAGCATGAGAAGACACCCAGAAAAGCCCTCAAGCAGGACAACCAGCCTCATCTCAACCTCTCTTGAGAGGGACAGCACCCAGCAGCCCTGCTGATGCTTCCACAGCAGCTAGGCAGTCACTCCATCACAGCTTTCCTGTGAGGATGAGGAAGGCAGCACAGCGGGTGCTGGGCTAACCTGCGTCTCTCACACCCCCTAACTTCACTCCCACTAAGTTGCCAACCCTGATGCCCTATTTCTAACCCAACTGCTCCCGGCAGGAGCACTCCGTCTGCGGCTGGACGAGAAGGGGAAGCACCGAGAAGGCGAAGCACAGCCCCGGGGGCCGCCGCCTCACCTCGGATCAAGTCATCCACGATGTACTGGTGGACGGGCAGCGCCTCCTCCTCGTCCTCCTCCTCCTCGTAGTCGGGGCCGGACACAGCCTCCCCCTGGCGGGCCTCGGCCTCCCGCGGGCCGGGCTGGGTGCCGTTGGGCGACGAGGCGGCGGCGAGGCGGGCTGTGAGGAGAGACGGCGCCGTGAGGGGGGCACGCGGCCCTCCGCCCCCCCCCGGCCCCATAACGGCCCCAACCGCCGCTCGCCAGGCGCCCCGGCCACCCTCCACCGCACCTGCGAGCACGGCCAGCGCGACGAGCAACGCCACGGCGCGCATTGGTAATCCCGGCAGCGGCGAGGGCGTCAGAGGAGACGACGACGACAGGGGGATGTCGCGACAGGCGGCGGCGCGCGGCGCTCCATGAGGAGCCGCCCGTCGGCGCCGCCCGTCTTATAGGCGGCCCTGCTGGCGTCACCGGGCGGGGCCGCAGGTGAGGGGAGGGGAGGGAGTGCGCGGGGGGGCGGCGCACGCGCACCTTGCCAGCCGCGCGCGGGGGGCTCGCGCCCGCCGTTAACGGTCGCTCCCCAGTAACGGTCGCGCTCCCCCCCCCCGCCCCAACGGTCGCCCCCCGGGGGTCGGCGGCTCCTCACAGGGCTCCGTGTGTCCCCCCCCCCCCCCGGCGCCGTGAGGCGGAACGGGGTTGCCATGGCGAGCCCCGTACACACACAGCCAGCCGGGTTTATGGCGGGGCACGCCTCCGCTATTTGCTCTGCCCCCCGCTCGGCGGAGGAAGCGGGTTGGCATATAGGGCAGGAGCGTTTTTGGGGCAATAAAGGCGGTGCTCGCCCTGCGTGTGGGGCCGTGGGTGTTTGCTCGGGAAGCAGGACGTGAGTAATGACTGACGAAGTAGGGGCAAGGAGGGGGGCAGCCAGCCAGGGTGGGCGCTCACCCTTGGCGAAGGGCACCTTGCTCTCCTGAGTCCCACGCAGACTTGCTTTTAGGGGTCGAACCCCAGGGGAACGGGCTGTAGCGTGCAGGCGTAGGGTGGGAATGCAGAAAAGCCCTACAGCTGTGAGAGGACAGCAGATGGGTACCTCTTGGTGCCGGCCAGCACCGCAGCATGGCCCCACGAAGGCGCAGCGTGGCGCATCGGAGGGGTACGTACGGCCCCGAGCAGCTGTGTGATGGGAGCTCCCTGCATCAGGTTCCTGGTCACGGGGTGTCGCAAGAGCACCCCCGGTACTCAGCTGTAAGGAGGAAGCAGAAGAGGGTGGGATGGCTGTGAGAGTCAGACAAAGCTCTGCTCTTCTAATTGGGATGCTCTGGAATGCCATTTGCAGCTCAGGGAGCTGATGGAGCCTTTGTTTAACCTGGCTGGGATCCAAGTTGCTTGGTTATTAAGCCTTCTCCCCTCTTCTTTGCAGGCCAAAGGAGGACATGCAGCTCCCAGGGCTGTGTTCGGCTCTCAGGCTCACGCTGTAGCTCCACACCAAGCGCCCCCTGCGTAAATCTTGGGAAGTGATGCCTGACAGCTCCGAAAAAGAAGCTGCTGAATCAGTCGCTCAAGCTGCCGAATCAGTCGCTCAGTCTTCGTTTGGGGGCAGCCTGGGGCTCAACGCAGCTCCCTCTCCTCCACCTCAGACATGAGCTACCCACCCATAACCCCCGTAAGGTCCAGGGCACAGGCCAAGTGTGAGCGCAGCTTCTCCAAAGGCACAGATACTGGATTTTGGGGACGGGGTCTGTTCTGCCTACAAGTGGGGTTTGTTTTGTGAGAATGGCCAAATAGAGCTGCCTAAGTTGAGACCTTTCCTGCCCCTCGCCTGATGTGCTCAAAGCTGGCTCCACAGGTGAGGGACTACAGCTTCCCTGCAGAGTTTTCTTTTTTTTTGCTGCCATTAAAATGAAGTAAATTTCTCCCAGGCTTTGTTAGAGAGAAATTTACTGGGAGCACTTTGAGGTAATTCTTTCAAGCTCAGTCCAAGAAGCACTGAAAATTTCAACCTCATGCTGTGCTTGGCAAATTGCTAAGCAAGTGAAAATAGAAGCTAACCGGGGGAAAGGTTGAATGACCTGAGTGCAATTGACTGTGTTACCTGCACTGTTTAGAGACCAAACATGGCACATCCAGCTCCTGACTCACTGACCTCGCTCCTGAAATCTCCAGCCAATGTCTCCGCTTCACCAGCTGGCAGTGGCAAGGAATTTGGCTCGACACGCTACAAATTTGTTAGGCATTTTGCTGACTTCCTCCTGCATCTCCTGCTTCCTGCAAGAAAAAATGGGTGGCCGGGCATAAACTAGCACAGCTCAGGAATCTCCTCATACAGCTTCTCCCTGTGAAATGCTTCAGAAGTGCTGGTGGCCACAGCAAAGGCATGAGAACACTTTTTGCATCCTGTACTGCCAATGCAGCTGGTACGTTTGGGGCAGCGAGGCGAGACACTCCTCAGCATCCAGGGAACACACCAAGGGTGCTGGCTGCCAGTTGGACAGGAGGAGGGTCGGGGGAGATATCACAGAGCTTTTCCCAAAATGCTTTCCAGCAAAGCTCTGCAGGCTTCTCCTCTGAGAGGACACCTCCGGAGGTCAGGTGTTTTGGGGAAACGTGCAGGGAGGGAAGTCCCCAGTGCTCTGGCTTATACGTCACCCACGGAACTTCCATTGACTGCAGAGGGAGCCACAAGCAGGGCAAAGATTTTGGAAACCTCCCTCTTGCTGATCTTTAGGGCCAGACTCTGACCAGCTTACCTGCCACAGGTGAAGGGAAATCAGACACCTCCTGAGCAGGGAGGGCTTGGATCTGCTCTTCCCAGCTCCATGCCCCCCGTCAGCTGCATGCTATCAGGCAGGAGGTGCTAAGCTTGACCACTGCGTTATTCCCAGGTGGAAGGACGCTTTGACTTTGTCCCCAGGCTGAGCTGCTGGAGGACATCCCCAGCAGTGATGGAAGGAGATGAAGCTTTGAGGGGGCTGCAGGAGTCACCCCTGTGGGCTGCCCCACTGCAGTGGGGCTGGCGGGGCAGGGTGCTGGGCCAGCGAGGGGCAGGGCTCGCTTTTGGGAAGGTGCTGGCTCCCCGTGGATGCAGAGTGCCACCTACTGAGCCACCGCTCCCGGCGGCACCCGGGGTTTTCCAGCAGGACACCCTGCCGTGGCTGCAAGCCACCATCCGTCCTGCTTGCCCGGGGCACAGGGAGCTTCCCCAAAGGCTGGTGAGCCCCGCAGGGTGCGATTACTAGCAGGGAGACACTGCACGTGCACAGCTGGAGTCTTTCCTGGCTGGCTGTCCTGAGCCAGACCTCCTGTTCCACAGGCTGGTGACACTGCTGGAGGAGATACACTGCCGGAGTGCCACCCTGCTCCAGCCCACAGAGACAAACCCCTGGGGAGCTGGGCTGGTCCGTCCTGTGCCCCAACTGTCTTTTTGCCATCCCTGAAAAACCTCAGAGCAGCCCAAGCTCGGGGAGCATCCAACCCAGAGCAGGTGGCATTGGTGCACACTTCTTTTCCCCTTGGCCTTCTGCCACGGCCATGAAGCACAGCACCGCAGCCACATCGGAGGGGAGTTTTCTTTCCGGCGGTCTGCCTGCCTTCTTCCAGGCTTGTTTTCTTCAGAAACTGTGCCGGGGTGAACGTGGTGGCTGTGTTTCCTGCTCTGGAGCAGTACATCATCTGGCTATTTGCTCCCTGGGGCTGTCAGACCACCCTGGCAAGGATGTGATATCCCGAGACAGCAGGTCAGACCCTGCCACGCAGACATTTCATGCTCTGTGGTGAATCCCAACATTTTTTGGCTGGCAAAATGAATGTGCTCTCATTTCTGTACAAGTTCAGCTCTCCTCAGCTTTCACTTGGCAGCTCCTGGGACCTGCTGTCCCCCTCACTGACTGCGATCCGTCAGCGTGAGGTGATCAAAATGGAAAGATGTACCCAGGATGTGAAGTTACATATTTTCTGCTCTGGATTTCTGCTCTGCCCAGACTGGCAGAGTACGTGGATTATATTTCCTTCTCCTCTGGTCCCACGTATCAGAGTGAAAGCCACCCTGCTCTCACCCCGCATGGGGTGGCCAGCAAACAGCCTGTCCCTTCCCTGGCCGTGCGGTGACAATCAGGGGCACGGGCAGGGACCTGTAGAGGCCAAGTGACACCAGTCCTGCCTGGCCCTGGCGGAGCACACTTGGGCATCGTGTCCTCCAGAAGTGTCCGCGTGCCAACCGCGATCTCATTATTCACTCTCTTTACTTTTGATAAAACTCCAGAGAAATGCGTGAAGGGAAAGGAAGTGGCAGAAATTGCTGCCTATTAATTTTCTTCACTGACATCAAATGTTTATTTTGTATGGGCGGGCACAGCTGACCTGGGTGTTTGAACATGAGTTATCCTTTCTCATCCATCCAGCTGAGAACAGGTGGAAAAGGGAGATGACTCAAAAGGGAACAGTGTCTTCTGGGCAGCTCACTAGACTTTCACTTGACTTGTGATCTGCAGATGCCAGTATCTTCTGCTATCAGCAGCTACCTCATAGGCAGGGAGAGAGCTTTGAAGTGAGGCATGTGTCACTCCAGTTCCTGCTGATGCAAGTCAAGATTGCTGTAATTAAGAGGACGTGGATGCCTAGCCTGGGTTCTTGGTGGGAAGGGGAAACAATACGGCATTTCTGGAAATTGGTACAAAGGTTCTAGCCTCTGAGATATGCAGCCATTTGGAGGACCATGCAGCCCTGCCATGAAAGTCAACAGCAACGTTCTCCTGAGGTGGTGACAGTCTGGCAGTGCTCGATTCCTTTCCCAGAGACCTAGGTTGAAGCAGGGACTTCCTGAGTGAAACCTGTCCAGAAAGGGAATAATTTATCCACATGTACTGCATTAGCTGCTCACCCCAGGGAAGTCTGCCCGGTGGCACGTGTTTTCAGCTGCTCCATGTTTGACTGCAAAATCTTCTGCAGCATGCCTAAAGAATAAAAACAAAAAGGGCAGAATCTACAGACACCCATGACAACTACGAGATCTGTGTTTTTCTCTCAGTTACATCAATACGAACAAAAAGCAGTCCCCCTGAAAATCCAAGGGGTTCCTTCTCAGCCAAAGGAAACTAACAGCTGTGTGCATCCCTGCCTCACCTGGTGAAGCACGCAATCACACTAAGGGGCTTAATGCTACCAAATCACAGCGGTGGGATTTTATGCTTGCTTTCCACATCTTTCAGGAATGGCCAGCCTGAAATTTGCAGAATGTCCTGGGCCGTCTCCCAGCTCCTGATGTTGCCTACTTGCCTGCACTAGGCACGGATAAGCAGGACAGGCCGGGCTCAGATTTGCAGTGGTGGCAGGGAACACGTTACAAGTCAGGCTGGGATGAAAGTCCTGTCACACTCTAGGAGGATTTCTGGGAAGCTGCCCGCTGTTAGAGCCCTGCCCCAGGCTCTGACTGGATAATTTTCCACACAGCATGCACCCAGCAGCTCTCGTTTGACCAAATACAACCTCCAGCACTCACCCACTCATTTTTGTGCAATTTGCAAATGCTCAGGGGCAGATTCTGACCCCAGTGGTAATTGTAAGGGCCTGAAGCGGTGAGCGGGGTGAAGCAATGCTGGATTTACACTAGAACAGGGAGCTGGCCCTCAGCTAACAATCTCATTCTGTAATACCAGGTCCTCCATGTCGGAGAGCACTGAAACCTGCTGCCCTTTCTTCCATTTCCTCGGGCGATCACAGAAACATTCCCCAGGACTCTGGGGCTCGTGGTCCTGCCCACGTCCTCCTGGAGGCAGGCTCTCCACGGTACTACAATGCAACACCACCCTCCTGACCCTGCTTCCCTGGCCCCATGGGACCAAGAGGGGAAGATGTATAGGAATCCCTTCAAAAACTGAGGCCGGACCTCTGCTGTTGTAATCTGTGCACTGAGGTACCTGGGCAATGTAACTCTGGCCCCTTACCCTGCATATCACACCGTTTCACCTGCACTCTGCACACGGTTGTATATATTCAGAATACCATGTTGCTCTTGGGCAGAATCACCAACCTCTCTTCTCCACACAGTTTCTAGGCCTGCAGCCCTGCATGATCCCTACAGGGGGAGAGAGCCATCTTCATGCATTCCAAAGTTGGATCTAGGTCATGTATCGTTTTGCAAGTGCCCCCGACGTATTCATTTTAAAAAGAAGAGAAAAATTGTTTAAACTTTTGCACCAAGGTAGCAAAAGCTGCTTGACTTCATCAAGGCACAGTGATCTCCCAGCACGACCACAGAACACGCTCAGCTCGGAGAATGTGTGAATTTATGTGAGCAGCGTGGCTGTTAGAAGAATAATGTCTACACTTGGGGAAAAAATGGCTTTTCTTTTTCTTCAGTCTCTTAGAGATTGAGCTGAAAAGACCAGAGCAGAAATCTTCACATTAAAAACCCTCCACAAAACAAACAAAGAACAATAACAACAACAACAAAATCCCAAAGTCCTATACTACAATGTGGTGTTTTTAAAAGCTAGAACATGGTTGCCTTTAATGCCTGGGATGTTAGTTATGAGTCTTCTGTTTTCTTCATTCCATACAACTTCTGGATGATCGCTTTTTGGCTTACTGTGATAAAGTGGCTTTCTGTAGGCAAAAGCCCCTACGTAGTTTTTAATTATCCCATGCCCACTGCAGCTTTCTTTTTGAGGACACCATATTGTATGGTCAGAGCAAGTAGAACCACTGGTTTTAACAGTGGAGGAGCAATCTTTTGTAGGCAAAGTTCCTCGAGGTGGTCCTGTGCAGATGGGGTGGCAACAATTTGGGGTTACATATCAGTAACTGCCCTAGGAGGATCTTCTCCATGGAAGTCTGTCCAACCTGAAGTGTGTTGATGCCAATGAAAGTTGCAAAGTGTAGCTTGAATAACTGAGTTTTTTAAGTGGGTTGAATAATACATCCCTTTCCTCACCTTAGTGGCTTGGGTATGAAGTCACTGTGGAGATGCGTATCACCTAATTTGAAAGCTTGTGAGTAAATTACATGGTACTGCACGTTTTGAGGGATTATCGTCTCATATGAGGACCGGGAACACGTGACAGAAATAGCGTCATGTTTTTCTTTCATATTGCATGTTATTTCCAACAGTGTTCAAGCAGCAGAGAAATAAAGTACACGTGAGACTTGCTTGGGAATTTTCTCCTGGAAGTGCAGGGAAAGTTGTAGCTTTTAAATTTATAATCTTCCTCACACAATGTTTTTTTTCAATTTGGTTCGTAATTTTGGGCAGCTGGTGAGGAAGATGGATGCACACAGGTGAACAGAGCGTGAAGAAAAGACTTCACCTAGCTGTGAGCTGCTAGAAGTGGGAGCTGCAGCAACCTGGTCAAATCCCTTCAGCCAAGAAGGGGTCTCTCCCACCCAAAGTGAACACATTTTGTCCCAGCATCTTTACAAAGATGCATCTGGCCCATGCCATGACAAAAGGGCTGTCGTTTCTTTGCTGCTTGCCCATTACTCATCTCTGCTGCATACATGGCGTGTGACTCGGTCCCCTTAGGAAAGCTCTCAGGAGGAGTCAAACTCAAGTCCTATCTTCCGGTGTGAGAATCAAACACAGATTTTAGAAATAAACACATGGAAAGCCATTTGCCTGGCTGTCAGAGGGACCCTTTACTGCAAGCCCAACTCGTGTGCAGGTTTGCTTTGCTTTTGCTTCCTGCAGTGGGAGCAGAACACAGGGTCTTTGGTGTAAGCGAAACTCATCATATTTCCCTCGATCTGAATGGATTTCTCACTGAATCATCCTGCTCCCAGGAAGAGGAGGACATCTGGCACTGTCTTGCCACAGCTGAGTTTTTACCACTGGTGCATCAGGAGGTGAATTTTCTTTACCTACCTGAAGTCATTTGGTATGTGAAGAAACAATGAATCACAAAGAGAAGCCTAAAGCAATTAGAAATTCCTTTCCTCTCACCTTTGCCAAAGCTAGATTTTTCCCCAGAACAAAGCCCGGGCAAGCCTTCCTACGCACAACAATGATTACGTAGATCACTCTGGATTTTGTTTTTTTCACAGGCCATGAGTAAGCAAAGAAGTTGAGGAGAACACTCTATTTCATGGGCATGTTTGTTATGCTTCCTTGGAAATCCCATTGTTAGCTGGTAGTACCTGCATTTGGCTACAAGTCCCGTGCCCTCCTGACGTCGGCTGCCTTTAATTAATTGTACTAGCAAATAAACATGAAATGTGACAAACTACAAATGCGCCACCGGACTAAGTCAGCCCTAGCAATCTGGGTGGTCATTTCACCATGATGAAGTGGGACCAGTGAGCGAGTGCCTTGTGATGCTGCTTCCAGCCTCACATGTCCAGTGAAACCTGTGCACCTCGTGCACCTTCCTCCTCGCGTGTTGTGTCTGTCCCCAGCAGGCTGGAATGTGGAGCCAAAGCTTTCCCAGGAGAGGACTGCTGTGACACACCACATGATTAAGGTCTTGTTTGCATAAAGATTACATACTCATGCTGTGAAGAAGGCTTCCTAAGCACAGTCTCATTTCCTTCTGCAAGTAAGTTTGCCTTCATGTAGGAAAAGAAAAAACACACCACTATTCTTGAAGTCCTTGGATGGAAATCTGTTTACATTGGCATGCTACAAAACTGTCCTCTTGGCATGTTTGGGTTCTCCTGGTCTGACTGCATGGGGACACACACTGCTCAGAAGCAAAACTGAGTCTCCACGGTGAGTGGGGTTCGTGTCTTGTACTCACACGGGCTGTGCTTTGCTCGCAAAAAGTCTCATTCCACTCTCAAATTCAACGTGACCAACGCACAAGCATATGCATCGCTCCTCCTGTCCCTGTGGGCTACTACCAAGAGGTTTCAGTGGGAACACATCTGCAGCCAGTGGGGAAGGAGGGACCTGGAGGTACCAAATGCACCGCTGAGCACTGAGCTTTGGTCTCCACCAAAGGCTTTCCCTGAAATGTAGAGCTCAGCTCTGTTCCTTTGCCAAGGTAAGAAGTAACTCACCTACACTGTGGGAAATGAACTGGTTTCAGATGAATGCAGGAGCTGGTATGGGAGAGCAGGAGCTGAGAGGAGATGCTGGTGGTGAAAGAGATTAGTGTCAAAATCAGCTTTCTGGCAGAGAAAGAGCTCTTTGTCTCTGTTTCCTCCCACCTGGGTTACGTTGACCTGAATTACAGAAGGGCAGGATGGATTTACCCATCTAGTGTAACAGGATTTGTCCCCTGCTCTGCCCAATGTCTTCTGAAACCTTCATCTGAGATTTACCTGCTTTGCTGATACTGAACGGTGTCTTCCATTCTTAACTCCAGAAGGTTACTCCCAAGCTTGCTCAAGTTGCATGGAATTAACACATTGCTAAAGAAAGAGAGAAAACGTAATGCATTTGACTAAATTTAAATGTTTTAAGATTTAAATAAATACTATTTTAACATGCATGAAACAGGTCACTGCAGCCAGAAAGCCATTTTTCCCCTCATTAGTAGATTGGTGGCAAATAAAATAAAAGGCACTTAAAAGAAAGAGCTGAGCTGGAAAACATGAATCATAGAATCATAGAATATCCTGAGTTGGAAGGGACCCATATGCACAAAACTTTGTTTGAAAACTCAGAAATCGCCATACGGTTTCAATTCAAGAGTCATGTTTCAAGCATCCTGACCCACATGAATGCCAAATGCTTCATTTTGCAGGTGTTAACGTGTGGCACTTTAAGTGACATGGTAGGTAAACACTTTAAAAGTTTTGGAGGAAACTGAAAGGAAGAGAAGCCAGGCCACTTGGGGCCCTGTGGACCTACAGCGACAAGTGGCCTTGCACTCCAATTTAGGAATGCCTCTGTAAAAGCGATTTTCACCCAAGCTCTATCCCATTCCCACTGCTAGCTGGAGAGTCAGTGTACTCCCAGTGTGCGCCCGCACAGCAGAACTGTCACGCCTGTGCCATTAGTACCCCTGTGGATGTGGCTCTCGTTTCCAAAGTCCAAGCTGGGCCTGTGAGGATTTTTGGACTGATGGGGCTTTACTGGTCGGTCTGCTGATAGGCAGCGTGTAGCATGAGCCAGACCTTTGGTGCAGCAAGTGGGGCACCAAGGCAGCCTCTCCACTGCCCCTGGGCTCCCTGCTGTCCTGCAGGTAAAAATCTGCAAGGGAGGCGGACAGGTAAGGCATCACTTCACCAGTAAACAGAGGAGACTCTGAGGGAAAGCTTTTTCTGACACAGCTCCGCACCCAGTGCGAAGCGAGCCACAAACTGCACACATGCCATTTCCTCGCCACCCACGGCTGCCAAATTACCACCACGGCAATCAGAGATCTCCCCATCCTGGGTGGCCGCTGGTGGGCTAAGTGCGTCACGGCTGAGCTCAGTGCCAAATCCTCGGGAGGACGCAGTGACTCTTGCATTCTCAGACCGTGAGCTCGAGCGGTTCATTTTGAAGTTGATGAATTTGCAGGAAGGGCGGCTTTGGGGTGAATAAAATCCATCATTCCATTTGGCATTGCTTCCAGCCTCTGCCAAAGACAGGCCTAATTTCAAGGTACCTGTGGCCGTGAGGGATGAGACTGACTAAATGCCCTTGGTGGCTGCACAGCTCCCCAGAGGCTGCTGCTTGCCCTGGGTTTGGAAAGAAAGGAAGACTTTGCTGGTAAATATCAGGAAACTGAGCCTTGCAGTAATGATTAACCACACCGAGGACAGCGTGCTCAAGGAACGGTGAGAACCTTCTTGGAGATGTGGTTTGTGCCTTTCGGATCAAGACAGACCAAAGCCACGTGCCTGCCTCTATGGAGAAGTCTGACTTTCCAACCTTGATTCCTATTCCCAAAGAGGACATTACACTGAAATTGCATAAGTATTTTTTTTTTCCATGGGGGGGTCAGCAATGCCGCAAACTTTGCATTAAGAAAACTCTGAAACTCTTAATTTCTGTTTTTCAGTGCATACAATTTTATTTATTTTATTTATTTATTTATTTATTTATTTATTTTTTGTAAGCTCTGAATGTTCTCTGCCAGTTGGGGCACAAAATGCTTCTTTTCCCCAGGAGACTTCTGAATGTTGCTTCCTTCTGCCAGATAACTCCTGGTGGCTCCCACCCTCTGCACAATGCCCCATGCAAAAAGTTAGGGATGTGGAAGTGGGAGATGTAGTCCTCGAGGTGACCACTAGGCGGGAATGAAGCCAATGGCAGAAGATTCATGAGGCACTGATCTGTGCAGGAATACTGAATAATGAAGGTTGTTGTTTTATGTATGTATGTATTTATTTATTTATTTGCTTGATTCGAGATCATTGGAACAAAAAAGCTTGGGTGGGATGAAAAAAAAAGTTTTAAACAGTGCTGAACTGGCTGAAATAGCCCAGTCCAGTGACCCTAATAGAAAGGAAACTAAGTAAATAGATTAATTTGCTGGGAGAAGAAACAATCCCAAGTTGGAAAGCTTTCACTTGCAGAACTCATATTTTCCACCAGAAAAATCCTCCTGACGGACCTGCTCCCAGCAAATTTGACTGCAGAGCGGGAGCACACAGCTCCACGTGAGGAGTGGCCGACGGGCCCAGCTGCGTCACCCCGTGCAGGGGGACGTCCCCGCTCAGGCAGCGGCCGAGGAGGAATGGAGTGAGTCAGGCCACAGTCACATCCCAAGCAGAGCGGTCACCGCACCACTGAGCGGGCACAGGCAGACCTGGCTTTCCCAGCAGAGCCTTCCAGCTGCTGATGGTCAGGTTGGGACCACTCTTGGCTGTGGTATTGTTGTCCCATTTCAAAAGACAAATGTGGTACTAAAGAGAAGGAGAGGAGCCACAGCTCTCAGAGCAGGTTTGGGAAGGGTTTGTGAGCATCTCTTGCAGAGCTCCCCTGAAAATTATGGCTTGCACTCACTCTGCATGGTTTTTCCTGCTGCTTTAAAGTCTGATCCTCCAGCAGCTGACCTGATTTGTCTGACCTTGCTCAGACAAATGCTCCTGTCCTCCTGGCAAGCTTTCTAGAGAAAAACAGGAGTTTTCTGAAACTTGTTGCATCTTGCTCCACTGTTTTACAAAGCTTGCTACTGGCATGGGTGGGCTGAGCATGTGAACCTCTTGAATGTCTGGGAAGCCAAAGGTGCATTGATTTTGTGAGGTAATGGGTCCTCCTGTTTGCGGCTGACTTCAACATTGTGTTCTTTTTGCTATCACAAGTCTCACCATCTTTTCTTGCCATCATCTAAACTCTTCAGTTTGGTTTCCACCGCCTCCCTCTCGGAAGTGACCTGACATGGGTATCCTGATGGAGATCCATCTCCCACTACCTATTCTTCTCTCCTAAGTTAAGTTAAGCCCTGTTTCCCCTCCTCTACTGCCTAAGTGACAGCCGTCCTGGGAGAGGCAGCTAAACTGGCTTTTCTTCCTCATTCATGTGGCTTGTACAACTGCCTCAGCTTCCCGTTATAATGAAGGGCATTGACGACCAGCCTGAAAAACCGGAACAGAAAGAGGACCACAGGACTACTGGGGACCACTGGCAAATGTTCTCAGACCAGTGGTGAAATTGAGGCTGCTGCTGGTTCACTATTGTGTTTCCTCTCCTGAGTTCCTGATGGGTTTTCCTATCAAGACTTCGATGCCCTCTGATGACTGGGTCAGAAGGATCAAACTGGCATCCACCGGGGTAGGGCAGAGAAGTTTCTCAATATTTTTTGATCAATTGTTGTAATCTCCCAGTTTGCTGGGAAAGCTTTTAATCATACAGGGTGGAATTATATAATGGGAGTGGAGTAATTTAGGTTTGGCACTAGCTTTATTAAAATAATAATAATTATTTGTGCAAGACCAAACTTCCACCTTTACTGATGGAGTACCTTCCTTCCTTACCTCCTTGCTTCCTTCCTTCATCCCCTTCACCATCTTTTCTTCCCTCCTTCCATGTGTTCATCTGTCCATCCATCTGTCCACCCATCCTGTCTTCGTCACAAACAAGAAGGATGGTTGCTACTGACCCAGCCCGGCTCTGCAATGAGTGCATGATTTGTAAGTCCTTCCAGCACTTTTCACCTCCCCTCCTCCCTGTGCCCCAAATCTGGCCTTCTCACGAGCAGCACCAAGGTGAGGTGCCAGCTGCTCTGCGCAATCTCAGACTTGCCTCAGTGGAGACTAGAACCAGTTGTCCAAACATCCTCCGCCTCCGTGATGTAACCCAAGATCGTCAGGGAGGCTTCCTCCAGCTCTCAGCAAGCTCGTGGCATTACTGGCTGACGCACTCCAAGGAAACCCGTCGAGGGGGACACATGACTCACAGAGGCTTGAGATTGCCAAAGCACCTCTAGAGACATTACCACGAAGCACGCAACAGGCAAGGCGGCAGCTGGACAGAGAAAGGTCAGCCTCCTGAGCTCGGTGCGTCGCTGTGTTGTCTGCTGTGTGGGCCACAGGGGATGAGTGCGCTATGGCAGTGACCACGGGCACTGTGGCTACGACGGTTCCAGGTTTAGTAACAGCAGGCACGCAGCAGATGCTGAAAAACCTTCCTCCTTGAGAAGTGATAAGTGAAGGACGGCTTAATTTGCTGTGCCTGCTCCCACTCTGATCTCGGCAGTTTTGTGCCTGGCTGCTGATCCTCTTATTAAAACTACTCTGCTCCCTCTTACTATACAATAAGGATGGATGTTGTGACTGGGGGAAATATTAACATAAGTAACTTTTGCACAAAAGTGAAGCATTCTGGAGAGTTCACAGTACTTCAGAAAAGCGCTGTCCTTCCACAGAGTGCCAACACAAGAGTTGTTGCTATTTTTCTAGATCTGACAGCCCAGGACTTGAAAGCAAGGGTCAGTCATCCTTTGCCTGAATCTCAAGAGGCTGGAATGGGTTTCGGATAAGAGATACAGATGTGTGGGCAAGAATCACACAGCAGGGATACTGACCGGGCAAGTATGAGATGGCATAGGTCTTAAAATGACAGGGAGATGTCAAACAGAGCTGATGGGAGCTCTGGGTGCCCAGTGCTCCAGAGAGCTCCTGCCAAAAGCATCTTATGGAAAAACTGCACAGCGACATGGTGGTGGCCCTGAGGACATCTGGATGCTACAGTACCAGCTGGGTCTCGCCACTACCAGTCTCTAGTTTGCATCCCCAGCTGTTCCGTGCACTTTCTCTGCCGTGATGCAGCCGGACATGGGGACTGGAGATCTTCCCTGGCAGGATACAAAGCTGTTTGGCAAGAAGGGCTTGCGCAGGGCAGCCTGGGGGCACACTGCAGGTGCTCTCACCAGCAGAGACAGCCAAAGGTGTCTCTGAAAGCGGGCGGTGAGGGTGAGGAAGAGCTGCACCAGAGGGATGGAGGTGGTGCCAGCAGAAACCATGGAAGGAATGAGGGAGGTTCACTCTCTGAGAGAAATTACCTGGGGTGTGTCATCAGGACCCGGCTGCGTGGTTGCTGGACTGGCAATCTAAGTCCAGCCGGCAAGCTGTTGAGGTGGCAGGCTGGTATGCGGCCCCAAGCTTTTCAGTTGCTCAATCATATGCAGGAGTGAGAAAAATACAGGGTCTGGAAGGGCTGCTATGGGCTGGGATTAAGATGAGCAACAGGGTAGGTGGAGAAAACCCAAGCCAAACTAAAACAGTCAGCTAAAAGTTAAGACGTAGGAAAAAAAAACAAAAACCTACCTAAGTCTGAAACTGGACTATTTCTCTCAAATTTCCCTGACCCAGAAAGCCAAAGGCAGGGTAATCCTCATGCTGCTGCTGTCACTGCAGTTTAAAACTTGTGTGATCGCAGCAACGGAGGGCTGCAGAGGAAAGAAGCATCTTTTGGTACTGAAGTTGCTCATGTCCAGAGAGGCTGGCAAAGAGCAGCTGGGAGACCTGCGGAGAGCAAGGCAGGGAATAATTTAAAGCCTTTCAGACTTGAGCTTTGCTAATAGCACCTCAAATACATGGGGTCATCGTTTACAAAAGGTTAGCTAAGCGGATGGAGTCTCTGTGATGCCCCAAGAGGAGCAGCAAGGGCAGTGTGTGGGAGTTGGAGCAAAGCCTCTGGGTTGAGCCTTGCCGCAGAGTCCAGGAACAGTTTCTGGAGGATGAACAGAGACCGGCCAGAGCGGTTCACAGCCAAGCCGGGAAGCCTGAGGTGGAAACAAAGATGTGTCACCATCCTAACTGGGTCACAGCAGGAACGGCAGGAGGCTCCGAGAATTGATTTTTGCCCCATCTTCCCAGCGGAGAAGGCCATGCTAGTACCAGGCTGTGGCTGGGGTTGCCATTCACTGTCACCAGTCACCCAGCAGAACAGGTTCCTCTGTGACAACCGGATTACACGAGAAGGAGAGAGGAAGTGAAAAGCTGAAGAGCAGCTAATAAGGGCCCTGCGACACCGGGCCCAATTAGCAGGGATTGACCAACAGTCCCCTTCTAACTGGATGCCAGGGAAAAATCAGTACCGTCTAGCCCCAGAAGCTGTTGGTACATCTGCCAGAGAGGGACCCTGAGTGCAGGTACACGAGAAGGTCCACAGTGAACAAAGCACACGGTGAGGAGCACAGGAATTGCCACAGTGCCAGGCCACAGCACTGCAACCAGAGCTCACACACAGTGCCTTTGAGCACCTGGGCCCTCCTGCTGTGTGCTGCCGGAGCTATGTCATGAGTAACATCAGTCTGTGCTCAGATCACACCTTTGCTTTGCTCAGTAGACATCCTTCCTCCTCCTCACCTCATGCACTCCCCTTCGGGGCAGCGTGGGGAAGAGAAGAGCGATGGGCATGGGCAGAATCTGGGCAGAGCTATCTCACTGCAGCCCCGGTCTGCCCGACCACACCTGTGTTGCGCTTGGTGCTTGTAACCGGGAAGATAACAGGGAAAGTAAATCAAAGTCAGGATGTGAGTACCAAGCCAGGGAAGAAGCAGAGCTATCATTTCACGTGACTCATCTTTTCCAAAGGAAAGGGTGTAGGCCACATGGCCAGGGGCAGAGCACTTGGGCAAACCTGTCCGACCTTGCCTCCCACTGCTAGCTCCAAGGGTCTTCCTTGCACCACTACTTGCCCAAAGCCTTGGTATAATTGGCCTCCTTTTGCCCGTTTGCTACACATGTGTGTGGAAGAGCTCCCACATTTCTTTTTGTGGCAAGTCAGAGACAAGATGATACAGAGATGGGATGATACTAGGCAGATGGAAGCACTGTTACCTTCAACACACAGCAGAACAACAAGGAAGGTAAGTTCTAGTGATCCCCCCCTCTCAATTGCTGATCTTGAGAGCACTTCAGACAGGATGATACTTGAAGAAGATGAAGAACAAGCCAGGTTAGTCCTCCACAAGGGCCTCTGCCTGACTGAGCCGGAAGCTTTTGCAATGTGCTGGGCAAGCATCACTTCTCCTTACAGACATGGGAGCTTCTGCAATAGCACTCTCACTTGGTGATGTCTCAGGTCCCACCAGCTTCCTTACCCAGATCCTGTTGCACACCCACAAACATCAAGCAACACCGTGCAGTGCAGTACACAAAGACCTCTGGTAAAGACCAGGAATGGTGTCAAGGATGCACTTGTCTCACATATTCTTGAAGTGTGAGAAGTGGTGGGGTTAACGTGGGTGATTCAGATTTGCAAGACCCCTTCCTATTCACAGCAAGCACAATGCTAGGTGCGGCTAAATCCAGCAGGCTATTCTGTCATTATTTCAGGCCAGCAAAATATCTGCATGGAGCACAAACTTGCAAGCTTTCCTTTCCTCTCCTCACAGCTTTACAACAGACACTGTAGCAAAAACACTATGGGGAGCACTCCAGTGCTGGTACTGCTTCTGCAGGAGCTTTCTTCTGTAGCTAGATTCATACACAGAGTTGCAGTGTGCTACTCTGTTCAGCTGTGGAGAGTGATTAACTTGAAATGCCACTGCTGTAATCCAGGACATATCCAACACAACTTCACTGAACATAGGGGTGAGCCCAGATCCCTGCTGCTGTCACAGCCTGGATAAGCAGCGCTAGGAGCTGCACTGTTCCTTGAAGTCTTCCTTCAGTTTTGCTGGCTAATAGCTATGTTTGTTGGAACTGAGGTGCATTGGTACATGGTATTAGAAACAATGGTTTGTCCATCCAAAATTAACTGCTGGAGCTTCAAACATCCTGCTCAGCCAAGCCAAGCTTCACTACGATGAAAACACAGAGACATTTTGACTTTGTCTAGAACTTTTATTTCAAGGAGTAAAATTGTTTTGAACATATTCACAAGAATAAATATAAAATTACTCTTCAGAGTAAGACCATTTTTTATAAAAATATATCTCTGTCGCAAATAACCACTCATGTGGGGTTCTCACTAAGAAATATTTCATAAAAAAATAAAACACTGAAAATAAAATGCTTGACCTATACTGATTGGATCATCAAACAATTGAAATTTGTAAAAGGATATAAATATTGTAAATATTGTTAATAAAAATAACATTTAAATAGATTGGAAGACTGAGTCCATCCAGATGAACAGAACACTGTACAAAGCGATTGTTTCTTCTACAGGGCACCGACCTCCTTGTATTCACTGGTGTTTGTATGTCTCTTCTTGTTTCGGTACCTGAAAGTAGAGAAGAGGAACATCAGTTCTGGAAAGCCAGTGATTCCAAATGACTTTTTGGGGAGTGAGGGTGGGGAAGGAGGGAAAGAAAAAAAAAAAAAAAAAAAAAAAAACAAACTCTACATGACCTCCTTGTGCTTGTTTCAACTTTAGCAGCTAGGCTTTGTCTGTGCTTATTTCTGGATCTGAGATAACTTGCAGGCAGAGTCTCACTTCTCAACTTGTCCCTGACGATTTCACATCTGCATTAAAGTCTTGCTGCTGGCAGTAGGCTCATCTTTGTGAAATCCTGCTGGATCCTTGCCTGCAATAGCGCTGAGTACCCTAACCAGCTAGGCCATCTTCTGCTTGATATGACGTGCCATGGAGTCTTCAGGTGGGGAAGAGTTGTTATGGCAGTTACCATCTAGCTATCAGACCTGTGAAGCTGACATCTCCCTCGGGGTTGTTCCACCTTCTCGGCTCTCTGACAGTAGCTTAGCATTAGTTATGAGCATGAAGAACAATTCTTGATGCTTTTGTGTCTGTTAGGGGAGAAGACTGCTGTCCTGCATGGTAAAGCTGGTAAGGCAACGCTTGCGATATGGCAGTCACCACAACAACATGGCAGATCAACAAGTTGGCTACTATTAATCCAATGGCTCTCCACTTTCTGCTGACTGGGGAAACGGCATTACCAAGAAGAGCAGCTAGAGTTTTCTGTTCCTTGTCTGTTCTCTCCTTTACCTCAATGTACCCTCGCCAAGACAGACATGAACTAACCTACACAGTTC
The DNA here is from genome assembly GCA_011076525.1 of Nettapus auritus. Taxonomy (NCBI): domain Eukaryota; kingdom Metazoa; phylum Chordata; class Aves; order Anseriformes; family Anatidae; genus Nettapus; species Nettapus auritus. The sequence continues at coordinate 67,373,826 of CM021768.1, forward strand.
TCCAACAGGGTCAAAGAACATCTGTGGGTGCTTTTGCCTAGACATGACTTTGCCTTCAGTTTGGGGTATTCTGTGCAGTCATCACACTACTATTATGGTTCATGCTAGCAGGTCTGCTTATCTGACTATCTCCATGCAATCAAGTGAGCCTGAGTATCTCAAGTCCAGCTGGAGGCCCTTGGTGGATATCTTATTATACGCACAACAGACTTGCCTTCCTGAGCCACGAAGATGACGGCTCTTACCTTCGGCAGATGTAGTAGCTTGCAATGGAGATGGCGATGAGGAAAAGCAAAATTAGGATGACTGTCAGTGCTACATACTCCGTGCTGAGGGGTTGCCTGACAAGTTCTGAATGGACACAACGGACACCAGAGAAGCCGACATCACACCTGAGGATAAGAGAGGCAGAATTAGAGAAATCGCCACGGGGTTACATTTTTAGCAACCCACAAAGCATGCTATACCACTGGCCTATTTCCTCAGGGACAAGCAATTTCAACTGAGATAACCGAAGCCCACGTTTTAGGAATGGATGCACATCATTCAAGTAAGTGAGAAACACCCTTAAAAATGACTAGAGGGTCTTTCTTTTTTTAGACTGAATCAAAGGAAAGACCTTGCTGCTTTGCCTGAGGTCTGGATCTCACACTATTGTAACTACAGATGAACAACAGGAGGCAGAGCAGAATGAGTGTGCCATGTTTAAGGTGGGTTGGTGACTAATTTCATGTGTCTAAGACTGTCACTCTGGTTTCACTGCTGCCAACACACATACTTAATGCTTGCTTAAATCCAACTGAGGTCAGTTATAGATATACTGCTCCTTTTTCAGTTCTTGTAAGCATTTAAATGCCTTGCTGGGTTGGTGGTCCAGCTAAGTGTCAGCAAGATCAAAGACCACGTGCAGCTCATCTCAAAGCCCACCTCAGGGAGGCTGCAGGACACACTGCACTTTGCCCATACCTGCAGTAGTGCTCATCCAAATCCACTATGTACACGCACTGTCCGTGGAAGCAGTAATCTTTCATTTCAGGCTTACATCTGGTTATCCCAACTTGAGCCACACGAGGACTGTTCTCTGTCTGGACTGTGGAAAGATTTGGTTAGCATCTCATCAGCCTTATTTTCCCTTTCAGTTTCCCAAACAATGTGCAAGCTTTACAAATAGAACTAACAACCTAGCGACCAACCAAGCTGTGACACGGTAGGCACTGAAGCTGGTGAGCCTTTTGAATGAGAGGATTTTCCCACATTAGAGTTACATCAACTCTCCCCTTACAAGTTCCACAATACCTATTTCTGCTTTTACAAAAGGTATTCTCATCTAAGACACAGATCTTAGTCTGAAAAGGTAGTTTTAAGGAAATACAGGCTATAAGATGGCTCTCGCTCAACAAGAGTGAACACTTTGCGGGATGCTGGAAATGTGATTCAACAGTAAGCTATTTGCAGAGTCAAAGTGACTTCCAAGGGTGGCTCGGTGAGGTCACCAGCCTGAGGAAGATGGGAACCAAAGACTTGTCACTTGCAAAGAGAGCTGTGCAGTACACTTACTTAGTGCTGTCGTGCAGTTTTCCATTTCACCAGGTTCACATAATGGGATCACTGTTGTGCCCATGACTGCTTGCAATAGGTAACCTACGAGAGAATAAAGAGTTAACATTAGATTCCTGTTGAGTATAGTTAAGCTTAGGTGTGACAATCCTGCATTCATTGCAGAAGTTCTTTTGGTGATCGAAATAGAGAACACCTTGAGTCACAGCAGTACTGGGGAGAGGATTTCCCAGGACTCAACAAGTCACCCTGGCTGTTGACTCAGCACACTGGGTCCGTGCTTACCCAGGCTCAGCACCCTGCTTCTGGCTTCAGAGATCACATACCGCTCGAGGTAGGCTTAACACTACTATTTTCCAGGAGTGAGTTTCCTCAGCCTTCTACTTGCTGTAACCAGCTTGAAAGGGTGGCCAGCTTCTGCACTAACACTCACTCTTGTGCTCACTTGCAAAAAGATAACATGAGATACCAAACCCTCTTTGTCTGGTCTCTGGGTCTGAGACGTATTGACCAGCACATGGATCCTGGGCCAGCGTCACTCATCTCAGGAACACCCCAGCAGAAAATGGGTCCACTTCTGTCCTTCCTTCACCATCCACACAAAACCAAGGATTGTACCTTTCAAGAAGGTTTGATGTGGGTACCAGCCACACTGGGACTGCACCCGGCAGGCTGAGGAGTCTGGCTGCCAGAGCAGTGGCTGCATTCCCTTGGGGAGCAGGGGCCCTTTTTCCCTTCTCCCACAGATGCATCTTATAAAGCATTCTGACACCTTTCGGGGTATCTAGTGCTGCACAAGGCCAGCTTTCAGGTATTCTGCAAGTCAAATGAACATTTGCAACGAGGATTTGAAGGCCAGCAAATGCACTTGTAGGTTCACGGCTAGCCCACGAGGAACAGTCAATGTTTGCGCCCCAGCTGGCCATAAAATCCACTTGGCGAACACTCCTGCTGTGGTCATAAACTAACCTGCTCATGAACTGTTTAGTCATCAGCCCCATTCCACAGAAGTCTGTAATTTGTGTCTTTGGGCTGTTTGCCTCTATTAACTTGTCAGGTCATGCATGGCTAATGGAGGGAGTGTGCCTTCATAATTTCTTGATCACTCTAATTCAACTCCAGTTATTAGAAAGTTTCATTACATCTCAGTGTTAAATCTAGCAGCAATTTACGAATTTCCTGCAATTCATCCATTTCTGGATGATTAGTAAGGTTTCCTTTCAGATTTAGTTCAGTTAGATACAAGAACAGCAGGATCATCTACTTTACAGAGACAGGGTTTTTTTGCTTTGCTTTAAACATGAATCCTTCTCCCTTCATCCCTCTCCACAACATTTGCCAAGCTAATGAGCCAGGTTTCCACCAAGCTTTAGAGGAAAGGACAAAGATTAGGTCCACCACTGCAAGAGCCACAGAAACAGAGCAACGATACGGGACTTGTATTGGAGACCGTGCCAGAGACATCTGCTCCTGCTAGCATGACTCAGCAGGACATGCCTTTCACTCCAATGGGGCAGGACCAGAAAGTTTACTTTCAGGGTGGGATTTTATTATTATTATTGTTGGTTTTTTTGTACAGCACCTTGTGTTCAGTATAGATTTCATCATAGATCTCATCAGAATCAGCAGTTTGACACTTCTGTAAGAACAACAGAAAATTCAAGTGCTCGAAAGACAAGTGCATCAGCTGACAGTCCACAGCAGCTCACTTACAGCTAGAACAGCAGGCTGTGAGTTTCGACCAGGGACCTGGAGTCCCAAATGATGCTGAGAAAAGAAGACTTACCACGTCTTCTTCCCAGGAACTAAAGGGAAATTTTATGAGTGCTCCATGGACTAAGCTGCTCCCTCAGCAAGGAGCACCTGTGGCGCAGGACAGCCCCATCCCAAAAGCAATGCTGTGCTTTTGGAAGAAGGGATGCTGAAATCCTGAGACTGGCAAAATTGCCCTGAGCCTCCCTCCTATTACCCACGTCCTGCTGCTTTTGTCTCTGTGTGATGCGCTGCGGCAGGATTTGGTCTGGGGGGCCGCTTGACTGTGATGAACGTCAAGCAAGCCAAAAAATGCTAGGTGTACCTGAGACATCCACTTCTATCACAGTTCAGTAGATGGACTCATTAACTGAAGATCTCCTTTAGCCTACACAACTTGTCTTCAGCTTGCATTCTTCCTGATCTCTGAGCAGCTGCTTTTTAGTCTAAAATTCTCAGTTTGACAGACACCAGACCCTGGCTTCTGCATTTGACAAACTCCAACCCAGGTACGCTTAAGAGGCAGCTCAGCTCTTCTCTTTGCTCCAGAAAGAGGCACTGCTTTCCAGCTGGACCTGTCCCTAGAGAGGAAATGCCTGACACCCGTAAGGGACAGATTCAAACACACCTGCTCATACAAAGCCCAACAAAAGCTTGCTCCACTCCCGCCGCGCACAACCACCGATAGCCTCCTCCACCTGACTGCAGGCACACAGAGCAGAGAGGCTGGAGCACAGGCGTGGATATTTGCTGACACCCAGCAGTATTTTCGGCATGTGGGCAAAGTTCTTCCTGGTCTGCACTGTTACGTTTTGCCCTTTCCCCCATGCACATATTTTCCCTCTGACATCACTGGGAGGGGGATCCTGCAGGAGGATAAGGGATCCACACGGTGCAGGGGCAGAGGAAAACCTTTCCCTGAATACTTATCAAGTAATGTGTATCAAACACAGGACCTGGGAGAGGTAGTTTTATTTTTATTCTTTCGCTGTTCACTAAGCAAATACTCTACAGGGTACAAGATAAGAGTAATGAGATTGTTGGTATTCATTTATGCTTCACAGGAATGCGAGTGCCACATGGCCAGCACACAAGCGCAGAGCCCTGGCTGGCACCGCCGGTATCGCTGTACGAGTAGCTCTGACAGCAGCGGCTGTTCCTCAGATGGGAATATTGCTGCTGCTTTCGTCCTTCAAGGAAGGACCAGGATGGAGAATAAGGGACAGAGACCGGCTGCCTCAGCTTCCTGCAGCCTTCGTCAGAGGTGACATGCAAGGGCTAATTATCAGTTCAGCCACTCAAAGCCAGCTATAGTTTCCAGTTGCAGGCTGAGTGCTAAGGATGAAGGATGCGCATACAGGATAAACCTACCTGAGAACCTTTACAAGATTTATACCCACTTCAAAGGCAAGTTGTTAGGTATCTGAGAGGTGTTGGGTCCCACCATCATTTGAGTTACTTTGCCTGTCCCTGAGATCACAAGTCACACACCAATTCACCTGAACAAGACTTCCTGATGCGATTTCACATTTGGCAGCAACACGGTCCCTGTGGTACAGAGACAGTGCCTACACTTTTAACTCAGGTTCCACTTCCAAACTGATGCCAAGCGTAGCGATGCAGCTGGTGGATCTCAGCCCATTTTAACTCTAGGGACAGACTGAGCTGGATCCCCATCACCTGATTTCACACACCCGGAGCATGTCAGACTGTCTAGGGCTTTCTTTGCATAGAATAGGCAGAGAACACCAGAGGAAACGTCGAAGCTAGAGAGTCTGTCCCACTGGCTTTGTGAGCATCACCACTACCACCGTTTAACTCTAGTGCATAACCTTTCCTGTCTCTGCAGCTGACCTCCTTGCCTGGCCACAGATGTTTGCAGGCCATCCCAGACCAAGTGAGCCCCTCTACAAATAACGGCCAGGTGGGTGGTTGTGTCCCAGATGAGGACCACAGAAATGCAGCGTTAGCCAAGGAAGCTCTGCTAACAGCTTGCTCTTATTCAAGATTTGGTTGTGCAACCTTGCTCACATCAACCACAGCATCTCCAGAGTTCAGGTTATCTGTGTATGCCGGGCACATTTCCTCGGAAAGGGGAAGCAGTCATCTGAGATCCTTTTAACCACCTCAGAGTGATGCATCTCATCGTTGCACTCAGGATACAACACCTGGCTTCTGCCTGATGCTTCAGGTGGGATGTATCCGGTGCTAGTTGTCTGACCGTGCCCAGCAAAACAGGTGCCAGACACTCCTCTTCCTGAGATGAGACATACAGGCTGTACAGGTTGCTCTTCTCACCCATGTGAAAGGAGATGATGCTAATAGCTCTTTCCACCCCCCACCCCTCTGTGGTCTGCCTTACTTTGGCCAGTTCTTTATATGGAGGCACCAAACGTGATGGAGCTGCGAGCGATGCAAACAAACGACCCCTAGGGCAAGACTGAAGCGCCCGTGCACGTTTCTGGGAAGCATTCCCTGCATTTCTCCATCTTGCCTTTTGTACCGCCGAGTGCAGAATTGCAGACTCAAAGTTGGGGATGCCCAAGGCCAGGCCTGAGCAGCTCTAAAGCAGCCCTGGCAACACCAGCCTGCACGGGACTGTCACTCCTAACCTGCTGCAGGCCCACACAATCATCTTCAACACTGTGCCAGCACTTACACAGAGATAATGCAGATAATTACTTATTGTGTGCACCCAGTCATCTTAGTGCTGCTTCCACCCCCGTGGAGACCTGCACAACAGCGATCTGATGCTACCCCCATTCCTGCACCACTCTGCTTTCTACCATGACCATGGGGCAGAGCTCCCTGTGCTGCAGAAGTAGAAATTCCAGACATATCAGCCACTGATGTTTTCACATCTCCAGACTCAGCAACCTTTGTGTTGAGCCCACCTGCCCATGGCCAGACAAACATGACACAGTAAACCCTAAGGCTGGCAGCTCTGAAACCCATGAGCGTGGAGACGTGAGGCTTGACTGGGCATTACAGCAACTGCAAGGAGACCTTGGGCAAATTCTTGCCCGGGGCTCCCACAGTAACTCACGGAAAAGGCAGGGCCAGGGCTCAGCTCCATCACTGCCACCTCCTCTCTGGCTGGCACAGTGCCACAGCTCCCCAGGGACAAGTGCCAGCCCTCTCCTGCCACTGCCTTTCTGCTGTGATAGCCCAGATACAAAGCTGACAACGAGTGCCACTTGAGTTAGGCTTCAGCCTGAGTGGCGAACCTCTCAGGTCTGGCATAACATCAGCTACAGACAGACTTCCCAGCTTCACTGACCTGGGACGGAAGGGCAGTAAAGTGCTCATAACAGTTGCTATGAGGCCATCTAGCTGTGACTAATCTGTCCCTTACTATTAGATTTTGTACCTGTCCCGGAAATAAATAAATCTGTACACAAATCCATGAAGACATACCAGTTCCTTCCAGTGCTAGTTTTGTGCGAAGCACGGCTGAGTCACAGGCCAAAAGATGTTTATCCTGCTGTCACTGGAAGTAAGATGTTGTGCTGCAGCAGCTGATCTGTAAGCCCTTATGGAAATACCTGGCTAAGATGACAGAAACTCGTGCTGCAGTGAGTTCAGCAGATAGGGAACATCTGTCCCAAAAAAAGAGGTCTTGGGAACTGAGCTTCCCCATCACCTGAGACCCCAAGCCCAGCACTGCCAGTGTGAGAACATGCCCTGGCATTAAAGCAGTGTGTGAGGGCTCCAGGTCGCTGTCCTACCTCCAACACGTACTTTGAGTCACCTTGAAGGGCCAGCTTCACGCAGTCCCTGCCTGTCCCTGCCAGCACCCAGACTGTGGGGCTCTCGATGCTCTCAGGACACACATGTTCAGTTCGGACTGTCAGCTAGCTTATGCAATGCGAGAGGAACATGCCCCCAGTAGAGAGGTGGAGAAGTATCAAGGCACGGGAGGCCACGACCTGTTCTGTTAGCAGAAGGAAGCCTCTGCTTCTGTGCGGATTCACCAGCTGAACTCTCTCACACAGCCTGGGTGAAGGCAGCAGGGCAGGACAAGGTGACAGAACAGCTCCTGCCTTGGCCAGGGCTGCGCTGCAGGCTGAGCAGGGGAGAAGAACGGACGTAGGGCTAGCAAAGCAATGCCCTGCTACAGCACAGCGCCCTGACAGTGAGACCTGCACGCTCCGCTCCTCAGCCCGCGTACACCCGGCCCTGCCTGCCACTTTGCCTCGGGGAACAAACACGCCAGATTCACCTCAAGACAAGTTTCGCCCTGCGTGTGGCCAGAGGTCCTCCAGCAGCGAGCGACTGCCCCAGCCCCGCGAGCCAGCACCCGTCCCCGCCGGCACTCACCGAGGAAGAGCAGCAGACTGCGGGCCCGCAGGCGGCCGGTGTCCATCGCCCTCATGTCGCCGGCTGGAAGAGGAGGAGAAGAAGAGGAGATGATGAAGAGGAGAAGAGAGGAAGGCGGTGGCAGGGCGAGCTGTGGCGGCGGCCGCGCCGCCAGGGCTCTTTATGGGGCTGCGGGAGAGGCGGGGCGGAGTGGTGATGAAACTCTGGCCAAGCTCCGGGCAGGTGCTCGCCCCGGCCTCGCTTCCTGCCCCGCCGCACCCGCACCGGGCGGGTCGGGGCCCTCCCCTCCTGTCCCCCTCTGTGCCCGGTGGCGATGCCGAGGGCAGGCAGGGGGCATCCCCAGCCCTGCTGTGGGGCGAGCAGGGCAAGGCTGGCAGGGCAAATTCCTCCGGCTCTTGGCTGCCGTCCGGATACACGTGCTTGGGTTATCCTTATTTTAGCAAACATTGCTGCATACGGCTCTGTGGCCATAAAACCACCGGGTGCCTTAGGCACCGCTGGCAGCTGCTCACACTCAAGTTATCGGTGCCAGGAGCAGTGGTGTGAGACTGGGTGGGAGTGGCGTGGATGCTGAGCAGAGAGCTGCCCAGGGGGCCCTGCCTGCGTGGGGGGCTGCGGCACGGCCCCCATCACTGCTTGCACGTAAAGCAAGAAAGCAGAGCAGGGCAGGCAGACGGAAGGCTACCCCCTCCTTCCTCATCTCCCATCGGTGCCCAAGTGACCCTCAGCCCACGTGAGCCTCAGGGCTAGGGGCAGAAAGGGTCTATTAAGTTACACCACAGGCCACAGGAATGCCAGCACCTCACCCCGCACCTTGACAGGCTGTCACATGCTCAAGGTCAGCAGGTGCTTACGCCGCGGTGCCCCCCAGTCCAACTGGGTACCAACGGGTTCTTTGGTTCTTTAGGCAGGACCCTTGACTAGTCAGCACTTGGCTGTTGTTGGTTTTTTAATCCTTTAATGCATCCTGTTGAAGCCCATGCACTCTATGACTAGGTTAAGCAAGACCTCGTTCTGCACTTACATCCCATCATCAGACAGTCGACGGGCACCTCCATCCCCACATCCCTCCGTGCACGCTTACCTGAAATATCAAATGCTTCTTCTCTGAAGAAGCTGCTCAGCAACAGTGGCTATTTCTTTTCCTTTTAAAGCAAAAACCTTCTTTCTCTGCCTTACCTTTTTCCAACACCAAAAAAGTCAAGGTGATACCCAATTTATTGCAGAACTGATAAGCATATCTCGAAGTATAAGGAATTTAAGTATTCGTAGCAAGGTGCAGTTTTAATAGCTGATAACTCAAGTATTCATAGCTTGCCTACTTTACAAGTGGTTGTTGATACAAGAGAGTTAGCTATAGAAGATACTGCAGAATGTGACACAATCTATCTCCATGTTCAGATTCCAGTTCTGAGCAATAAACACATTAATTCCGGCAGTTTGGGAACAGATCTGGTACTTACAAATGACATTCCTGCTTACTTAGGCAACGTTTTCTCAGATCTATGGAACTGTGGAGATGCTGAAATGGAAAAGATCAATGTGTTACTACTGAACTACGTCAGCACAGTCAAATTATGCAAATGTTGGGAGAGTTGGCAGGATCCACGAAACTAACGCAGCATGCCAGCAGTGCATACACTCTGGTGCTCCATGAGAAAGCAGGGCATGATTTAATCTGAAACTTTTTCTGAGTCCATTTATCTCCCTCTAGCATTACGGTCATGGCTTACCCCCCAAAAATCAGTTCACTACCTTAAGGTTAGCAGATGGTAGCTTTTCTGATGCCACATGACTGTTTTTGTTGCTTCCTTAATTCGGGCTGATCCCCCTTATTAAGGATTTTATTGTCTGCTCTTTCAGTGAGCAAAGGAAGGAATTGCAATCATTCGGAAAGCGTTTCAGTATGCGGGCATTTTGCAGGATGCCTTAAAAGCAACATCACTGTAGAACTTCCACTTTATAATTAATTTCACCCTTAAATTCCTGCCTGATTTATCCTCTGAAAAGAGCATTTAATTATAGTCCTGTACCAGTATTCAGATACCGGGTAACGCTGACACCATTGGAGCAATTCATTGGAATTTCCTCTTTGAGATTTGAATACATGGAAAACAAGTATCATATATACATCTGTTTCATCTTTCTGTAATTTTCTTGGTCTCGTGGTATGTGATTCCACATCAGGCATCCCCACTTGCAGATTTCACCATCCTCTCCTCCTCTGTGTGGAGGCTGCCTCTTTGACTACGGCTGATGTACGCTCTAAGAGCCAATTTTCCAAGCAGCTATTCACATTGAGTAGCACCTTCCTGCACCGATGGATTCGTTGTAAGGCAGATTCATTACATCCCACATGTCTGAGTACAGAGGGACATGCCTGCACAATGCTGGAAGGTAGCATTGATTGGGCAACAGACCATCATGGGTGTATGTCAGCTGGTGGCCTCAATTACTGCTGGGGTAACTGGCACACCCAAGCCAAGCCAGTGATGGATTTATGCCACTTGCCATCGGACCAGAAAGAAGCCCCTCAAGTAATTCCACTTGTCAGGGTTTTCTTCCTCACAAAGCGTAAGGAACTTGTGCAGAAAATGTACTAGCTTTTATTACCTTACAGCATTTTAACAACCAACTTTAAAGAAAACCTCTATTTGCAAAGTACAAGGGCTCAAGTCAAGTCGAATTTGTGTTTCATCCTCTCACTGTAGTATTTATTCATCTATTCTTCTGAGACAAAGCAGCTGATTCACAGCAGTGATTATTTCAAGAGTATGATTTGAGTTTTTTGTCTATTGTCTATCTCACATTCATGATACAGAGAATTTTCCACAAACAAAATACCTTTTAAACTTAAAGGGGAAGAACAGAGGTTCCATGTACGTTTCTCTGTGCTTCAGAATAGAATACTCGTCCTCATGGTGATTTGCTGTGGAAGATGCATTCATGGTAACGAACTGTCACTTCACGTGTGTGTTCTTACATAACTATATCCATCAGTGACAGGCAACTACTACTCACTTTAGCTGTTTTCTGTAGAACTTGCATCCAGTTTTACACATTGCCATTCTGGGCGGGGATCTGCATTGGTTTTGGTCCATTTGGAACACCACCTATTTCCAAAATCAACATCACCTTGTCAGAAAGCATTTTTAAAAATACAAGAAAATCATTCCTAGTCTTGCACTGAGGCACTGGACACCCTTAAACAAGGAATAAATAAATAAGTAACCCAAGCCAACATTTTCATAAATACCTGGGAAAAATCAGGAAACTTTTTTTCTTTTAAACACCACAAATACATGCTTCAGTACGTGTACTTCAATTTTCATTTACAGCAAACTTTCATTACTGAGCATTAAAGATGCTCAAGAAATGGTCTCAAAATATCAGCAGGCTAACTGGAGCGTAGCCCACAAGGCAGCATTTTTATTTCAACTACGGAAGATGGGTATTAACACAAACACCTCAAATAGTAAAAAGTATGGGGCTTACATGTGACTGCAGATGCCCTAAAAATGGAATATTCTTAACTGGGATTCATGGACAAGTTAGTGTGAATGAAATGGAGTAAGGAAAAACTCTGAAGCTGAACTTACTCCATAGCAGATCTGAAGCCGACCTCTCTGCGTATGTGGTGAATCATTTAGGCCCTATGTTCTTAAACAACCAAGCTCTCCTATAAACTATCTGAGTTCAAAATGCTGTCCTAAGGCTGAAAGTGGCTGATGCCACTTCTAGTAAATGCACCATGAGGTCAAAGTTACTGGACAACAAAGACGTTTCACTGTTTAAAAAATAAATAAATAAATAATTCCCCCCAACCTTACTCATTTCTTAGGCAACTTCTTGGGTCAGCATTAACCATAAATTAAAAAGGCAAAAAAAAAAAAGAAGAAAAAAAAAAAAAAGAAAAAAAAAAGAGCACTAAACTCCATCCATCTCAATGCATTTCAGATGACGGAAAGGCAAAGGCAAACAGATCTGTCAGTTCATTCTGGATTGCTCCCTACAGGGCAGTTTTTCACTCTGTTGGCTTGTAGGAAATTTTCATTACTCTCTCCTGGGCAACTCCTGAATGGCCCAACACATCTTGCTAGCAGGAAGAGCTTCTTAATGCTCAGCTCATGTTTTCCCTTTCCTAATTACAGCTCCCTGCAAAGTGATTTCTTAGCCTCCAAGGGGGTGGGTGGCAGATTTTTTCACTGATACAATTTCCATGGCTTCTGCTTTTGATACTAAACAAACCCATGCAAACATTTTGTGTGTAAAGGGTGTTATTAAACTAAGTTTAATATTACATTATTTCTATTATTATATTTAATATTATATAATAATAATAAACTAAGTTTCACCCGTATATTTAGTCCTTTTTTTCCCTCCTTGCTCCAAATCATTTGTTGTACTAAGACAGCTCTGCTCAGAGTAGATCCCCCAGAAGTAAGATGCACAGAGCTGATTCACGTGAGCAGGAAAGAAGCTCTGAGCCATTCAGGTGTTCTGACTTTTTCCTCCTTTTCTCTTGTCTCAAAACTCAAACTTTAGTGCATGCATACAGCAAGGGCTCTAAGATGCATGCTGCTAGCCTTCTGAATTGCCTCTCATGACCTAAATGCATTTTGCTGTTGAGAAGCAAGCAAATCAATATGTGAAAGCGTGTTGCTTGCTACTGACCATGCAACGCTTCTGCTCGATAGCTCTGAGCGTGACATCCCTCTTGGGACAGTGAAATGACAGCGAGAACCACCGCTGTGGGGATTGGCATGACTCAGCCAGCACTCACTGGTTCCACTTGGGCTTTCACCACAGCAGTCAGCCCTGGCTTTGTGTTCTCTGCCGCTACCTTCATCTCCTCTCCTGCTCTGTCCTTCTGGATAGCTGACACTAAAACAGGGAGAGGAGAGGGAGAACAAAGAAGACACTCTGTAGAGGAGTGCCACCATCGGAGGGAAGCAGCCTGCCTTGGCCTCCACATTTTGGCTGTGACTCAGTGGTGACTGCCACTTGCATGCTGGACATGCGCACAGGGAGCTGGGGCACCCTCGACACGAGGGGTGTGGCATTAGGGATGATGGAGTAAACAGCAATTCACCTGAAACCAGATTAGCCAGCACACGTTCCCGAAACAGAACCTAGGAAAGAGACAAGTCCGCGGTGTATTTGTTTGGCCTGGTAACGAGAGCTAGGCATGGGAGCAGATGCACTTAGTGGAATTCCCCCATCCACTAGCATTATGGGACACTCCTATTACTGTTCTTATAATTACTGCTAATCATTACTATTACTGTAGTGACCAAAAAAAAAAACAAAAAAAACCAGTCAGGATCAAGCCTTCATTGTCCTGGCTGTTGTCATGCAGGGGCGATGAGACAGCCTGCCCCAGGGGATCTATAAACGTGGGTGCCCAACTCATCACTGCAGTCATATTCAAACTAGGACACCGTGGTCCACGATGAAGCTCCCCTAGGTCCTGAGCAAAACGAAACCCTGGCATTCCCTCCAGCTGAGCTATGACAGCCTTGTTTGCACCAGCCTGGAGCCAGGATGTTGATATCAGGGAGTTCTCTGTTGTAATGCAGCTAGAAAGGCAAGAAGCTGATCAGGAATACCTTGGGGTCTCAACACTCAACAAGATGTTTCCTTTCCGTGTTTTCTCTCTATGGGCCCAACCTGCAATAAAACTCCATATTCTTTGATCTCCAGTGAATTTAGTATCACCCACTCCTGAAATCCAGCTGTGAGTCACATGGCATGCGGAAATCTCTGGGGTTTGGTTTGGGAATGACCAAGAGTAACTGAAATCATCTTCTAGTCACCTTCTCCTCCCAGCCACGGTTTGAACACTACCTCAGGTATCCAACCTCCCGGAGACAGACCCTAGATGACAGACTGAAGAAGAGCACTAACCAGCTTCGTCATACACTGGGTACCAACAGGGAGCTGCAGAGAAAGACTGCAGGCTTCTATAAGGATCCTTTCTCTCTGAAAGGAGCTGTGGGTTTGCCCCAAGGTGAAGGAAGCAGCCTAAGCTGACCCCCACACCAAGACCCCGGGGGAACTTGTCCCCACCTGTCCAACAAGGGTAAGGAGGGTGCTGGGTGCTGGTCACCTGGTGCACGCATGGAGATGGGATGAGGAGAGAAACGTACTGAGATTGTGTGTCTTGGGGTCTCAACCCCAAGTCCTGGGGATGAGGTGCCAGCAGCCATCAGCTGATGGTGATACTTCCATGGGTACCTCCTCTGCACCCACCTCCTCATCCAGCATTGCTCCCTGCAGTGGGATGCTACTGAAGAGATGCAGGAGGTTTCCTTTAGGATACTCCAAGTGCAGGTGTGTAAAGCAAGAGTGGGAAATGACAAAGGCTAGGGCTGGGTTTAATTAGACTGGTGTTAGTTACTCCATTAAGAACATCACCAACATAGGGCTGGCAGTTCTTAATTAACACTCCTATAGTCAGGGTCTTGGTCCTTTATACATGAAAAAGGGTGCTGTGGATAAGGGTCTGGTAATTCCGATGTGAATTGAAGCTAAGGGGTGAATTGCCAGGTGAGGAAGAGAGTACTCTGGGAAACACTAGCTAAAGCTGCCAGAAACACTCAGTTCTCTGGATCCAGTTCAACTCTGCAGTAATAATAATCCCTCTGAAGGGCTTTCTAGAAAAGTCAGGCATCCCAGAAAACCATTTTTTTTTTTGTAAGAGTCCAAAGAGAGGCTGCGCATTAGATGCTCAGGATGAGACACTTTTGGTCACCGACTTACAGCGTGCCTACAGCAGAGGTCACCCCTTCATAAATAACACACGTTCCAGCTCCACACCCAGATTAAGCTACCCTGCCCAACCAGGCATACAAGCCACCTGACATCAACCAAAACAAAGACCATGAAGTTAGCACGGGAGACAGCCTGTGCTGAGGTGAAACATGCCAGCCAACAGGGCTCATGCAGAGCAGGGCCCAGCTCTTTGGCCTCCATCCTGGCTTCGCAACCCTCCCCGTTTTGTTCTCGTAACATTCCCCTACGTGGACCAAGGAGAGAGATTTCCAGGAAGGACTGCTGTATGCAAAGCTAATTGCCCCTCTTTCCAAATCAACCACTTTAAAGGGCACATAGGTTAACTAAATGGGAAAAGAGGTTTCAGTGCAAGTCTCTTCTCCCTCTTCCATGGAGCGCTCTTATGCAAGGCGTGCATGCGATCACATCGGGGCAGCCCGGATTGCCGTGTGTACTAACCATGCGACATGTCATCTGCGCTGCCAACTGCCCTGCAAATGCTGAAATTGCCTTTTACGTAGATCTAAATAAGGTTGGAGCCTTTAGGCAATGGCCTTCAATTGTTTACAGGGTTTTTATAAACAGGATACTAACGATTTGTAAATATCCCGTTGGAAATCGAGCAGTTTAATATATATGCCTGTCTGTAATAAATTTATCTCCACTAAAACTTCACTGGTAGTGTTGCACAACTGTTACTGACCACAACAATTGCCTCTAATTGCATGTACCAATGATTCTGCTTCATCTCTCCTACAGTTTGATCCTGGGTTTGGTACATCTTTAGCACATATCCCGAGCAAGCAGAAATCCAAGAAATAATACATTATTGTTGCCTGCATTTTCCAGGCTTGCATGGTGCATTTCTCCTCAGTCAGAGAGCAGGAGAACTGCACTGCTCTGAATTCCTGTTGCTGCACCTTAGCTAGATTTTTTATTGTGTTTTGTTTAATTTTTCACATCAGCTTCCCTCCAGCTGAATGCAGCTGGGGACATGTGCATGTATACCCGCAGACATATGGCACACAGAAAAATCTCTTTCTTTAATATTTTCTTGGGGTTTCCTGAGTGTTGCAGAAGAGAGTGTTTAGATGGTCAGGAATTAGGTATCTGTCCATAAACTGTAAATTTCCTGCAGTCAAACCAAAAGCACCTTTCAAAAATAAGTTGTAACACAACCCTCTGGTGTTGTATCAATCCACCTACAGATACATCCTCTTGTCAGTTAGAGAGGCCAGAATTTCTTTCTAAGCTAAATATTGTGCCTAGCCCAGTTGGCCCATGCTTAAGAGACAAAGTAGCGAGCTCTGGGGGATGGATGCCTTCATGCAGAGGGAAACTCCAGCCTGAAAGCCAACAGAACTGCACTAAGGACCCACGGTGTGGGAGAAGTAGCAGCATCATGTTGTGTCACTCCTGATGCAAGTGTGAATACCCCACTGCTGGGAGTGCACTGATGCAAAGCAGTCAGTCAGTACGTCCTTAGCTTCAAAATAAGCGCCTTAAGGAACTGTAATGACAGGCAATAGCTGTGCTAGCTTAAAGTCAGATCCCAGTAAAGCATTTGAGAAATAATACTTGCCCCAACTTCTACAGCAGTGAGAGAGTCCTTGTATTTATTGTTGCCGTCTCCAAACATTGTGCATGTAAAAAAGGTCTTGTCTCAGATATCTGGTGCCATCTCGTAACAAAACCCTGGGGTTTGCACATGACAGAGGTCCTAGCGCTGCCCCCTGACTGTTAATGCTTCTCCGAGTCAAGCTGGTTTCCCCCGGCTCCCACACACTTACTCTGTAGCAGTGCTAGCAAGGTTGTACTGTTGACCAGAAAACCTCTGTGGCCTTTCATCCAAGATCTTATCTGCCACAGAGAGATACTTGGTCAAGCCATGCACTGCAGCAGAAGCTGTCTGTCCGGGCCAGTCCAGGTTACCGTCCCTGCTGAAGATAGCTGTGAGGGTAAACAGGGCATAGCTTAATGTCGTGGCCTCTTTACCAGGCTACAATAGCCTCTTAGCTCCATTTCTGTCCCTGATCGGCAGCTGTGTTGTATTCCCCAGCACTGCAAGCCCTTCTTTTGCAAAACAGTCCCATTCCTCTGGTGGCACGCGCAGCATGCAGCAGTCCTCGTTGGCTACTAGCTGGGTCCGCTCTCAAATCCAGCTTTTCTCTTGGTCTCGTTCCCAGCTGGGTGCTGCACAGCTCTCCTCCAGCCATACCTGGCACCCACAGGTTTCTATCCTGTGCCATCTCCCAGTTCCCATCTCCTACAGCCACAACCCTTGTCTGCTGTTTTCTCATCTCAAAACTGAAGAGCACCTAGCGAGCACAGTAGCAAATAAAGCCAAAACTACCTGGTGCAAAACACTCAGTGGAGCCTGGTCGTATTGCAATGATTTTTCCCCCCTCAGTATATATCAGAAAGAAGGACTGCACTTGCTCATCTTATTAATCCTGCCCAAAACTATGGGAAAACAGAGCAGCTCTCCCTGTGCTTTACAGCCTTCCTGTTCTGCATCTCCTCCCACCTGCACACGCAATTCCCCCAGACTTTGGTAGAAAGACATGAGTCACTTTCTGTGTCACCAGCAAGAAAAAGCTAGAACATTTATCTCATTTCTGTCTGCTTCCCAGAAGGTCAGTGACCCCAAAGCCTTCTAACCCCGTTTTCTTCTCATCTCCTTCTATGCCCATCACTTGGGCGAGAGGACTGGGAGGGCAGGAGAACCTCCTGACATACTCGAGGCATGGAGAGCAGCCTTCGCTCTGGATGCAGGAGCTGCCTTGGCAGGGCCCAAGGGGGGGAACAGACTGCTCTGGTGTCATTCCTGCTGCCACCACAAGTGGGAAATGTTGGGCCTGTTTTTCACACCTCTATCCCTTCATTAGCACCAGCTGAACGCAGACAACTGTCGATGAAATTATGGCAAACTTATTAAATTTTAAAACCAGGAGGAAAGGCCGTGTTAAGTCCCAATGCTATTTGTTCTGAGGTAAATCTCTGTTTTGCACTATGAACTCAGCTGGGCTTCACAGATGGCTTTGCAGATAAAGCACGAGGAAACTAACTTACACCCACTACAAGTGTACCTACAGCTAAGAAATGAGATAACTGAATGCCCTTGGGGAGATATGAGAGGCATTTAAAGCATAAAAATTGCTCACCTTTCCCTTACCTGGTAGGCAGATAAACAGAAAAGTTCCTGCTCAATAACACCTAAAAGTCTGATGTAAGCCCTCCAAAGCAAAGGAAACAGGACTCAGTGGCAACTGTGGTGTGTGGATGTGCTACCCCAGTGGCAGAACATTCCCAATTTGCTCAAACCGGGCAGCTCTGGAGAACTGCTCAAGTCTGCAGAGATCATGGGCAAAGTAAGCGTGGGAGGGCAGAGGCTCACGCTTCTGTACTGGACACGGAGGCTGGGGTGTTTCACAAGGGCATTCGCAGCCTCCCAGGTGCTGCGCCGTGCTCAGACTTTCAGTCACGTGGCTGTTGGGATAGACTGCTCACCGCACGCTAAGAGAGGGTGGGAGCAATTTGCTTTACTACTCTTGCCAAAAGCCTCTATTAGTACATGTTATGAAAGCTCCACAGAGGCAAAGCATTCCTAAAACCACTTGATTAAAATTAATAACACCCGAAACTCCCCCCAGTTGTTTATGGATGGGAGCGCTGAAGGAGGCAAGCAGCAAAAGCAAAGGCAGAGAGAGAAGTGTTCCCCTCCCCTACAGCGTGACGGGCCAGGGCAGTCTCCGCATCATTTCAGCTGGCTGCCGAGATGCTGCCTGCTTCCCCCACAGAGGGTGAGACTGGTTTTTGATCTACAGGTGCTAAGACCTACTTAAGGACTGAGCATTGCTCTAACATCCCCCCAGTGCCTATGAACTACCCTCGCAGTCCTCTGTGCTTTCACCCCACAGCATCCCTGCAGCTATTTTGGTACCTCTCAGAGGGTGGAACCGAGGCGCGCGCAGCGTGTGCAGCTTGCCCAAGGCGCGTGTCGAGGCGCAGACTTCCACCTGCATCTCCCGTGATCCCAGCTCCTGCCCTGCTCGCAGATCACTTCCCTTGCAGGTGGTGAGTCAGAGCAGCACTGGCTGCCTCCCAGACTCCTCTTCCTCATCCCAGAGCCCGGATCCACGCTGTAGTAGAATAAAAATTTCAAGCTGGACAAGGAGGAAGACTTGCAATAGCACAACTGTCAGGCTGTTACGCTTAAAGGTGACAACCACTCTGTCCCTTGGGCACACTTACTCTGCCAGCTGGGAGATGTCAAATCCTGTGTGTGGTGGTCTCAGAGAACCAACCCATGCTTTTTTCCCTTGGCTGCTTCCTCACCCTTAGCACAGGCAAAATGAAGTTGCAGCTGACATCCTGATCCCAGGCACTCTGTTGCCTTTCAAAAGGGACGGGAGATTTAGGAAGTCTGCAGTGTGTGGCAGACCCACGTTTGAGCTCAAGCTTCTGAAATGACAGGTCTGCTGATGCAGACGTAAGCTTTCTTTGTACTGCCCCAGAACTCATGATACAGGGAAACCATGGCCTGAGAGTGACCTGCATTAATGCACATGAATTGTAGTGCTGTCTTATTTGTAGAAGAAAATCATTTTGCATACTGCTTAAGACCATAATCCTTGGGGAATTTGATTTGTGGAAAGGACTGGACTCAAGATTTAGCGTAGAACATGAAAAAAATCTCTGTATCACTAACTTTTGCTCCAGCTGGAAACAGAGGAGGATCTACCTTTGCAGACAGCAGCCAGTAGCTATTGGAAGTCATTCATCAGATGGAGTCTCTGAAAGCTCTTCCATACGAACCCCAGAACTTCTGCACACACCCTGGGATGTACACCTCTCCGTGCCCCGCTGTTCAGTGCCACCAAGCCTCTGTGCTGTGTTACCTTTCATCCCTTACTACTGCTGTTACACGAGTGCAGAGCTGCTGCGCTGGCCTGGACCGCTATCCCCCACAGCCAACGGCAGTAACCAGACCAACGCACGTCTGAGACTTTTGGGGTTTCATCCACAGGGCCTGTTCCGTGCCCAGTTACACAGATCTGCCACCACACCGCAGCAGAACCCCACACACCAGACCCTCACAAGAGGCTCGGGATGGAGATGGCAGTGGGCACACGGGATCCGAGTCTCCCTCATGTTGCTGGGGTTTGTTCTGTTTTCTAACCAAGTTCCTTCGAGGATAATGGTATGTTTTCCGCAGGGCTTTCTGCACATGTACCGATCTGCATGAACCTGAGTTCTAGGTTAACCAAGATATTTTTATGAGAAACAAAAGACAAACTTGCTGTTCAACATTACCAAAATCCTTGGGATCTAAGTCAGAGCCCGAGCTTGGCAGCAGCACAAGGTACATCCTGTACATTAAAATCAGAAGTTTTCTATCGTACATTCAGGGTGCATTTGTGAACATTTCACTACTTATTTCCATGTCAACTAGGCACTGAGCACAGAAAATGTTATTTGGCATAACAAATTGTGTATGTGGCAGCAGAGAGCTGGTGTGCTGAGCGAACAGTTAGCAAGTAACAGAAAACAATGCATGCTCTTCAAGGGATTCAAACGTTTGATGACGAAGGGAATTTGGCTCATATCTGTGTCATATTTTCTTTTGAAACAGCTACAGCACAGAGGAGAAAAGCTAGAATTCACTTACATTGCAGACAGTGTACGCACTGTCCTCAAGTCCTATGGCAGGCGTGAAAAGCTGGTAAAAAGAAAATCCTACAGAACCACACAAAGGCTAATTCCCACCACTGTCAGGTGTTATTTCACAAGCCACCTCTCAAAGCCAGCCCTGCTCATGTTGGTACAATCTCGTCTGCAGAACAGCAGAGGAAGAATTGGCACAAACACAAGAGATGCCCCCAGATTCTCATATGTTACAGCAACCAGAAGGCTGTTCCGAAGCCTCGTGAAGTTGATGGAAAAATGACGAGGAGTTCCACAGGCTCTGTCCAAATTGTCCCATATTTAGAAAAATACCTGAGTTTTGTCCCCCGCGCAGGGGTTTTTCACCTTCCAATAATATTCAGAGCATGCTTACATTTATGAGTTGCCATTACTGAATAGCATGGTGGCCTGCATCTCTCATCCAGCTCTTCTTACATCCCATGGAACTCCCTAGTAATATAAATATTAAAAAGTAAATTTTAAGAAATTTAAGTAATTGAGTGCCCATGGCAATCAAAAGACTGAAAATGCCTAAACACCCAAAGACTCCCATGGTGCAAGTAGCCTAATTCCATATCCACTAAAATCACCAGGGGTTTTACTACAGCCTGCGGCAGGTCTTGGAATCAGGCCAGAGCTAATTGGGAAAATCCCAGATCCCTTCTTTATGATTAATTCTCTTAAAAATCCTCGTGTTAAGACATTAAATGGCTGCATTTCACAAATACTTAATGGTTTAAAAAGCAATCAAACTAACCCTCTGCGGAACCATCCTAAATACCTCTTTGAAGACTTTCCAGGCTGTAGTTTGAAAGTGGCACCCAAAATACAAGAGTGCACTGGAGCAGTTTACAGTGGGATCCCACACCGGGATATCTGTCCTCTGCCTAAATGAACTGAGAGGTCAAACCAGTGCAAACTTGCCCTGAATAACAGGAGGGGAAAGCAAGAATGGCAGGCTCTATCTTTCCTCCCAACCCTGTGAAACCTCGTGGAGTTTCTTCTCTTTGGGGCCGAGCCCAGCCCTTGGCATTGCTCAGAACCCAGGCAAGAAATGCTCCTTGGCACCTCTGCCCTACAACCTGTTTGAGGCCTCCATACAGAATAAACCTAGGAGATTTCCTCCTGCATCACGGCACTTGCTGATGGTGGAAAGAGGGGACACTTGCATTGGGAAGGCCAGGAAGTCTGCACCTGAAAGGAACCATGCTGGAAAAGAAGAAAGGGCTGGAGGGGAATGTCCGAGGCCACGCAACCCAGTCCAACTTCCCCTAAACTCCACAAGGTTTAGCTGAGGTCACGGCCATTTCTGTGCAGATCTCAGAGCACGCGCATGTGTCTGTGTAAGGTCATACCCTTCACCTGCGTCACTCCCCATTCTTATTTGGAACAATCAGGAAGAAACTCCTGGTGTTTCTTGGCTCCTGCACACATTTTTCATGCATAGGGGAGCACCCAGCCCATAGAGAACATTTTTTGCTGCTGTAATCTTGATGGGAAAAGCAGTTAGTGATGGAGGAACGCATTCAGATGGCTGAGATGTGCCTGAGGGAGGAGACCTTACAAACATATTTACACTTGAGAAGCAATGAATGTGCCACCAAAAAAGTCAAGAGAAGCATTAACGAGGCGAGGGGAAAGGGCAAGAGAATTTCCAGTCTTTCAGCTCCTCAGGAGCTGTGCTGCGTTTGTGTGCTGGTTCATTCTGGTAAACCAGGACAGTCTGAGCCGGTGCTGCTCCGAGAGCAGCAGGCAGATCTGTAACATCACTTTTACCTGGAAAAGGAGGAAAGACTGTGCTTTAACCCTCAGCTGCTGGATACACACCAGTCATCATACAAATGACAGCCAGTTATGAGAGGGCACAGTGAGCTTCCAGGCACTGCTGTAACAGGACTCATGTTCTGGATGGCTTTGATTAACAAAATCTCTGTCTTGGTTCAGTCAGATTGTCTAATCACCAATCCATATGCAACTACAAAACCCAGCTCAACTGCTGGGACCTGCATTCATTTATGCTGCACGTCCAGCAGGGATAATTCAGAGCTGCTCTTTAAAGCAATACAAGCCAAGCTGTGCAAGTTCACCATTGTGTAGGGGCTATGACAAGCTGCTCAGCTGTACAGTCCTAAGTGGGAAACCAGGAACACAGCTGAACCAGAAGCCACTGCAGTGAGACAGGCATCTCCTGCACCCTTCCATGGGTCCTACCGCTCTCCGTGCAACTGGTCAGCTCTTCCCAGTGGTAGTTCTGGGTCTTGAACTTAGTTTTCCCTTGAAATGCTCAATCCTGTTTCTTCTGACTTGTTTTACAGGATCAGGTTGGAAATTACAAGCTTCACGGGTTCATAAGCCTTTCGCCAGGCTCAATTTGCCTTTGTCTTCAAGTTCATGCTCATCTTCAAGTTCACAGTTCTGCCTTTGCCACCAAGGCAGCAAGAGAAATTAGCACAAATTCCTACTTGATCATTTTCACAGCCACCACTCTCCCTGCTACAGCCTTCAGGTAACACAGCATTTGCTCCCACACGGACCCAAGTCTGATCTTGAATTGAACAGGACTAGGCCCTGTAGCACAGCAGTCAGTCGTCTAAGAACTCTGCATCCACTTACTTTGCTTGCTGGAAAATAACATAGCATAACCACCACCCTTACCAGCAGCTCTCCCGCTATGCCCACGTGTATGAGAAATCCCAGCTTGCCAATTGTCTGTGCTTGGCACCAAGACAGAAAAGGCTGCTGGAGCCCAAGTTCGTGCCACTGTAGTCTTGAAGAGAGGGAGAAGACACAAACTCTTAGGTCAAAATCTGCATGTTCTGGCCACGTGGCATGGTCCCTTAAAATCACAGTCCCCACACTGTCCCCTGCCTGCCACTGCCTCGCCTCAGCCTGCCTCACCGCCCCGCGGGGTGGCTGCTGGGCTGCCTGGCTCGCAGGGCAGGGATGCCCTGAAAGCTCCCGGGCCCTCCCTGTTACGTAAAGCTGTGGCAGCTACCTGCTAGGCCTACCGGTTGCCCTGCAACCTTCCAAATCCCAAGGAGTATCTATTAGACAGCTTCCTGGAACAGCGCTCCTATTCACATCTGCCGCCGGGGCTCCGTCAAACGGCCAGCAGAAGTCAATAAAATGCAGCTCATCATGGGATTTGCCATAACAATGGGACACAAACAGACTTAGTCTTACGTACAGAAATGATGTCAAGCAAATTAGCTTTGCTCGGGTTAGTCAGATGCTCTTGCAAAGCACGGCCCTATCTTCTTGTGTCTCAACCCTGGCTGTGCTATTTCTCAGCAGGAGCTACCAGGAGGCATCTTTGTGCTGCGGTCCTGCACAGAGAAGACAGAGGAAGAGTTCTTGGATTTGTCTTCGCCTGCCCCAGCAAAAACGACAACAGAACAACACTATAAAATAATTCAAAGTAGCAAAGAGCAAAGAATATGTCAAAGTGACAGTGACAAGCTGTACCACTCCCAGCCCCGGGTCACATCGTGGCTCCTTGCCTTGGGAAGCTAAAGGCAGAAGAATTTGCAAACAGCAACAGTTACTCCACAAACAGTTCTCCCAGGAGGTCTGCAGCCCCTGCACAGCACGTGGGGTGCACTCAGCACCGGGCTCCTGGACATGCTGTGCCTGGGAAGCCTTCCCACAGCAGCCTCAGCCTGGCTCCCCATCCTCAGTCTCTCCTTGGCCACTGGCAAAGCCGCCACATGGTATTTTGGGTCAGTCATGACCAGGACACACAGCCACATTTGAATTTCCAGTACTCAAAGAAGCACCAGCTGTACTTCTGCCTGTTAAAGGACAAAGTACTGTTTAAATAAGAGTGTCAAAATGGAACTGCTGTTAGGCAACTTGTTGGCAAACCTGCACCAGACAAACTCAACATGAAGATTTCATTAAAAACTTCTGTTTAAGTGAGTCCCTGTTAGATACAGAACCCAAATGTGGCATCTGGATACCTCTGACTTCTGAGTTGGAAAACATCCCAGAGCTACCTGCCAATTTCATAGGAGTCCTGATTGCCAAAATGGGGAAAAAAACTGGATGGACATCTCCCAAAAGGTGGCTTGGCAAGACATGCCTCAAGTCCCACGTTCAGCTCATCTTCAACTGTTACAGAAGACAAGCATTTAAAACCGTGTTTACCCCAGCTTGTGAATTTCTCATATTTTTAAGATTAAAATTTTAATTTGTCCAACTCCATCAAACTATCTATCAATTGGACCAGCTATACAACAGCCTCAGGTTATGAGAACTGCTGCTTCTACAGGGATGTAACAGCAGGACACAGACCATAACCCATCTTTAAAAATGAGCTATAAAGAAAAATCCCATGACAGGGAGCATTGTTTTTGTATTTTTCTGTGCCACTTACTGCCTACATTGTGACTTTCTCTTCTGTGTGAAGATTTATCAAATTGAAGCCCCAGCAAGGAAGAAAAAAAGATTTAGACTTGAGACCATGAAAACACGATCATAGGTGCTACAGATTTCTATCCTTTATTACCAAGATGGCTACTGAATGGCTACCCTGCCCCGGGGGTCTCTTCCAGGGTCTCTTGCCAGGCCTCATACCTCTGCTCTTTCTTAATACAGGCAGAACATTGGGCTGCAAATGGGAGAAAAAGCCATTAGCTAGGTCGTGTAAGGGCAGGCCAAAGGCCCAGGGTCTACACACCCATCTTGTTTTCTGGGACTTGGATCAAGTGACTTGGCTTCCCTGTGCCTCTGTTTCCTCTCATTTCATGGGTCCTCCTCCAGAGGAGGCACTCACCTCTTCTTGCTGCATCACCCAACTTCACCTCTCTCTTAGGGGTCCACCTGCCTACGTGGGTGCTGGGCACAGGAACTGAGCCCAAGCCTGCTCTCAGTCCAGAAGTTCCAGCTTTGAACTCCAGCAGCCAAGAGTGAGGGTGCTCTTTCCACATGCACAGCAACTAGCAAAAGGGACCTGTACTCCGAACAAGACCACAGTTAACATTTTCCTCTTCTGCACAACCCCCTGGCAGCAGCTGTGCTGTGACACCTCCTTCAGCTCGCTGAGAGCTGCTGCTTAGAGCCTGCTCTTGCTCACACTCACTTCAGCGAGAGTAGGAGCAGCCCAGAGCCTAGTCATAGTACAAGATTTTATTGCTGTCATGATAATTAATGACTACTTACACTGAGCTTTTAATGAGTAGCTGCACTTTTCTGTTTGTTTGTTAACTGGGTCGTAAAGGCATCCCGAGTGATTTCCTGGATTTATAGTACAATAGGGACCTCTACAGGTGCTTCCCTCTTCAGAGCCAGGCGAAGGACGTGACGTGCACGAGCAGCCACACGTCACTGCAGATGCCATCAGAGCTCTACAAACGCAGTGACCAAAGCACTGAGCTGTGCAGACAGCACTTTCAGTCTCTCAGTCGTCAGGCCAATTTGCTCACTTGCGCCTTTGAGCCACCAAACACCTTGAAATGTAAACAATAACCAGTACATTCCCCCCCTCCTAGTTTGCCACGTTCACTCTCCTAAAGGCTGCCCTGAAGTTGTTCTGTTCCTGGCCAGGAGCTCCCGAAATGAGCAGGACTTCCACAAACCCTCCACACAATGGGTTGGAGCTAACTGCATACAACCTTCTGATGATTTACTTGCACATGTGAATTGCCTTTTTTTTTCTCCCTCCCAAATACTGGCTTGTTGTCATACTTCTCAAACAAAAACCTTGTCCTCATGTCATATGCCACCCAGAGCTCAAATGAATAGTCAAGAAGAACCTCTTGTTCTCGCCGTTGAACTTTCATCTTACCTAGAATTCCCTTCTTTTCCCTCTCTGAAAACTACTAGTGCGTTATCCATCTATGATAACCATTTCTTAAGCACATCCCCAAAGCACCGATCTGCTTCAGGTGGATGCTGTGAAGTCAAATCCATTCAGGACTGCAAACTTCAGAGGACATTGGAACTATTCTTAACATAATTATTAAATTCATTATTTTGCCAAATTGGCCTTCTCTTTGAGGGATGCTTTTCCAACCACCGCATATTACATGGACCAGAAATGAAATAAAACAGAATTAGTGTTAAGAACTAAACAGTTAGGAAGTTCTGCTCAGTCATATGTTTTTGTCAGAAATAGAGAGCTGCTAGCACACAACCCATTTCACCTCTAGTTCCTAGGCCAGAACCCAGTATTTATGGCTCAAACAATACCCAATGTAGCCTTTTGCCAGCCACATGAACACAAATCTTTTTTTTTTCTTTTACTACCCACCAGAAGAAGCTGTCTTTCCATAGTACATGAGAAGGATCAGACACACTGCTGTGTTACCATCCAAACCCTACTTTCAGTTATCAACAATAAGAGAAAACCTTCTCTGAGGGAACACTCTCCTACCTGCCTGCCACCACATCTCTCAGACCTCCTCCAGGAGCCTGTGGCACTGCCTGCCGTTGCTGACTGGCTATCAGACGAGTTGGGCCAGCGGCCTGGCTGCTCGCATGCCCCCTGCTCAGGTTGCTGATGCACTCGTGTGTGATCTTGGGCACTGCTGGGAAACAACAGCACACCTCGTCAGGAAGGTGGCACAGTTTTCAGCGCCCACAGGGACACTTCGTGCACTGTCAGCCAACAATATGCTTCCTTCTAAGATTAAAAGTAGTGTTTTGCCAGGATGCTCGTCTTTTTCATAGGCTTGTATCCCATCATTTTAAACGTACCTTGCTGCCTGCTGACACTGCAGGCTACCCAGGTACTTCAGAAGAAAACGGGTGTCAGGTTCTGGGGAGGTGCTCAAGTCCCAGCCAAGCATTAGTGACAAAGTGCACCCAGATGCTGAGAGCGGATTGCTGCGAAGCAGGGAGAGGGTTTGGTGGTGTATGGACAGCTAGGCTCAAGTGATGCATCGTGCTGTGGTTCCAGCAGCCAGGATCACATGCAAGGCAACGCTCTGTCCTTTGCAAAGGCAGGTCCCAGTCTTTACCATCTCTCTCCTCTCTGCTGAGCTGCTGGCCCCACTAAGCCTGACGCAGGGGTGCCCAGAAGCCACGCAAACACAGGGTCTCCCCCCAAAATGGCAGCGTTTTTGGCACGTGCAGCTAATAGGAAAGAGAAGCTTACAGCTCTGCTAATTATGCCATTACAGAAAGAGTCTGAGCCTGATAAATGAGACAGGAAAGACAATCCCGATCCTCTGACGGGCCAGTTCTGCAGGAAATTCAGCACTGTAAGCAGCAACAGACAATATTAGCCCAGTAGCACCTGTCACTTATCAAGGCAGGGCTCAGCACAGCTGACTCCACGAAGCAATCTGAGGTAGCACAGACTTCCTCAGCAGGGTCACTGCATCAAATAGCTGAGTGATTCATTCCTGCAGTGATGCCTCAAACACAGCTTGGGCCTGATGAAATCCTTTAGAACTGCAATGACAAGGCTCTTCTCCCACACAGGCTACAGCCCGTAAACACCATGCAGGCTGACAGACAGAACAGTCATCTGTGTTGGTGCCACCAAGCTGGGATGTTTGAGAAGCCAGCAGCCTGCTCCCACATCATGCTTTGGCACAAAGGTCGTAGAGCACCCAAGTGGTGAGGAACCCACAGCTGGAAGCCTCAATACCAATTGGAAAAAGAAAAGAGAAAAATAAAGCAAAGACCTCCTTTCTCTTCCTTCTTCCGTCTGTCTTTCCATTTTACTCTCCCTGTGCTTAGACCAAGTTTTATTTTGCATGCCATGGACTCATCTGGTATTTCACTCTTGAGCTTTTCTTCCATTAGCACAAAACCCCTGCGAACTTTCGCAGGCAGCCCTCACAGAGCTGCCTTGGTCCTGAAAGCAAACTAGAAAAAGTTTCCTGCCGAACTGGGGCCTTGAAATAACCCCCCTTTCCAGCTGACATCCATGTTTTAGCTAAACATAAAAAAAAAAACGCAGAGTGCATTTCTCTAGGTACAGAGTATCTCTGTAATGAATAAATACTTTTCAAGAAGCACTTCGATGTCCTGCAGTGCACCCATTTGGCCACCAGATAGTGAAGAACATCAGTGAGTGGATTCACAAATGGTTAAAACACACACACATACACACACACAAATCCATCTCTCTGTTGACAGCTCTTTAGGACAAAAGAAATTGCAGTTGTTCAAACTCCTGCCTTGAAAACTCCTCAAGCAGCTGCATATATGCACTGATAAAGTTGTGTTCCTGTGAATGGCTGCTCCATGATACACTTCTTGATGCAAAAAGATTGTTTCTCTACACGTGAACGCAATACTTGGAACGCTAGTGCAGGAAGAGACACTGGGAAAGATTAATTTGCATGACAAATGCCTTGCAGCTTTTCCTCTTTTTGGCCTGTCCAGTGATTAAAACTTTCTCAGAGATACAAGGAAGATCTTTAACTTGTGTTCTCCTGATGACATGCAGTTTTTAATAGGTACTTCAGTTCAGCCTTTAATAGGTACTTCAGTTCAGTGTGTGTGTGCAAGGGGTGAGTGGTGTTTTTTGCATGCCTATGTGCATTTGCACAGGTATTGACATCTAATTGCTCTCTCACTACATACTTGTGACGCAGAAGACATTTGGGCAACAAGTGAAAGCTCACTTCAAAATCATGTCCAATCTGGGTGATGTGCTGTGGGGTTTTTTGCCCTTTTTTTTTTTTTGGTATGAAATCAAGAGCTGAGATGACTCAGTTACTGACCAGGATCCCCCAGGTGAGAAGCCCACTGAACTTCTGAACACTCAGGTGCTCAGCATGCATTCACCTCCTCAAAATCCAGCCTTCTGTACACACTTCAGCATTACCATTGTAGTCTCACAAATACACAGCTTATTATTACTATTTTTTAAACAAAAAACAAATGACATCCATCCTTTGGTATAAAGGAACTTGCATAACAAAGAAATTAAACCTCTCAGCAATGCACAGCAATTTAGGAGCCTGCATTATTCCACAAAAATCCCAAAGATTGTTGAGGTACCTAACTGCCTTTTCCTTGTAGATGACTAAGCACAGCAGATTTGTCTACAATGTGCAACAGCTGAAATGAAAAATCTCTGGGAGCCATCTCCAGTCTCATCAGCATTGGCAAATCCTGCAGACGTCAGTGAGAAGTCACAGTTAGTGCCACCATCCTTACAACCAACTTAGTCCCTCCTTCTTGAACAAAATCCTCCGGCCTTCGCATTTCTTTGTAGGAAAGATGAAGAAAAACAAGCACCTGGAAATAATCTGTCTGGCCAGGATGAAACAAAATCCCTGTGGCCATTTCTTTCTTATCTGAGTGGTCACATTGTGCACAGGATGTGCACAAGGAGTAAAACGAACATGCTTCCTTGGCAAAGCTATTCTAAGTTGCATAACAACATTCCAGATTCTGTAGCAGCTGGAGTCTTGCTCTGAAATCACCGTGCAGCAAGGCAATGTTTTGCCTTAAGTTTCAGCAATGTGATGAGCTGCTATATGATGTTTGGGAAGACTTCTGTTCTTCATCATGAGCACACTCCATAATCCATTTCGAGAAAGATGTTGAATTCCTTCTGTTGTTGAAAATGTGAAGAACTTGCTGTGTCCAAAGGTATCACAGTCTAATTTTCCAAAAACTGCATACCTGTTATTCCAGATTTTACTAAGTCTCTGAGAACAATGCATTTTCCTCAGTCCAAAGCACTTGGTGATTCTGTCCCATATGGCAATAGAAGCAGAATCCAGATGGCTTCTCATCAGCACATGATGTTCAAAATACAATTCCATTGTGAAACAGGTTGTTTCAGGGAAGAAGAAAAAAAAGACAGGAAAGACCAGAGCAGAACACTCTACTAGGGCTTGAAATGACCAAAAACGAGATAAAACAACTCGGTCCTCCCCTTGACAAATACAAACCGCAGGAGAGCACTGAGAAGGCTGCAAGTATCCTGTGCTGTTCTGACCTGCTCATCTAGCAGCCTTTACTAGAAATATTAAGTCTTTCTTCAAAAGTGAATGGAGCCCATCAGTTCTGCAGCAGTTCCGTTTACACACTCGCTCCGTCACTCCCTTCATTTCACCTCACCAGCGAGGCTGGGGTACCTGCTAGATGGCGTGGGGTGGCCCTCCAAACAGAACCGCCTCGTGCTTACAGGCAGATTGCTAAGTGTCCCAGTGCCACGTCTTCACAACGCCGTCTCTCCTGTGCAGACTTTGTAGGGAGATTTCAATTTCCTGCATCTAAAATGGAAAACGTGTCATTTTAATCAGACGCATGTAAAACCCCTGTAGTTGGAACAGAACTAGATCTAATTGCTTGATTCATTTAAGTAGCCCCAACAAAACCCACTTTTAGCAGAGCTGCACCATTTTATACAACTGGCAGATCAGAAAGCAGAAATATTGAGCGTCAGCTCCTTTAAGATCACACAACAAATGCAAGAACATGCTCCCAATGCCCTTGTAAAAACTCCGCGCAGCTTTCCCCCCACTGTAATTCAGTTGAACAGAATGAGAAGGTTACATGTCTCCCGTACCTCTTTCTTACGTAGCAGTAGATGATGGCAAGTATCCCACTTGTCAGTATCCCTACACCAATTCCCACAGCAATGTAGCGTTCGTAAGAATTATGTGCATAGGAATTTAGTGTTAAATGTTCACACCTCTCTCCATTATAACCTGCAAGGCACCTACAAATTAAATATACACCGTGTAAAAATTACTCAGAATATCTTAGACTTTGTACTTCAGAAACACATGTTAGTTTTGAGTAGTTTTAAACAATTTAGAACAAGTATAAACTAGGATGGACTGAATGTGGGACTCAGTCAGAACCTCTTCAACAAGACCACCAGTTGTCCCAGTCTCTCTAGGGTATGTAAGCAGCTGTACAGTAATGGAGTTGGAACTGACATCCTAAAATATCTCGTCCCCTTTGTTGTGCCTGCTGTGAACATTCTTTAACTCTAGCGCTGGTTCTGATCTGAGATGCCACTGAGGCTGTGGATCTAGAGAGTTGTTAATTCTCCCTCTTTCTTCCTTATTATTATATCAGCACAGCATTATTGCCTTGCCATCAGTCCTGAGCCAGCAGAGCATTCAAGACTGCGCCAAGCTTTAAGCCTGCAGCTACTTCGATGCCACTTGGAAATTGTGCTCTGCTGAAAATTGGTTACATTACAACAATAAAGCATAGCAGAAAAAGAAACAAGGCTGATTCTATAAAAAGAGTAGTTATTAACATTGTTTTTTACTTGCATATGGGTTTCCTCAGTTCACTGTGGAAAGCGCAGAGTCCATTAATGCAATAGCTGTGGTGTTCTTCCAGACAGGTCTGCATAAGCTTCAAGAGCCTCGGCTGCTCTGTGTACTCTACTGCCAAAGGGGAAAAAGCCACATTATATTCGGAAAAAAATATAAATCGAATAATTCAAAAATATTTTCACAACTCAAGAGGAACAGACAGCTCCTGCAGAAAGACACCTAACACACAAATTCCCTGGGATAGGTCTCGACAAACGCTGCCAATCAGAACAAGCTTCCAAGATACACCAGCTTGACTTTGGAATAAGAACAAACTGCAAGTAAATTACTTCCTCTTGAGGAGTGTGTAGAAAAATGATGATGGGATATTCGCTCAGGGGGCTACGGATACAAAGAGAGCACTGAATTATTCTTAGTAGGCTTCCTAGTCTGAATTCAAATGATGAATTCTTTTTTCCTTTTCCTCCAATCACAAGACAAATTACTGCACTCCTGTCAGTGCTACAGCTATAAGTAAGTGAGGAACGGTGGGATTGCTCCCTCGATCTGTTCTCCACGGTCTCCTGTTAGCAGAGTGTCCAGTTATGGTTTTAAGCAACTCACATTCCCCAGACAGCCTTCCCATGCAAAAAGCAAGCGAGGCCCGCAACTATTCGGTTTTTAAGCTTGACCAAAACCATCTACATCCAGGTCAGTATGCTTGCTACTGCTCTGAAAGCACAGAAAACGACTACCTTATATCTGAAACATGAACAAAAGAATATTCAAAGCTGTTCTTTGGGGTCTTAGACCAGTGTTATCTCCTGATAGAGCAGAGCCCGAGCCCAGGAGCGATACACCTCTCTGCGTGGAA
Organism: Nettapus auritus; assembly: GCA_011076525.1. Lineage (NCBI taxonomy): Eukaryota > Metazoa > Chordata > Aves > Anseriformes > Anatidae > Nettapus > Nettapus auritus. The sequence continues at coordinate 67,405,977 of CM021768.1, forward strand.
GGAGCACAGATGCCAGCATCAATCTGTCACAAGGAAAGGGCTGTAGCAAACAGAAAGAAGGCTCAAAGCGAGTATCGGTTTTAACTGGTCTCTTGGCCCGATTTACAGCAATCTCTGGTGGGGTGGGATGTCCAGTGTGTTACTGTTTGAGGGGGCAGTTCTAAGATGACTGAAGATGATTTCCTCACTGAGCCTACATCAACGCCAGCTTTCCGTTAGGACCACAAGAAACATCACATCAGGTGGGAAGGTGACAAGGTGACCAGGTCTGCTCAGTGACTAACCAGCGGTGCAGCAAGCAGAAAGCCTCCTTTCTGACTAAGTGCTGAATCAAGGTTTAGAAAGATTATACTGACAAAACAACGATCAGATTCAGGACTAACACCACCAATTCCCCCCATTTTCTGAGCCAAGTTCAGTCTGAGTCGTTTCATAGCAGGAACCCACTCGTGCACTCAGATTGAACAACGCTGCTTTGAAAACAGTGGCCCCTAACATCTTACAAAGAAATCAGACTTCCAGCTTATGGACAGGTTTCTAGAGAACAAGGAATAATTCAAGTCTTCCTGAAAAAGTGCAGAGCAATTTCTTCTTTCTCAGGCAAAGCTACAGAGGAGGAGAAAAAGCATGTCTTCATTTAAAACATAATTGTTTGGGCTGAGGCAACAGCACGTTTCCTAGTCTTGTAAAAAATAAAACAAAGACTCACAAGTGCCTCTCGATGATTTGTGGAGAAAAAGTCCTGAAGCTAGAAATGCAAGGCTAGAAGCTGTATGCCAGATGCTTATTTTTGGCCTAGTAATCCAGCGACAGACAGTACACGTGCACCGAGGGAGATGCCCAAGCTCAGGCCCTGTCTGTGCGGCACACTGCAGAGCAGCAGAGAGGGCCCGAAACAACTCCCAGGTCAGACCTGCATGCAGCAACACTCGGTGGTGAGCTTTACGCTACCACTGCTAGATTGCCAAAGCATCCCTCTGATTTATACCACCTTTGCCGAGAGATGGCAGCCTTCCATCCAGCGACTTCTGGAAGAAGGCTTGCTTAGTGCACACAGGCACTTCCCCCGAGGACCAAAGTTAGCATTGACATTAGAAACTAAGGTCAGCCTTGAACAGAAGCCTGCCTGGAAAGAGCTCAAGACAAACACCTCGTAACACAGGCCACAAACGAGCGAGCCTGCCCTACCTCACTTCAGGAGCGAGAGCTTTGTCCAGTGTGGGTTGCAAGATCCCATCTGAAGTGTACGCACGCAAATCCCAAGTGCTAATTATTCTGACGTTGCAAAAGTACAAATGATTACCTTTACAAGAATGATGAGTCTCGAAAACAAAAAGAAAGATTTTCTAACCCATCCCAGAGCATTATGCTAATTCATATCATATTATCCACCTAGATACTAAACAAGCTGTTGAACAAATACATCCATGTGCCCTTTCAAGTCACGTGAGGAAAGAAAAGCATGCTGTGTAAGCACCCGACAGCTGCCTACAACTGAGTCATTCCAACAGATACACTTGGCAAGATCCGACATGAAATCAAAAACTACAGGAACCTGGAAGCCCGGGCATGCCAAAACTGACAGAGCGGCTACCAAAAGAGTGAGCCACTAAGACCACGACAGCTCAGCCTTAAGGTATGGTGTGCCAGGGAGGAACGGGAGCGTCAGGAAGGGGAGGGAAGGGGTCAGCCCCAGGTTCGGGACCTCCCTTGGAGTCACACAGAGGAAGCGGCTTGTGGCAATGAAAGGGTCTCATTTTCCACAGCAAAACCAAGTCTGTCCCGAATTCTGGCTACGAACTTCACTATAAAGGTTTCGTTTTGGTTGAAAAAGCATCTTAAGTTGTTCATCCCTGCTTTGCAAGCTCTCCACATGTTTTTTTCCCCGACTTATCACAGAGCCTAATGTTTCCTAGTGCCAGCACTGGTTACACTGGCCTGCCTGAGGTACAACAACAGGAAACTGGACGTGGTCTCGTAGATGGGATGGAGCTGTTTTTCCTCAAGCAGAAGTTAGTCGTTCTCCACAAACTGCACTTCAGCCCTCAGAGGACTTGCAGTCCCACCGAAAACTGCTGTTTCCTCCAGTGATTCTTACCTGGGAATTCAGTTTCTCTGGTGACTCTTCAACCATTTCTTTCTAATCTTCTTGCCAGAAATGACATTTTCTGATTTATTAAGGGCTGCGTATAAGGTCCACCTGCATATACCTTTAACTACCTGTGCAAACGTGTGCTTGAAGGGTTATACATTTGTGTTATTACCAAGGGAAACACGCTCTCAGCTAACAGCACGGGTACCTAGTTGATTTGCACAACTGCAACTAGCATGGAACAATTGCAGTCATGGTTCTGTTCCTGTAAACACAACTCTTATTTATTAAAATATGACCCACAACTCCTGCTGTTCAGAAATAATACAGGGTACGTATCGAGTCCCAACAAATACGTCTACTTCATTATACTCCTGTTCGCGCTGTATTCAACTCTAGAAGAACCGTGTCAGACACATCCACTAGGCCAGACCCCAGGCGCTGGGCTGATAAATCAATATACTGCAGTCAAAAATCAACACCACCTTGACTATTACAAGTCTGTAGCTATGTGTCTAAGTGCATATACATATATATTATATATATGTACACATACACACAAAAACAATACAGTCCAACACATACAGCACGTGTATGAACGTGCTTGTGTCTACAGAACTGTACACGTTGACAAAACAGACACAAAAAGAGAACAGCAGTTTGACTTGTTATGAGAAAAACAAAAGGCTTATGGATCTACTAAAAAAAGCTTGCAAGACATCCCACGATGACTTACAATTAGCAGAAAATGATTTGTATGCATGTTTATGTTCTTTTAAAAGTACAAAGACATTAATAAGTATCACAGTTAAAATCCCTTCCTCCTTTACTGACCTGCCAAAACCTCAGTTCCAGATCGCACAGGTCTCCAAAAGTAATGACATCACTAGCACCTGAAGTAACATCAAGAATGCAGCTTGCAGGATAAACACAGCACTCTGGTCTCAGATGTTGGCAAGTAAATAGCTTGAGTTCACATTTCAGTCAGAAAAGAAAGAGAAGAGAACGCTAGCTCTCTGAAAAGGGCTGGGGAAGCTGTGATAGCCGAAAGCAAAACTGCAACAAAGAGAAACTACTGAGTAACCGTAATGAGAGGCATCACTTTAAGTTACGTTTGCTGCATTCTCACTTCAGTGCATAAAGACTCAGACTGAAGACAGCTAGAAACCAAGCACTAGTTAAAACAGAAATGACCACTAAAAGCATAGATAATCTATCCCAAATAGCCTCAAAATACCTTCCTCTAATTATAAAAAGGTTTGGATAAGTGATTCTTGAGCAGGTCAGCAATGAGCCTACCACAGCTGAGCGACAGCCATTATTTCAGAGAGGATTTTAAGGCTCCATGAATAAAGTAGCTCATCCCACATGTACAATATATTCCAAACCCAACCGCATCTAACTGACAGGAACATTACAGCAGCTATTAGCATAAAACAAAATAAAACCTATTCAGCGGCAGATTAATAGAGAAAAACAGAATGAAACACAAATACCTTCAGTGTTGTTTTTTGTCCAGCTATTCCACAATTCTGTGCTGAGGGATGAAACAGTAACAGCTGATTCTTCACTCAGTGCCCCCATTGCTGTGTAATGCAAATAGATGCTTACTGTAACAGAAAAACTCAGCGTATCTGTTCAAGGTTCACTTAATTCAGAAAGCATTACCCACTTATTACAAATTCTGATGCAATGCAGAAAAGTAATAACAGCTCATGTAAAATGTTCCTGCCTCAAACCTCCTTTTGTCGTGGAATAATTATTATGATTGTGGGGAAGAAAAAACTATCATTTGCAGAAATCCAAAATCCATCTCCATTCAATTATCCATACAACTTATGGCAAGGCTACCTGCAATATATTACAGACGATATTACACCTACTTAACAAAGTAGCCTCTTTTCCAAGTCTAAATTATTATTTATCTGTTAAAAACTTTGTTGAGGTTCATATTAACTAAAACAATGCTGCTTCACAACGTTTTTGCATGTTTTCCACTCCTACTGCTTATTTCAGATAGAGTGAGCTCTTGCTCCAGAAAGCCCAGTGTACTATGACATAGAAAAGCCCCGTCCAAACCTACCTTTCAGCAAAATATAAATTAGCATTCCAAATGCCATTGCAAGCAGCTGCTTTAGCACCTTTTCAATTCTTCTTTCCAGGTAGCTCGTTTGCTCTGCTTATCTGTGCTCCCGTGTGTTTTCTCTTGCACTTATATGCCATGAAGCGTCATCTGCTGTTCTCGCCAATCAAAAAAAGGTGCATCTGGCAACAACCTCAGCCCCCGGGGCAACCACACATTTATTTAGGAAACTACTATTATCTAGCAATGGGATCAGGTTTTCTTTTGAAACCCTAGTTTCCTATTACCTGTGGGCATTATTGTACATGCAAAGATGCAGTTTTCAAGAGACCTGGTATGCGCCAGAGCAGATCAATGAAATACAGCAAAAACAGAAGCGAGCAAAACAAACAAAAAAAGATGTACTGTGAACACTGTGCTCTTTCTTTCCCTTAGCAATGCAAGTCTTGTGTTAATTCTAGGTGGATGGTGAACATTGGGCTTGCTGCCATCGATTTCAGGAAGTGGGGTCTAGCCCCTGCTTTGCCCCGGTCCCTTCCGTGCCCCAGTTCCCTGCTGTCCCAACGAGGAACTGCGAGTGCAGCTAGTGCAAGGAGTAGGAAGCGATCAGACACAAAGATAACGGCTGATGTTCTCCAGCAGTGACTGCCAGCAAGAGGCCTTTGATCACAGGCTCTGGCGAGCCAGAGGGGCGTGCTAACCACTCCACATTCAGCCTGCCCTGCGCACAGGCCTCTGAAGCAAGGCAGGGCACCAGCCCCATCGGAGTCTGTGGTTCTGCAGGGTGGCAGGTGGGAGCCGGCAGAGCACAGAGAAAACGAAGGAGAGAGAAAATACTGCTGAAAGAGGAGGCTGTACTAGGCCACGCCATCATTCCTGCTGCCTCTATCCAGCCACGAGAGCACATCGCTCCCCTTTCAAGGAAGTGGGTAGCATAATGAGAGCAATCATGGTTTTTACATCAAGTATTTGTAGGTCTTTAAAACATACCTGGCATACAGTTCTTGTACTAAGCCGCTCTCCACAGCCCTAAATACTCTCCTTTGTCACAGGCAACTTGGAACAAGTAGGACTGGTCCCTCCAAAGGGTTCTTAGGCAGCCAGACGCACTAGAGGAGATCATCAGAAAGGCCCAGTTCAGTAACATAAAATCACTTCAACACCACCAAAATTCTTGACTCTCACCCCAAGAAAACTGCTAACTTCACCCCAACTTACAGTTTCTCAACTGTGAGCTCTGAGCAAAAAAAACTTATCACAATTGATTTAAAAAACAAAAACCACACAAAACCTTCTGATAGATGCCCTAATAACTCCGGTCAGCTCAAGTTCTCCCTCTACGCCACGCTCTCCTCAGTGATCTATGGGATTAAATCTAACCACTTCATAAGTTCAGGGAAAAACACAAGCTAGTTATGCACATTTTAATTATGCGTTCTCCTGCTCATGGACTGCATTCCAGGAGGCTTTTCCCTTCCTTCAGTATCCTGAATTGCAACATGCCTACAGACTGATCTAGTGCAGCTTGTGCACTCCCCGGATCGACAGGAGTGTGTATGCCTTCCTGGATAACCTTTGCTATCAGTCCCAAGCAGGGGTAAGTCTCATGAGCCTTCCTTTCAACACACATCTACACAATGGGAACTTAATCCGGCTTGAATCCGAGAGGCGGCTTCATCATTAGGCAACAGAGCTGGGTGCGGTAGGCCTGCGAGAAGGGTTCAGCAGACGAGGCCGTGTGGCTGTCCGCCACGGGGTGTTCGTGCTTGGACCAGACCTGACTGGGCCCTGGCACACAAGCGTGCTTTTCAGGCTGGAAACAGGCTGTTCCCTCTGGATGTCACAGCGGAGAGCGCTCTCACAGATGCGTCTGGCAGCTCCCAGAACGGCACGCCGCTGAGCAAAACCTCCGTCTTGCTGGCTTTGGTGCAACACTAACTCACCCATGAGAGGTGAAAAGAGAAAAAGCTGAAGATGCACAATAACTGCTTGCAGTATATGAAAGAGGCAGACTCATTTGAGTGACATAAGCAAAATGCCTTAGGTTGTTCTTCTGCCAAAAATGCAGAGTACATTTTCAGTTAAAGCAAAGAAAGCGAACATCAATTCAGGAAAGCAACACGAACAAACAAAATAATAGCTGAACAAGCAAAACGCTAACAACGTTCCACTCTTAACACGCTGAAAAAGAAAAAAACAACACAAACTGTATTAACATTTGCCACAGAAAAATCTGCAGAACTGAACAAGCTTTATTCCACATCAGCCCATGATAGATTGACCAGCTACTTAATTTAAACAGATAAGCAAGTGTCTGCACTATTGCTTCCATACGCTTAGTAATGCCTCCGTGAAGCTATTTTACAAAATCTGCATTAAGCAAAACTCTCAGACCATCAGAAGAACGAGTAGCACAGAAACAATGATCCGTTTCCTTCTTTTTATTATAGCAAGCTTTTTTTTTTTTTTTAAATAAACAGAAGCAGTATTGAGTCACACTTCTTTTTCTTCCCCATTCAAGTAATCTTGAGTCTACTGGCATACACCAAAGGCTCGTGACTGAAATAGTTTGCCCAAATGAGATAAATTTCTGAAGACAACTGCCCAAACCAATTCCCATTGACTTCAGTGGGAACTGGGGTCGGCTCTTCACGTCAATAGTGCACACACTCAGTAAACGTGGCATCTTCACAGTAATGGCACCCGAAAATTTGTATTACATGAGACTATTCTGGATCTGTCTTTGGAACTAAAAGATTAAGGTATAGAAACATACCACTAATTATCCCTATTACCACTCATTTTCACAGTCTCTATTTGCTTTTACAGCAAGCATCTTATTATCCCCACCTAGTTCTCTCTAAGCAGCAAAATGTGGTAAACAAGTAAAGGGCTCAGCCTTCCATCGTGAACTAAAATCCTTCATGCTGTTTCAGAAAACAAGAGAACACGTCAATTATTTCAAATTCCAATATAAATATTTCCATCATGGATAAACTTTTGCTTCTCTCTTTCTCTCCCCCCCATGTCATACAAATGTACAATAAAAGTAGCTTTAACAACATTATATTCAGGTAAAGTCCAATCGAACCAAGTCACCTATTCAAAGATTTTTTTTGTAGGTACTATGTATGAAAACACAGCCAAACAAATCCAGACAAGGCAAGAAAACAATTCTAGCCTCAATTCTAGGTGCCTATTCATGCAGTCCTCTTGAATATATTTAAGAAGAGAGTTTAGCCAATGTTGAAGTACACAACTGTTTTAAAATGCGTACTGAGCATTTGCATTAATTGCCAACATTACTGCCTGACAGGTGAAACGAATTCCAGTCTTTCATTCCTTTCAGATTTAAGATTGATGCTATCTAAATGTTTACCAAAAAACATAATATTCAAGACTTCAAATTACACCTGGAGTGCTCCATGACATCAGAACCCATCCCAAAGGATATCTAGCAAGCTGAAATCTAGTTTTTGTAGATTTTAAACAAGACTGAGGGCCCCAAGTATTTAAATAAACTCGACAATAGCACCCATCTCAAAATAAACAGGCATATTTGTAATTCAAGCTTTGTTCTTCATTTTCACACACACAGTTGACCACCACCAATACATCAGCAAAGGTCACATTCTCCAATTCAGTTTTGCTCACAAGTCAGTGGGAGGTAACACAAAGTATCTTAACATTTTGTAAACCATCACCTTCAATATAGTTTACATGAAAAAATAAATACAATGTAGAAATAAATATCTTTGTAGTAAAAAATAAAGGTTTTGTATGTCAATAAATAGAACAACTTGGGTTCTTCTTCCAAGACAGCCTGCTTGCTCTAGTAAATGAGCTTTTTAGCAACTAGGAGGGTGTTCTTCAGAAGCATTGCAACAGTCATAGGTCCCACCCCTCCTGGCACTGGAGTGATAAAGCCAGCTTTCTTCTTTACTTCTAAGAGAAAACAGAGAAAAAGAAAAGGCATTGACTAAGAACGTGTCCAAAAACATTTTTCTCCTTCATTTGTCCACATACGCCTAACGTCATCAAGCATGAAGGCCGGTAACTTGAACAGGACTGGAGAACATGGGAAAAGTTAAGGCAGAAGTCTTGTTACGGCCATGGCAGTCTCGGGATACAGTCAGGACCTGGGCTGTGAGGTAGAGCTGTTGATTTGAATGTTGCTATCCAGGGGCTATTTTCAGGGCATAGCTTCACAATCTGCTTAAGCCAATCTACCTGCAGAAGGCTGCTCTTTCCTCAAGGGAGGAAACTCCCACCAAACTGTCTTGGCAAGTGGCAGTTTTTGACTTCTTGACCAGCTGGCCCCACTACACCTCGGTGCTACCAAGACAGGACCGCTCCGGGAAGGCAGCTCTGCACCTGCCAGCCCTGATGCCACCTTCAATAGGCCAAGGATCTCCTTCTGAAGGCAAAATGTTAACGGCCCAAAGCAAACCTGTTCCTGAGAAGCCGCAAGAAGAGTGGAACACTACCAAAGCTGACAGCAAAGCACAAGCAGCAGTTGACACTTCTTTAGCCTCTTTCCCTCACTCCTGTTTGCAGCTTCTAACAAAAACACTGGTCCATCATAAAAAAAGAGCTTCAGAAAAATGTAGCGGGAGAGTACAGTTTCCTGGCTGATTTGGTTTTTGCTTCCTAAGATGGATAAAGAACAATAAATATAACTGTGCTTGAGGAAAAACAGATTGTAGTGGCAGAATTCCCACTGCAACGGCAGCCATAAATACTCAGCTCCCTCAGAGAAGTTTTATTTACAGTTTTATTTATTTGTTTTAAGAAAGCACCACCAGAAAACAGTGTTACTAGGGTGCCTATACTGAAGTGGAGGCACTGAGTTTATTTAAGTCTCAAAGAAAAAAATGAATTAGCTCCAACCACATAACATGTCAGACTAGCCAAAGTTAGCATGTATCTCAAGTGCTCATGCTAAGAGAGGAGTATGGCTGTATTTTTTTAAAGCATTTAAGGTAATACCCCTCAAGTTCAACTCTTTGCATGAGGAATTAATATCATATAGCTAAACGTCCTGATATATTTACTGTGCAAGATATAATCAACTGAAATTTCAGGTTACTTGTAAAGGAATTCTATGCATCTGGCTGGGAATTCATTGCACGACAAACTGTAATGAGCAGTTATTTGCTAATAATGGTTAGTCCAAATGGCATATTGCTGAGTACTATGAAGTTTTTTTTCCAAGCGCCATTGTGAACCCTCTCCCTTCCTTAGAAACAATTTTCTGGAAACTCACATTCACCGTGCTGTCACCCCATGTCTGACACAAAGTGGGGAAAGAAGCCTCAAGCTTGCCACATAGATGCAGTCTGTGGTGAATCTGACTATTTGAAAAGCATCATTTTTGATGGGGTGCGCACATGTACACAGAAAACACCAAGCAAGAGCAGCCCTGAAGCTACAGCCATTTCAGGTTGGAGACGGGGAGACATTTCTTCTCAGAAAGAGTGGTCAGGCATTGGAATGGGCCGCCCAAGGAGGTGGTGGCATCACTGTCCCTGTGGGTATTTAAGGAGAGGTTGGACATGGTGCTTAGGGACATGGATCAGTGGGTGACACTGGTGGTAGGGAGATGGTTGGATGTTCTTGGAGGTCTTCTCCAACCTTAATGATTCTGTGATATCCACTGAACCTACTAAGGAGCTTCTCCTAACCCGGAGAAGCAATCAATGGATGGAAAATTTGGCAGCTTGATTTTGGAACAAGCAGCGTATCTTGCCTCTGCTTTAAGTGTATTCCTCTTCAAAGTATGTGGTGCTTCGTTGTTCTGAGTAACAAGCTCTTAGAAAAACTATTAGAAAAGAATTTGAAAAATTGGATATTATCTTCTTGAGGAAAACGGTTATTAAGACTTCCAGGGAGGTTAAATGGAATGAAAACCACTGTCTGAACTCCTCAGCGCAGGGCCCTAACAACTGGATTCACAGAAGTTAACGGCAAATACCTCACTGAACTGAAGAGTAGAAGATTAAGCCTCGCTGAGGAGAGTTGCTAATTAAAGCTGAGAAGGTTTTAATTACTCTGCTGATTGGTACCACCAGATATACTATTAAAAATTTGGAAAGCTAAACAAATTGCAGTGTGGATTGTTGTTTTTTTTTTTTATGTAAGTTGTAAGAAATAAATTAAGTCTCCTCTGACAGTTATTCTTAGTATTTTCAAACACAAATAATTTGTCTTATTAGTTATACTGTTTTGAACTACCTACTGTTTGAGATGGGTGTTTATGGTTAACATAGTTACTGCAAATTCCCAAGTCAATGTCATAATTATTGAAATGTACCCACATCTGAAGTGAACACCGTAACAATTAACATACAAAATGTTTTAGACATTTTACATTGAAATAAGCCTATTTCCATGGCAATGGCACACGTTTCTCTTTGCGGTGTTATTCAGAATACTCCAATCTTACTTACAAAGAGGTGCAGTCCAGAGCTCGACCATGCCTTACCTAAAGCCTTCTAATGAACATCATGGACAACATCCATTGCCTCTAGTGCTAGTAACTGTACTCAGGAGTAAACACAGAGTATACTGTTTTCACAAGTTGCTGGTAAATTTCTCTGCCATACTCTATCATTATGGAAATAGCCATGTATCAGCCTGGCAGAAGCCTTATTTTATATCGGCTAGAATACAACCACCCGGATATCTTATTCGCAAAAGCTAATCCAGATGCTTAAATGAACAGGTGACTAAGTTACGGAACTAACATCTGCTAAATCTCCACCTATACGAGTTAACATCCATCTGGTGAATGCAATTCTCCCAAGATGAATGCCAGTGATCAAAGGGGGGAAAATAACTTGGCCCTTAAAAACAGAGATTTTCTTTTCCTTGCGAAGTGTAGTTGACCAAACAGTCCTAAAACAGCATTTTGGTGTGACCGAGCTCATGTCAGCACATCAGGTGCTGCACTGTTGGTTCCTTCAGAAGGTCTTGTTTCTGCTTCTCAGCAACAGTAACACTTTGTCCCTAGCTATAACTTGGCTTTCTGGAGATGCCTGCAGTTCTCCCAGGCACTTCTCTGGCCATTTTGAAAATGTTGGTATACAAATGAGGTGCCTATGGGGGAGGAGCTGCTATTTTGCAGCTTCTTTAGAATCTGAAAATCTTCCTTTGATTCTTCAGAAGAAATGAAATGTAGATTATTTCCTTGAAAAACAGGATCCACTGCTTTGGAAACAGCCCTTCATTCCTACGTCCCTTTAAAGCTAAGAACATCAGACACCTAATAGGGTTAATCACACAAACCAAGGGCAAGTCTCAACCTGAACGCAATTCTGGGTCTTGTGCATCTGCATTAAGTGATGCAGAATAATTCCTGCCTAAGCATTGTTTCCACACAGCTTTATTAGTCCCTGTAAAGCTTCTCGGGGATCACTGCATCCATGCAGCGCTGCACAGGCGTGAATCACGTGCCCAGCACTGGCAGTAGATACCCCATGCTCTGCTCTACGCATATTTGGGGATTATTCACCGTGCACCATGGGATACCATTCAGCTAACACCCCCCCCCCATTTCTCACAATTCCTTCTTTTTGATATCATCCGCTAATGATCTCCAGAAGAAAATTACACGGCATGGTTACTTTCAAATTCAGCTAATTAGCAGAGACAGGTGGATGGAATATTGCAATAGCCCTGGGATAATAAGCAGTGGCAGCAGAAATTCAAGATGCTAATGATTACTTCCTTAGACCCCTGCATGACACGTAGACTCCTCCGTGAGGGAGTACCCAAACTCTTCTACCCAAAAGCTTACTGCCCATCCACCCATTGCAACTAGTAGCCTACACAACTATGAAAATAGCCAACACGCCACTATTTTGAAATGGAAGGAAGGAAGATCTCAGAATTTGCAAAGTAACGTGGTTTCTTGCATTAGCAAAGCGTGACAACAGGCAATGCTACCCCTGATTTTTGCCAAGGAACAACATGGTGACAGGACTACAAAGACTGGACTTGTAGAACTGGGACTTGTATTACCTGCAGAAACCATGTCACTTCTTCAAAATGAACTGGAAAAAAAAAAAAAGCAGTAGCAAAAGCAGCTGGAACATCCACATTCTATTTTCATGACCGCTGTTTGGATAAGTGGCATAGAGAGATATGTTGGAAAGGATTCAACAGCCTGTGAAGAAGCCTACAGCCTGGAAGGTAGCACAGCGAACGCAGAGCGGCAGCAAACAACCGTCGAAAGTAACTGCTGTCATGAAGCCTGGGCATCCGCATCCCACAAACCCTAGCTGAGACAACTGCAGAGCCCCCATTTCCACCAAGGAAGTGGCTTTAAATGTAAGTATATTCTCTACCTGAACAAATCTCAGAAACTTGTCAACTCGCCCAATGGCTTGGTCAGTCCTGTAGTTCACCAGGACAGGATCCATTTCCCTGGTTTTTATTAAACTTGTGTGCTTGCTCCATCTGGCAGTGCTACAGGAGCCTGGGCCATTCTCCTCCTTAACAATATTCAACACATCCCTTCCCTCGTTTTCCTGCAGTCACTGTGTCTGATCATCCCTCCTTCAAAGGGGATTTATAATGCATGCCCACCACTGTTCACTGTACTGCTGGTTTGTCAGGGTACTCCTCTCTGCTGTTCAGTACCAGGAACCTCTCCCTGCTCCTGGTTGGGCACCTCTTGTCCAAAATCTGTTATACTGTCTAGGCATTAGAGAACAATTCTCTTTTATAAACCCCTCCACTGATATTCCAACTATACCACTTAGAAAGCTTTCTTAAATAAAAAGTTGTCTTCATAGGTGCACAATAAAGACTCAAGAACTGAGTATTAGCACCTGCTTGTCAAAAATATGGGAAGAATCACACACATATGTAGTCAGCAAAAGCTGTTTTGCTCTTTAAGGAAACTACACTACCTTTCTATACACTTCAGTCTCACAGGCCCGTTCCAGTTCATTTTCAGATACTATTAGTGATCTTCATTTTTGACATGTTTTCCCAACACCACAAAGACTTGTGTACCCCACGAACAGCACGACAATTCAGCAGTAACACCACCTTCTAAGGAGCTGGAAAAGCTGCAGTGGCAATTCACATACCAAAGCTCCTTCCTGGTTCTATTACAAACCTCCACGGCCATGTCACCAGGAGCCTTGGAAAAGGCCACTCGCAGGCAGCTGCTACCGGGAGTACCCGTGGGTGATGGCAGCGAACTGAGGGAAGCCTTGCAGCTGCTTTTTGGGGCCCAGCTCAGGAAGCAGCTCTCAACATTGTGCTTTTGGAAAATAGCCACTATCACCTGGAAGGTCTGCTCCCAGCACTGGACAGGTAGCAGGGCAGGGAGGTGAGCAGCCCTTTGAGGCTCCAATGTAACAAAGGTTAGCTCCTACATTGGTGTGCTGCCACCCTGCTCTACCAGTCACACCTGGAAACGGTGCTCCACCCAGAAGGGCTGTTTCAGTTAAATGCTCTGTGTAAGCTGCTGGTTTATTTCTCATTCCTGGTCCTCACAGCCCTCCTCTCCCTTTAGCTTTAATGCTGTGGCAACAAAAGCCCTATAAAACATGGCCAGCTACACCCACACGAGCATTATCCTGTTCACAGAAACATGTGCCCCTTTCTGTGACTGAAATTCACTGCCTGAAAGTAACTCAAGTGGCGCTGGTAATGATCTAAGGATGACACCACTTCTCATCCTCCCTCGTGGTGGCTCCCAGAAGTTCAAAGATGACCCCTCCCTGGTCCAAATATTTTGGCAAGTTCTTAACATAAATAGGAGCACACTGAACGTGCTGTGCTGCTGGCTTGTGGAGAGCTGCACATGCAGTCTAGAACATCCCAGCAGCATTGAGCTAGGTACCTCGGAGCTGCATGGTTGACCTCCACCTAAACGCACAGTGTTTTCTCTCTTGCTCTTCTAAGTATCTTAGAATTGCACATAAAAGTGTCCTGGACAAAATACAATCTTTTTAACATGAACAATTTGGAGCACAAAAATAAAGAGGGTCTTTAGGGAAAAATCACAAGTGTTATTTAAAGACATCCCAAAACACAGCCTGGGATTTTTGCCCAGAATGAACAGGAAAGCCTGGACAGTGTAAAGGTTCCAGATACCACTACCACCAAGCCAGCCACTTGAGCAGCTGTAAACATGACATTTAGGTGACCGATACAGTTAAATTGCTTTCAGCAAACTAAACCATCTCATCATTTCTTCTAATGTAGTGGAGTTTAAAGGACAGCCAGACTGTGTTCCTTGGCTTCAGAGGGTGTACACACACGCAGCAGCAGTCAGTCCTCAGGCCGCTGCGGGAAGTGCTGTCACCAGCAAGGTCTCCGGCTGCAGGTGACTGCATGAAGCTCAAGCTGCCTACAGCCCGAGTGGACACGACTTCAACACTTGCAGATTTTAGAACATATTTCAGAACTGCAAAGCTCATTTTCAACTGCTATCAAATTATCTTGGCCTACGGTGAAGTGTTTTTCCTTCAGGTACTTCTTATACTGAATTTATGAATGAAGTTCATTAAAAAAATACAGTTATTTTAAATGTCATCCCCTTGTTAGAGATCAACTCCTGTTTCAAACCTGCTCCCTAGATTATTAGACAGCATCTAAGTACTGCTAAAATACTACAAAGGAATCAAAACAGTTTCCATCCATCTCATCAAGTTTATTTCCTCTACCAGGGGTTTTTAGTGCGATGACCTGGTTAAGTCAGCCACCCCCAACCATTTCTTATAAATCAAGTTTAATCTCTGACTTGCCAGTTAAATCTTTCATACCACCAAACCCCCACTCCCACACCAAACACCTTTCTACTTGAGGAAGGGGATGATGAGAGAGTAGATACTGGTGGGCTACTTTACGTTCAACAGGTGGCGTGCGTCATGCCAGCTCGTGTACTTGGCCTTAAACTGCAAAAATCATTTTCACTTAAGCTTAAATATAAATTCAGTCAAGTGATCAACAGGAGGGAAAGGATAAAATGATTTAGTACGTGAATGCACTAGCTTGTTGCATTTCCTAACTGCCAAATCAGTGCTTGGCAAGGGTGACTTACTCTTTGGTATTTTGAACTGTATACACAGGGATAGTTTTTTTTGTTGTTAGAGATTTAGTGAAACTTTCACCGATACTAATGAACCAACAACAATTTCCCTTTGGCAACGCACAGTGAAATGCTACTTGGAGCTGCAGTGGCATAATCCAAGTTGAAGTTCCTCCCTCTTTTTTTGGATCTTCCCTCCCCCCAGGTAAAATCCTGAGAGCAACCCACAGCAGACATGACGAGACATATACAGTGCATTGCTGAAACTCTGAATCATGGCATGGCCATTGAATCTAGACTCATTACATTCAGAAGGTCATACATTTAAAGAAAACAAACAAAAAGGACACACTGTCAAGTTTCTGAAAGTCATACTGTTTTTCAAACATGCTAAAACAAACAAGCAAAAAAAAGCCTGAAACTCCACTTCAGTTTAGTTTAAAAGGTTGTTTTCCGTATTCCAAAATAGTTGTGAAGGTAGAAGCAGGGTAACAACTCAAAAAATTGTTCAAGTTGCACTCTAGAAAAATATTTCTAGCAGAACTAACATCCAGTTATAAATTCCCAAATGCATGCTGAAACAATGACTTAGCTACACCCGTGCGGTTAATTTCATTGATTTTAGCAGACAGATATCATGTGTGATGAGTAAAATACACAAGAACTAAGCAAGTGATGTAATTTGAAATACATACAGTGGGCTAGAAACATTCTGAATATAATTAAGCTTTGAGACATTATGCCAGCCAAGATGTTAATAACTATGAAAAAAACCCTGTGGGTGATTTTCATACTTATCAAAATAAGGAACTGTTGAGAACCATTAATAATGTGGGTAAACGCTGTCTAAGCTTCCCACACAACTCTGCCAATAAGCTTTAATTTTCGACTGCAACAATCCTGCTATTCCAGTCTGGAGCTTCTCCAGAGCAGAGATATTTAATCCAATTACATTGTGAACTTGCTCTGCAACACATTAAACATAAAAAGATCAATATGTAACATCACATATTATCTCAGTTAGGCTTGCCTGGAACAAGATTTTAAAGAGCTGAAGATGAACCCTCCTTACACCTTAGTATAAAGGGTACTTCTAAAGGTGAGGTTAGCATTTTCAAAAATTTAAGTCTAAGTGTGAAAAGAGGCTTGAGAAATTGTAGCATCGTAGTATTTGCAATGATCAGTGGGAAACCTTATACTTGTGAAAGGGCAGAGACTGCGGGTTGTTTTTGTGCAGGGTTTGTGTGTGAGCATGCATGCATACTTCTGAGACGCTTTAAAGATCGAGCATCTCTCTAAAACTGCTGCCACCAAACATCCATAAGAGCTCATCTGCATCTCTTAAAGGCTGCTCGTATATGTAATTAGAAGTAACACTTGCTGTTAAATAACATATTTCTTAACAGCAGGTATATGAACAAATTGCTTGTTTCTTATTTAAAAAAAAACACAAACACTCCTTCAAGTGTTGTCTTATCTGGACATGAGCTATTCAAAGTATTAGTCATCGAAGAATCCCACCAACTTTATGTGAACCTGTTGGATAAAAATATTAGAGTGTTTCACTGACCTTCAAAGTCCACATCCCCAACTAATTTGGTCTTTCCCGTAAGAGGATCATGGATATGATTGATGCCTACATCTATCACAGCTGCACCTTCTTTGACCATATCGGTTGTAATCAATTTCGGGATACCTGGAATCATCAAGGTATTTGATTAACACAGCCAGATAGTCTTAGGTCATCAGTTCCAAATTACAGTAATGTATGCACGTGTTATGTATACTTACACCAAAAAATAAATAAAAAGAAATCTTTCACTTAAACTTTTCTTGACACATCAAACACAATTATTCCTTGGCTTCATACAGCCTGTAACTTTCAGACAAAAAGCTTGACAGTTGTTTATTCTGAGTGAATATTTTCAGATAAGCCTGTGGTCACAAACGTAGTCAACATGATCCCAGTGAACTTTGTGCTTGCTGGTTTGTGGTGGCAAGTCACCTCCATAGCTTTTTCAAAAAAAAAAAAAAAAAGCCGGATGATAAAGATGTTGCATGAGCTACAAGAAACGTTTAGGGTTGTTGGAATTCCACCAGTCCAGAAATGTCAGGAACCTCTGAAGCAAACCACGTATGTTATCTTGGCAATGTTTTCTTTTGTCTTGGCTTTTTTTAGTATCTGCATTCGATCCATGCTACTCTTCTTGTCTTTTCTGACCGGTCATGTACTGCTTAGATGCAATACTTTTCAGGCAGTTAATAAAATACTAAATACAAGCTACACAAAATGCTATTGTAAAAAAGAAAAAAAAAAAGCACAGTGTGAGAATCTGAACTACGTCACCAGCTTATTTTTCATTACTGCAATATATGACTGAGGTAAACAACAGAAACAAACAGAAAAAGGGGCCAACTCAATTTACTCACAATAAGTGTCAGATCAGTCTGACAGAGAGAAGCAACTGCCTTTCAAGTAGGACATCAGGTGGAAAAAGTTCTAAGTGAGAAAAGCGTACTGGACGGAAAACTGGCCGGGTGATTGTACTCAGGTATAACTGGTAGGTAACAACAGGCTCCAGTGGTTCTTTATGAAAACCTAAGTGTGTGTGTTAAGAGTTCTACAAGGGCCACATGTTCATTTATAATGGCACTAACGTGACAGAGGAGAACACCTATTATTTAGTAGTGACACAAAATGCAAATGACCCAAAGCTGGAAAGAACTTGAAACAGATTAGCTTAGATTTCAAACACTGCCGGCAAAAAGGAGAACAGCATCAAAAAAGCATCTGACATTCAACAGCAAGAAAGGCAAGATACCATTCCTTTACATAGGAATGCAAAGGCAAGGCAGTCAACAACTAGTTAGGTGGTCATTTTTCAACAAGAAAAATTTGGGATTAGATCAACTGAACCTCAACAGACAGTCACACTACTGCAAGACACACAAAACTCCTGATCTCTTCAACAGGTGACATCAGCTGGGATACCATATTCCTGCTGTGGATGCCAGCTTTCTCTGATCTGTCTGTCCATCTCTAGGAGCACCAACAAGAACAACGAAGGTTATGAGGAAACATTGCCCAGAATGAACTTGCCTGATTTCATGGCAGCCTTCAGAAACACAAAAAAGCTTTTGGCACTAGAAAATTACGTTGGCTTCCTATCCCCACAAACGTCCACAATCAACGCGATGCAAAAAAAAATAAAAAAAATTAATAATTGTTCTGTGCTGCACTGTCCAGAACTTTTAAACCACAAGAACAGCGGAGCCAGGGAGCAAGTAGCCCCAGGAGAGAACCATGTCTCCATCACAGGAAATGTTAAAAGCAGATTGAACAGGTATGTCAAATATCCATCGTAGTGCACCAGAAGTTAAGACATGGGCTTTCAAAAAACCTTTCTTGCTCTACTTTCCTACGATTTACAATTTTGCCACTTGGAACAGAATCAGGAGACCTCCCTTCTTGACCAAAGATGCTTGGCCTCAATATCGCATACCTTGATCAGCTCCAGGTGAGCTACATCTGGAGAATTTCCTGGGGTTTGACACTTCTGCTGTAAAGAAACCCTAGCTAGCAGTGCTGTGACGAGCCTCTGCAGCACTTTCACATAAAACTCATTTTCTCAATGCCTTTTAATTCCAAATATGTTGATATTCATTACCAAGACGTTTGATAGTCAGGACATAAAAATGCTAAAAGGTCACTTCAAGTTCTGAACAAAACACTTGAGGCAACGGCATATGTTCCCAGTCAGCACAGTTCATCTATCTATATACGTGGCAAGAAACACCAAAACAATTATTTAGGTGCTGGGACAAGAGAAGCACAACGACAACTTAACTGCCCACAGGATCTGAGCCAGGTCCTACTGAAGGGATAGCAAAACACTGTTTTCTAAAGCAGCTGTCCTGAACTGTAAACATCTTCCATTTCACAAAGAACACTGCCACAACAGATTGCAAACAGAAGACACCACTACACATTTACTTCAAGATGAATCTCACTGAACTTCCCACGTGTGCTCAAGTAATAGGTAATGCTTTTCTAGCATACCAACAGCTCCACTGGACGCACACAGAAGACCTTTCTTTTAGTACCAGGTGTTCTGCAGGAGGTCTCTTAATGAACAGCACTTTTAAGGCTACCCTAGAACAGAAATACGAGCACTGCTTACCAACAGCAGCATTATTTGTGACCAGACATCTGAAAATTAATTCCTGGACAGACTCAGAACAAATGAACCACCTCTTCAAATGCTAAGGCAAATTACTATCTGAGACCTACGTCTAGTGCTATCTACTGCTAAGTCAGTACACGCTATCAGAGAGTCAAGACTACAAAGTCATCAGCCATCATCTGCATTACATTAGCCTATCACACCTTAAAGGCAACAGCTGCAATCTTTTCTGTGCATTTGCTTTAAATGACCTCCAAAATTTCTTTCCTGCTATGCAGCCCATAACTTGGAATGAAAGGAAATTGCAAATTTCAAATAAGTTAAATTTTTGCTCTGCTTCTTCAGCTATTCCTTCAGTTTTACGTTCTGTGAAGAACGTCTACCTCGGTAGTAGAGTATCTGCAAAGGGGGAATCTAAATTCCCCCTGCTGCCCTCCTCATGAAATCAGCCTTCTCTCAGGAGAAAAAAAAAAAAGAAGAAAGCAAATCGACGTTTTTTGGGAGCACGGTGTTATTGGAGACAACTGCTGGCAGACAAGGGCTATGGATTCATTTGAAGTGCTGGACGTCTGCCAGCAAGTCATTTGGATACAAGCAACACAAGAACCTTCCTTTCCTTTCTCACTCCCCCATAGGAGGCAAGCTTGAAACTCTGCTTTTAATGTTGAGCAAGCCAAGACCTCAAATTCTTTCCTATGCCGTTGATAAGATCTGGCTGCATCTACTTCATCGCTCTTATGCAATCAATCGCAAGCTGGCTGGTAATTGGATAATGCCTTCGTCTTATGGGGGTTAATGATCTGTGTGCGATAGGGATGGAAGCATATTAACGGAAGTTGCACAGTTACACCCTTTGTAAAATGGTTTGATAATAGGCCAAATACTTAATAGCAACAAATAAACTAACCCCCAAACCAAATGAGCAGATCTATTTACTTAAGCCTACTTTACATACCAAGTAGGGAGAGATAAGCGTTAGAGCAGCTATTCCTAAAGTGCAGTGATTGAAGAACGTGGGAAAATCTTTCTTTACTAGTTTTTGTCAAAAACAGTGAATCATGCTTTCAACAAAAAAAACAAACTCCTCCATAATCCCAGTTTAGGTAAAAGGACTGTAAGGTAGCTAAATCCTGAGGAAGCTAACCAGCCGCTGGCTGAATAAAGCAGCCTGGCAAATCAGCAATTCCCATGCAGGAGGACCACAGATCATGTCCTGAGGGACAGTGCGAGTTGGCCCAGAAGAATTTCATCTGGCATTTGGCACCTCCATTCCCTCTCTTCACCTTCTCTCCAAAGGTAGCGGGCAGATGAATCGTCTCTCCCAAGGCAGACTGGAAAGCCCACAGAGCAGCAGATTAAAGGAAGCAAAGACTGCCTACTGCCTCCATCACTGCCCTGCAAATACCGCGACAGAGCACCGCAACTGAAGCTGTACTTAGTCTTTCAGTATGCGACTGGTCTGATAGCAACAAGAGCAGACACTGTAGGATGTCTGCATAGGCAGGGACAGCGGGCAAGGATTACAAAGGCCGTAGTGGGATGCAAAGTGCCAGGTGTGCTTAGGAGGAAATACTACACTTTGGCTAGAAAGGCAAAAGCTGTGTGGCACAGAGTTTAGAAAGCTCCAGCTGGAAGCAGAGACAGAGATTTTAGGGAGGGAATGAAAATGAGAATTAAGGGAATGCCTTATGATGCAATGAGTTGGGAGGGGACGAGAGAGAAGGAATAAATTGCATCAATAGTTACAATCACAGAAAGCTGGACAACCAGGATCCCAAGGATGCGAGCAAGCAAGAGACAACCTATGAAGATGGGTATTCCCAAGCTCCAGAATAAAGACAGAAGCCCCTCGTGTGAACCGTTTGAGAACCATGAATGCAAGTGAAGAGGAAACTCCTCAGGGACAGAGCACCACAACAGAATTGGTGTGACACCTTTAGTGTCACAAGTCATCAAAAGGGGAGACAGAACGCAGGTGGCTCTTAAAGCATTATATGGGAAGAGGAGAATAGAAATCTTGCTCTTTTACACAGTGTATTGGATTTATGTGGCCAGAGTTTGATAGCAAGGGGGCTTCGAGAGCAGTCTCGGTGAGGAGTCCAGAAGCTGCCCCATGTTAGCTAACAGCCAGTTCTAGCAGACTCTAAAAGGGACCCGATGCTGGGCAGAGCTGTGCCAATGAGCAACACTGGTTGGACCTCTATGAGAACATAAGCAAGGAAGGAAACAAATGGCTGCACAACAGCAGCTGGGAAAGGGGATTGAGAAAATACGTAAGAGATGAGCTTGCAGGCACCATGGTCAGTGAAGAAAGTGGGGATGAAGTGGAACAAGTTCCTACAGCGGTTCCCCTGCAGTCCATAGAGTACCACAGCAGAGCAGTTCTCTTTGTCCTTATCTCAACCCTTGAGCCTTTTTTCATCATATTTTCTCCCCCTCTTCCCTCGCTTGGGAGTGAGAAAGCAGTTACGGTGGAGTTCAGTTAACTATTAGGGTGAAACCGACTCACAGAAAGCTTTCTTCCATTTGCATAGCTTGCATGGGTGGTCTGTGACAGTGTAAATGCTTCCTTTCTTGCACTGCTCACTAAATAAGTCACATGTTTCAAGGGTTAAGCCCAGCACCATCCCAAAGGCCCAAGGCACACAGTTCTCAAGAAGGGGAATGTGGAGGGACACCACCTTTCCAAGGTGTCATCCTCCCCAGAGTTCTCACTGGGGCAGGGCTGCATACTGTTTGCACAATCTAGCCCTAGGTTTTTTCATCATTCAAAGCATATCTCACGTTGTGTAACAAGTGTTGTATCATGCTCTTCTTACAAATGACATGAGGAAAATAATGTGAACAAACACAGCTGAATTGCTACTGAAATACTTCACTACAAGCGTAACTGATGACAAAGCGTTCAGCAGACAAAAAAACTTGAACTATGATTAAATCAGAAGCAGTATATGTTGATATTACTAGTTTATTTCCAATTAGCAGACACATCATTATTTTTCATTCAGTGTGAGAATTCTGGTCTGACCCACAGTTGAGTAATCCCATGTGGGAGAACTGAGCTGTTTCTTGTTCCTGACCTGGCATGAGAAAGAGGTAGCGCAATTAAGCTCTGAAAAAAGGACATCTTGCTTCAACAGGAAGTGATGAGCTTTGGACATGTACCTATCTGTCCAAATCTGGAAAATAACTTCCCAGGACTTGGTCTTGAGAATGGTGAAGACAGAGGAAGGGAGGAGAAAAGGGTAAAGATAGAATTTGTAAGTGGTCCTCCGAACTCGTATCAGAGAAAGACGATGTCATGAACTGCAAGGGGACACAGAATTTGACCAGAAGATTTTTTTTTTTTTTCCTTTTTCCCCCCCCTGCTTAATTTATATTTCCATTAATAAATACCAGTCAAGTAAAAACAAACAAAACAAAAAGTGCTCAGAAGCAGTGCTACTTGTTTCTTTCTTCTAGACAAGTCAAATAAAGTATTTCATTCTACATTGCTTTAAGAACATAGACATGGATCTTTCAGAGCCCTTCCTTTTGGCAATTACCATTCTTTTCCTCTTGACATGATAATTGTCAACATACCAGCAAAAAAAAACACAGCCATGAATAACATGCATATGTTACCAAAACTACCATTTAATTTGCCAAGGCTGTCCTTAATTCCAACAGCGAGAGAAAGATACCATTGTTTCATGAATGCAGCCTCCAGCTGATTTAAAGAAACCCTCCTGTCAAAAGTTAGATGACTCACGGTTTTTGCACTGTACAGAGAATGTTTTAATTTACATAATTATACCTGTATAAACTATGCACTAACTGGTTCCCAGTCTTGAGTTCACTCTGAAGTCTCCCTAAGGGAAAGGTGTCACATGTGATGTGAAACAGTTTATGAGTCTGCAAATGTGAAGGGCAAGAACAAAGAGCCAGATCACTTGCCTTTCTTACAAGAAATCCTACGTACCGCAACACCCTCAGCAAGCACGAGTACCAAGTATTTGGTAAAACAGGTGAAATAGCTAGTAGTGCCAGCAACAGACACCAAGCTTTTCTTTTCACGTTGTAAACATTGTGATGAGAGTACTAACAATTAATATTACCTGCAGCTACTATGACAATGTCAGCAAGTTGAGTATGGATCTTGAGCTGTTCTTTTGGCGTGTATCGGTGAGTAATGGTCACTGTAGCATCACCTGAAAGGTCAAAGATGGACAATTAATTGATACATACAGAAAGCCTGTAAAGCATTTGCTTTCAGGTACATGTGAATCATTGTGGTCCACCAAAACCAGTAAAGATGACCGTCAAATCTGCCTTGGGATGCATCACTTCAGCATAGTCAGAGCGCTTGTAACACTTGCCTTTTACACACATAAAAAGTGTTTATTCTTAAAAACTCACGCAGGATTAATTAATTCATATACCGTGGACTGACTCCATCAGCTTCATTACACTTAGTGGAATTACACAGAGAAACCCAGCATGGAATTTGTCGTCTACATTATTAAGCACAACCTGTGGAATGCACCGTAAGGCTCAGTTGCTTGTCACAAACTAAAGCTTCAAATATATTATCAGCATATTCAGACCTCTGTCCTCAACCACATTTGTCATTCGTCTGTCCCGAAACTCCCTAGATGCTTCCTTTGACATCCTGTTGTTTGGTCAGTGCTTAGCCTTTGGCCTCTGTTTCTGACGGATTTTGACTGCTCAAGGAACAAACAGTAATTCACGTCCAGTGATGCAGCATCGTTTCTTACTGATGTGCCCCCTCTCAAGAATGAGCACAGCTGATCATCTGACCAAAACCACACGATGACAACCAAGGCTCTTCTCTTTGCAGGGCCTAGTTGCGTAGGGAACAAGCTTAGCAGCTATGACAACAGTGACACGCTGGGGCCAAAGGTCTTCGCTTTAGACGCTGTCTAACCAACAATTGCACGCAGGGGGCAGACAGCAAAATCCCCCTGTTAACTGGAACACTAACAGATTTCAGTGAGGAGGGATGTTCTTGAACGTACATGCAGAACACGATCAACAGCAGCGTCAATATTTATATGATCTGTAGGATTCCAGTTGGATGGATCTGAGCATGTTTATCCCTGTAACCACTTAAGGAATAAATACATCAAACGCATACATTTTTCCACACACTCAAAGCATTTTAAGTAATTGTTTTGCGTAGCTCAAGTGCAAGAACAGGAATGGAAGAGACCGACTAAAAGGCGCTCAGATTTTGCAGATGCCCTACCAGCTTTTCTATCTCCTGATAAAGGAAAAACTGCTGAACACTTACTTGATACCAGAGTAGGAAGTGTTTGAAGTTATCACAAGCAGAAGACCACATCCTTTTGGGCAAACTCAAAAGCTCTGGGGCCTGCTCCTGCATGTATCCACATTGCTTGGCAAGAAGCTACAAATAAACCCTGCTATTAGGGCATAAAAACCCTCGTGCAAATGAAGGGAGATGCAGGGGAGAGACCACTACACACAAAAAGTGACACGGAAATAGGGACTGAGGTCTCATACCGAGGGCGACACCAAGGATAGCAGTCCCTCTAAGACTGCCCATGAAAACAGCAAAAACAGCAGCTATTAAATGAAACTCCTCCCATATTGTGACGCCATGTTTTTTCCTCACAACTATTTGTACTGCACAGTTGTCTCATGTTATATCCCCTCATCTCCACCTTCAATTAATTCATCATGGACTCCAAAGTCACTTTATGAGCCATTAAACTTCAGATTTTTGCCATCTCAGTCATTACAACCACAGCGGCTGCCTCTGGAATGCATCTGACTGTCTAATCTGGACCTCTTATCACATTACTTGTCTTCCTCAAGCATCTCATCTTCAACCTGACTGCACTTTGACTTCTCAGCTCTTTTCTCACAATTTTCATCCCCCTCCTCCTTCAGTCATCACCTGTCCTCCTTCAGTCTCTACACCTCATACCACGTCCTCAAAGAGAACAGATGAAAGTATTTTCAGTTAATGACAAAATAGTACAGATGTACAGAAGCAATTTCTTGAAATGAGGAGAATTGCCAGCAGTCAGACATCTTTCACCAGTGCTATTTTCCATGTATGCAAGTCCATCAAAAGCCTAGACAGACAATCGTCTTAAGAACATCTCTGCACTGCTATCCTTTCTTGTGACAGAAACATCCCAAACAGTACATAAAGCCTGCATGTCTAGATTCCTTCTATTTTTCTTCTCTCCAAAGTCAGTTATTGATCCCAAAGGTAACTAATAATAATAAAAAAAGAAAAAAGAGGAACATGACAAAAGAATTATTCATTGTTACTTCTGATTTTGCTAATCTAAAGCACCATCTCTCCAATTGTTGATTTGTTTTTATGGAGGTCTCACATGCATTCTTGAGTCATGTACAGACTGTAGAGACAGTTATAGTTTTCCTCCTTTGGAGGCCTTATTCTAAAAAGAAATTAAAAACAAAATGCTGCCTGCTGTAGGAGAATCATGTCTGTTCTTTGGTGCAACACACTTCCCTTCTCTAGGAAATGTTCTATGAAGGGTGATCCTTCACACATGGAAGTCAAATTTATCACTGGATTCTGGAAATAAAAGCTTGAAAAAAACAAAGTAATATTCTGTTATCAAATTTTCAGGTAAGGATAAGAAAGATGTTCCATCTGAAACTACAAACATTACTTCCAAAAACGCTTATATGGTAAGGTTATTTTGACCTCTTGTAATGTATTCAGCAAGGAGACAGAAAACAATGGATTAGTTCTGAAGTTATGAATATTCACAGCTTTTAAGAAGTAAAATCATTTCCTCTCAATAATTTAGAAATGCATGTCTGTAGTCAGCTCCTGATACCAAGCAATTACTCTCAACACTAAAAAAATAAATAGCCAACCCCACCTTCCAAATAGCAGCTCAGAAGCTTACAGACGCCTCTGAAAGGGTAGATTTTTCCGTTTGAGACCAGGCCCAAACAGAAAATAAATAGTTACTTTTACACTGTTACTTTTGCTGAAAGAAGACAGACGAAGATATTCAGGAAATAAGGTTTAGCATGATATTGCAAAGCTAATTCACTAGCTTATAATGTAAAGTCTCTTGACCTGTCTATGAAGAACACAAATTGCTCTGTAAGTTTCAGAGAGTTTTCCTACGTGATCAGTTATCGCCACCTGCAGGACGTTACAGTTTCTACATGCATCACACATGAAGACAGACCCCAGCTTTCCAGTTTTGCTTCTGATGAATTGAAAACCTGCTACCAAAAAAAATAATAATACACCAAACCAAACCTACAAAACTATCCACACACCTTGCATCACTTTTCAACCACATTTGCTTCACGAAGTCAGTACCAGTTGCTGTTAAAACCCTATCCTGATTGATAACCTGATCGTGTTTTATCAGTACTTGCAAAGTCTTGTCTGGGCTCTAATCTCATCAACAGAAAGTAAGAAAAAAGAAAAAAGCTTCCACTTAATTTGTCTTAACAAGCTTAAACCATTCCAAATGTGCACATAGAGGAAAGCCTGCCACTGTTTGGTAATAAATAAAAACGTGCAATTTTACATGTCATTTTCATGTTCAAAACATTTCATCTAGAAACTGCACACTTGCTAAAGCTACCTCATCTTGTATCTCTAACACACACATCTTGCCCTGCTACCAGCTGCTAAAACACAGGTGGAAAGGATCATTCCACTTCAGCTATTACTTTTATTACATTCACTTTTCCAATCTGTACTCTCCAGCTCCTCCATTTCAGGCAACATTAGCTTTATGCATTCTCTTTCACTGCCTGTCTCCGTTTATCTCAACTGACTTCAGCTTCTTCTCTGTCATGATACAACCCTATGTTGTGATAACCACTGTGGTAGAGCTGAAACCACTGTCTAGCCTGCCTTCCCTTCCACACCCTGCCAGGCTTTTGCTCCGAGCAGGACAAGATAGTTAACTGCAGAATACCAACCAGATCTTCAAAGGTAGCTCACTCCACGTGTCTGGAATGAAAACCGTACTCCCGGCTTGGAAAGGATTTATTAGCAGGTACACAACCCATACGTGTTTAGTGCTTGTTCAGTGTGCAAGAACAACAGATGTTCTTTTGTTTTCTTATTGTCAGATGCCTTACGCTGTATACTACTGCTTTGCAGGTTGGAAAACAAGAAAGACTACCTTATAAAGGCATTCATTTTTTCAGAATAAGCAAAGATAACGTTAAGGGGTAACAGTAACAAGTTAACTCTTTTCACATCTAGATTCCAGAGTAGGGAAAGGTATATTTGAATGTTTTTCTGTCCCCACACAGCAAACTTGACATACATAGCAAATGGCGCTACTAGTGAAGTGTGCATTACGCCAGAAGTCAGAGCCTAGGCAGACTACCTTGAAGCAGAACAAAGCTCTTTCATAGCCTAGTAGACTCACAGACTAGCTCCCAAGAGCAAGTCACACTGTTGGCCAGCCAAAGTACAGCTACAGTCCCAGAATATAAGACAACTCAGAAACATGGACCCAACTAGCTCAAAAGGTGACAACTACAAAACACTATTTACAGCATGAAAACTTCTGCGCCACTGCTTAGGGTTTTAGAGTAAGTTGCTGAAAGAACCACAAGTTGCTAAACCTCTTCATTTCCCACTGAGAAACATGGAAGTAGGTTACAATGTGCATCTGCACCAGAGAAAGCCTCTCACCAACTTCATTGCTGGATCACTGAAAACCACTGCCAGTACTACATGGAACCCAGTATTTGCAGTAAATGGCAAAAATCCTACTAATTTTCACAGGAATGGGGATGAGACCAAAATTACACACTGATGGTAATTACAATTCAAACACTCCGAGAAGTTTCAAATAGCAACTTTCCCACAGAGGCTGAATGGAAAAACCAACTCCATGATTAGTAAGAAGCTTTTAGCGTTTCATTATATTAATAACAGATTTCGCTCCACTCCTATTAAATAGGCCTGGGATTAAACATCCATGTTTACCTCCTTTGCGCACACCATTGTGGCGGTTTCTAACATCAAAATGAACCTGCAAAACGACAGCATTCTATGCAATGTTTGTTTCCTACAACACAGTTACAGCAGCACATACATGCTTCTATAACTAAAATTACTCAAACATTTTCCTTACAGCCTATGATTTCCACGGGGACATAAATTGCACTGCAGAAAAATCCCCCAGATCAACAAGTAGTATCATAAAGCTACTTTGTTGGTAATCAGGGCATTTTCATAATCACAGCCTAACGGACATAGCACAACACAAGCATTATATTTAATGCTTTTATTTACGTATGGAAAAACTTGAAATCAGTGTTATTTAAGTGTGAAGATAAGGCTTATAAGCTATTTTACTTAGCATAAACATCATGCAAACTGTTGTAGCACTAGAGCTATGCTGTCAGGTACTATCCTCAATGTTTGGTGCTAACAATATTTTAGAATTACAGAATGGTTTGGGTAGGAAGGGACCTTTAAATATCATCTAGTTCCAACTCCCCTGCCATAAGCAGGGATACCTTTCACTAAGTCAGGTTGCTCCAGGTCCCATCCACAGAATTAAGTTGGGAAAAGATCCTTAATTTAAATGGAAGCTGTTTCAAAAGGTTAGGAAAGTGATGACATAACACCAAAAAAAGTTCAGTCCAGAAACTGACCTCTCCTGAGAAACTATTAGGAAATATATCAGCAAATTCACTTCCTTGCTCCAGTTGCAAACACCATACAAGACACAAAAGTTCTCTCTTTATCCAAATCCTCAGCTCAGCTTGATTTTAATGATTTTGCAAGTTAAAGCATTAAAAAACCTGACAACATTAAAATGCCCGACAACATTGACCGTCTTACCGCCAGGTCTTTCATGCTCTCCGTCAGTATGTAAAAGCATTGAAATCGGCATTCCAACATTCTTAGATCTTCCAGCTACAACAACATTTTTTCCAAACGTTTGGATTCCTTCCAAGAAAGCAACACAGAACAAAACAGAGCACAAGATTTTGTTTTGCTATTTTGAGATAAACCCCTTCTTCCCAATGCCCAAGATCTAATTATTTGCTGTTGCAGACTGCTGATACCAACGTGACTTGGACACCCACAGGGTTGAACTGGAGGTATGAATCCACAAAACAAGTTTTGACTTTCAGAGTAGAAACAGAACTGGCAACTAATTCATGTCATCTAAATCTCCCTTTGGAGGGACTTCGTTTCTGTTCTCTGACCACAAAGTGAAGCAGAAGCTCATACGTCAATCAATAGGAGCATCTATTATTACACATTAAAAAATGTAATATTATAAATATCCTTTCCCCTTCAAGTGATCAATTACATGTTCTCATTTCTGTTGTTCTCCCCCCCCCCCCCCAGACTCACAGGAAATTACAAATCAAAATCTTGTATTTGATAACTAATCACAAAGTAAAGAATATTACTTAAAGTTCCTTGCAACATTAACAACCAGAAAGAAAGTGAAAAAACACTGAGTATTTTACATGAACTACCACCTACGCTTAATTAATAGTTACCATACTGGTAAAAAATAATAAATAAACTTAAAAAAAAATCTCATTATCTTTGGCACCTCCTTAGTTTTTAGATTAATCCCCTAAATACTGGCTCTTCAATGAGTACAAAACATTAGGATAACCCACACCTAATTCACACCTGATTTCATCTTCATTCATTTTCTGCGTCTTAAATAAAAGTTTCTTACCTGTCCGCTTTATTATTTCCCACACGGCAGCAGCAGTTGCGGGTATTATCGAAGGCTGATCAAGACACAGACGTCCAATGTTAATAATGTGAAATCCATCCACATCCTTTTCGGGTGCGATAGCATTACAAACTGTTCGCTCATCTATATGGTCTGGGAAACATAGCTTTCCAATTACATTTCTTTCACTTGTCAGGGGTCATCAATCCTACCTGAATCATTACACTGAGAAACAATGTTTCATCTAGCTGAAATAATTATCTCCCCCTCAACAACGGAAGTTAGAACCTCAGCCCTCCTAGTCATCTACTGCAAATTCAATGAGTCGGCGCATAACACTGCTAATACAAAAGATTTGGTCAAACTTTAAGACTCAGCTATCAATGATGACAATTACTGAAGAGTTTAAGCACAACGCTTGAGTCTCTTCTACAATCTAGAAGCATTAATTATAATTTGGCTCAGAAAAATCATAGGAGAAAAATCATTTTGTGCATATTACCCATCTCTAACAGACAAGATATATGACCTAAGTTTTAATCAAATGTAAGGAAATGGTAATCTCAAATGATTTTTACAGGTCTTCTCTTCAGTTTCAATTTTATAACATGACAATTCCTTTAAAAAATTTGCCACTTGGAGGATCAAGATAAATCCTACTTCTCTGGAAAACTACGAATGAAAAAAATAGTTTGATAGTGAAGAGCTCAAAACATTGAGTATGGTTGAAATGAAGATACCTGCACATAACTTATTATTTATAACTATTCATTATAAGCATTTTTCATACACACTAGCAACACAGGGTAAGTCTGCAGCTGCTTAAAGCTTATAATACGTGAACATTGACAGTAATAACGATAAAGACGTGTGACAGCCAGTTCCAACTCTGCAAAGTTACAAAACCAAGTATAAAGTTGCATACACACTAGGACACTCTAGAGGAACAACACTATAAACCATGTCTCTACACTGACCCAGAAAGGACACCGTTTAAAAAAATATATTTAACCTTTTCCAGAACTACACTCAAGCTCTAGTACCATCTCAGAACTATTTTTTGCATCTCTTCTATAAGGATAGAAATCTACACTAGATCCCTAACTGAACACTGCTATTGTGAGGTGACACATCCCAAAGGCCAATTTGGGGTGCATAATAAGACGTTTAAAAAAGCCCAATAAAGGGGAAATGAGTGTTGATCAGGAAATTGAGACATTTCCAATAACAGTGTTTTATAGACATCTTCATGATATTTGGTGATCACCTTGCTCTATTCATGTATTGTCTTATTTTGCATAAAAAGAAACGAGCTAATTAAAAGATATCATGCATATTAAGGAACTTAAAATGTGGTAAGCTCATGTTAAAAGCTTTCTAATTAAAACAAAACCAAAAAACACCTTAGAGTTAAACAAGACCATGCTTAAAAGGCTTTACTATTATGATTTTAGGTTGAATTCTCCATTTTCCCAGGTGATAAAGTTCCATTCTGTATCCTACTGATATAGGCCTGTGGAAATTAAGGTGTTAAATACACTGAAGAAACTTTTTTTTTTTTTGGAAAAGAGAGCTTGTGAACCTTGTATAAGTCAGTTTTTCAGAAAAAAACCACCCCTGTCAGCCATGCTTTTCTTTGAACCTGGGGGATGACAGAACATAGCAAAGACCTCCTCTTTCCTGTCTGTCTTTAGCTTCCCTGAAACAGGCAAAAGTCAATTTCACGTAAAAGGCGGAGAACTCTGTTTTACATCCATTTTTTCCACCAAGAATTGATTTATGGAATTTCAGAAAAAGGGCACGATGTACTGGAAAGAAGTACAACTGTATAGCTAGCAACATGTCAGCTGGCATGGGCCTGAGAAACAAAGGACACCTTCCTGGCCTCAGAGATGCTTATAAAATGCCAGCCTGGTCATCATCATCCTCCATGCTCCTCCAACAAGAAACAACAGTTGCAATTGTATATGTAGTAGAATAACTATCTAATGTGTAGCTTTTACTTGCCTCAAGATATTCTTCCTAGTTTATTTCCACTGGGCTACAGTATCTTTTTTCCCCCCCCCTCTCTTTTTGCTCCAGAGGAGCAAAGTCATTTCTGTAAATGTTTCAGTATGTTAGTGCCAGTCTCACAGAACACCCTTCGCCTTCTTTCATCTGAGGTTCATCTAAACCTCCTTGCTGTCATTCCAAGCTCCTCTTATTTACACAATAAATAACGTGTGCCTCCAATGCAGACATACTGAAAATGAAGACTGGCTTTCAAAAGAGGACTGATGAAAATGATAACAACCGAACAAAAGATTCTAAAATATGCCACGTGGATCAAGAATTACAGACTGAAAGCAAGGAAGAAGCTGTTTAGCAACAGCGACGAGCTCCTTGAAAATCTTTTTGAGAAGCTGTACTGGGCCCTTGCTACGATTTTAGTGCTTGGCTCCATCGAAGCAGGTTGCTCTTTGGCTGGCACTGCCCTTCACAACAGAAGGATGTGATGTTTATCCCAATTTGTCCCACACTTCGTTGCTGCTTAGAATGCAAAAAACTCGACAGTTTCTTAGTTTTATCTCACACAAGCATCTAACATGTCACAGCCATCTTCCAGGCAATGGAAGAGATAAGGGAACTCTCCACGAAACCATTACCATATCAGAAGCAATGCACTCGAAAGGTGCACAGAAAGGAAGTTTTCCTCGGGCAAAGATGATAATCCTCAAAGTTAAGTTGCTCCATCTCACAAAAGTCAAAGAGAACAAAGCTATTCTCTGCTTCTATTTTTATCCCAATGTTGATCAAAAGCCACACCTGTGTGTGGTTTATTGAAAAAATAAATAAGTATCCAAAACCACAGAACCATCCCAACTGTGGGGTAAGCAGCCACTACTGATCAAGTTTTCACAACTTCTGGGCTTTGTATCCTTCCATTGCAGTACAAGTTGAAAGGACTTTGGAAAATTGGAGGTAAATAACTTTTCTGCCCTTCTCTCTCTAATGTTCCTTTGCCAGACCATGATATTTCAACAGTAAATAACATCAAGTTATAATTCAGCACTCCAAGCTACATCCATCATAAAAAGAATTTCCTGAACATTTTCAGTTCATGATGGATTAGATATGTACCTTTACTGTATATCCACATGGACAAAGTGGTATTGGAAAGGTTCTGCTGTTAACTAAGTTACTCCAAGGTTTTACTATGGTAGGCAACAGCCAGGCTTCAAATTAGTAAGTTTTACAGGTCAAATGAAAACTATTTAGTCTTAGCGTAGTTACTGTGACAGACATACTGTAGTTCTTGAAGGGGATGTTAACCCAGGTATTCATGGCCTTAAAACATTTAAAGGTACTAACAATAGACATGTGAATTGACACAATGAGAGTCACATTCAGATTGTTTCTTTTCAAATTTTCAACGGGTTTAAAAATCACTAAGGCTTCAGTCCCCTGTTGAATTATGCGTACTCTGTACAATGAAGGCAGACTGCTCAAAAGCCTATTGCACGTCCTGATCCATCTCGTGTTTCTGCAAGCGGTACCCAACAATTTTATGCAGGATCAGCACAAGAAAGATAAGTGACACAAAACACCTCCCGTTTCTGGGGAATGCAGCCACAGACTGGGAGTCCTGAGGGTGACTCCCTCCCATGTTACACACATTGCAGAAGTTTTCCATCCCTCGGCTGTCAATGCTGAATCTCTTGTACAAGTCCTTAATATTGACGACAACTTGTTAAGTAACCTGTCTGCCTTGATCTCTTATAGAGAGAGATCTTTGTTCTCAGCAAACCCACCACTTTCAGCCAGCTGCCATAGTTCATTACTTTGTATCCAAGACTTCCTTCTCCTTACTGGTGTTATACTTCCACCTTGTGGCCAACTTATTCCAGCAGGTGGCAAATTTGGGCACAACCATCAGGTAGTTTTCATGGAATATGAAGTGCAAAAATAAGTAAGTCAACATTCATTCTAACGAGTCTATTACCAATGCAAACAAAGCACATCTCTCTTCCTCCATAACCATACCACCTGTCCCATTGATGTTTTGGGGATACACAATTAAGACTGTAAGAACTGTCTGAAAGCAAAAACCAAGACTACAAGAAGGGAAACAGAGCTTACCTAAAAACTGATCTTCCACTTCACAATTGCCAATTTTGTTTACTAACACTAACATATCAGGTCCCACCTTGTGCTAGGACTTGCATCTATAAATCCCCCAAAAAGACCTTCTGCCCTTCAGAGCCTACAGTCTAAATCTGTGATAAAAGACAACATCTGGAAACACCAAAGCAGGGCAAACTCAACGTGCCAGTCAGTTTATTACAATAACTCCAGTAATTCAGGCACATCTCTACAAGAAAGTTTACACTGGTTTAAACAAGTTGTTTTAGGTAGGTTTGTAAGAAAACCTGCGAAGTTTACTTCTGTCTAAGGACCACCTTGCCAGCTACTGACAACTCATTTGTAGGGATCGGCCAGGTGAGTTTTTAGTACAGACTGCAAAGGGGTAAATAATCAGCTGGAATATTAGAGAGGCCTTTAGGTCCTTAGCACAGAGCTCACCTGGAACACTGGAGAAAGCACGGAACAGGCAAAAATTGGAAGTGCTGTGAGAAAGGCTGTAGCATCATCTGCTAAATAGCGTAACTTGGTACAAGGTGGGGGATGAAGAGCAAAGGTCTGCGGCAAAGGTCTTGGAGTTCAAGGAAAAACAGTGCAATATGTTAAGTAGAAAATAAAACCAGAGAAGTCAAATAGATAAAATTGGGGGGGTTGTTCTGTGTACAACAAAAATATTTCTATAATCTGTTCATTTAGTCCTTCATTATATGTGTCCTCTTGTGAGAGTTTCTTATATCACTGAGATAGATTTGCCACAGCAAAAGGTGTTAAACAGTTTCCTCTTACGCTGACTGTATTAGAGGAGTGGGATAAGAGATCACTTACCTGGGAGAGGTAGCTGAACTAATACACCACTAACTGATGGATCCTTGTTGAGTTTTAATGTCACATCTAACAGTTCTTCCTGAGAAATATCTTCAGGCCTTAGTATTATCTCACTAGAAATGCCTGATAAAAAACAGAAACATATTTGTAAGCAGGAAATTTATCTACGCAGAGCTTACTCATTTTGTCTATCAACCTGCCTGATGCTTGACAAACGTCTTCAATAATCATGCAGGACTTCCAAAAAAAAAAAATAAATCCCACTTGAATTCTCTGGGCTTTAATGCTGTATTTCTAGGTGTCAAGTGCAATCTCACAATGAACCATGCAAAAAAAAAAAAAAAAAATCAGTAGTTTGACATAGCTTCAAAAGTTAAAAAAAAAAAAGTCTTAATACTGGCAATATGATGACTTTTCTGCTACTATGAGATGAAACTCAGATTTTTCAAGTTACTTTACAAGATTGCAGCTCCATGGTGAGCAATAAAGTTGAAGTTTTCTGTTTAAGCTACTTCCAAATGGAAGTGAGATGCTGTACTGACTGGTCCTTATTCCAGGCCATCAGTTACTGTGCTTCACTACTGGATTTCTTCCTGACAGTTTGCCCTTCATATATAGGGCTTTGAAATACAGGTTTTGGATTGGCTTGCCTGAATTTACAGCAGACCTAAAGCTTCCAACTGCCCAGAAATTTCAGGACATACAGCAGACACATATGAAGATGCCTATTATTAATGACTTCAGGAAGGAAGTCATTTTTCTTTTTTCCTTTGACTTACTATCTGTTTACATTGACTGCAGGCTAGTAGAGTTCACTACTGAAGTTGGAGACAGTCTGAACAATCCACACATAAAAGGAGGACTGTAACTGGTACTGACGAGGTAAGATCCTAAGCAAATATCCTCTATCTGAAAGTAATCAGTGTCTTGCAGAAAGAATTTATACCTAAAAACTGAAAAAACTCCTTAGATTTGCTTTATTCACCCAGCCTTTCAAAGACAGACATTTAACTGTAAAAAAAAAACTCCCAACGTCCACCCACCTTTAATTTGTAGTTTCTTAAAGTAATGGCCCAAACTGTTTCCCACTAACATTTTAAGGCACTGCATTAAATTTATCCCTACTGTTCACATTACGTAAAAACTACTTTTTTCATATATCAGTACAACTTTTCTATGTTAGCTTGATCAGAGAAATTGAGGGAAAAAAGTGTAAAATCAAGTAAAGATACAAAGGAGATCACTCTCCCACTTCTAGATATATATGTATATATATTTAAAGCACAGTATCTTGTGCTTACCAAAATAACATTTATATTATATAGTACATACCTACAGCTGCAGCTGCTTTTACCTTGTTTCTGACATATATATGACTAGCTGGATTGTCTCCTACTAGTACAACAGTGAGATGAGGCCTCTTGTTTCCAGACGATATCCACGATTCCACATCCCTTTGAACTTCCTTCAAGACTTCTTTAGCAAGCTTTGTCCCTGAGATAACGGTTGCTTCATCTCTATAAAGACAGAAAGACACAAAACATTTACATCTAAAAATTGCATGAACAAGACACTTCAGTTTGTGATCTACTGTGTTAAATACTTGCAAGTCCTTGGACTAGTGAATTCAGTAACATTCCAAACATTATTTCAAAAAATACTAATGCAGTACAAGTCCACCTGTGGAAAAAAAATCTCTTATTTAAAGGGAATTTTTATATCTTCACATTATCTTATTTGAAAAGCATTTAAGTGCCACGAATGCATATAAAAGATAAGCCTCACCTGCCTCCTGCCTCACACCCCACCTTCCCAGCACACATAGCCCATCTGGTTTAGTAACTATCAATTCCTGTGTTTGGGAACAGGACATAAGAACAGTCTGACACCGTCAAGTTGTTTTTGTCTTAAGGAATTTTTCTACTCACTCCCCAAACTCACTTCAAAAAAATATATGTGATGCGGGATTTTGTCCAAATCTTGATTATAACATTTCTCAGCTTCCTTAAAATTGGCTTAGATCCATCTACACTGATTAAGTCTAGAGCTGCTCTTACACCCTCTGCTTTCATGTCCCCGTCCTTCCCGAAATCTCGCTCTTCACCTCAACCAGCCCTATGGCAGACAAACATCTTCCTGTGAAGTGCCCACCACCATTGCCCTGCCTGTATAGCAAAGGCAGAGGAAAACTCAAGTCTCGTGCTTCCAACTGGCTCTAGCCCCCCTCAGCATCATTCCCTCCATCACTGCAGTGATCATGACCCCAACCAAGGATGTGGAACCCCCCAGATGCACCCGTCCAACCTGCAAGAAATAAACCTTCAGTATGCATCACTTTCAGGTACTATGATATTAACTTTATAATGAAATAAGCCAACCTTTATAAATTAACTTCACTGCTTGGCAGGGGAAGGAAAGAAGAAGCAGGAACAGAGAGAAAGCCAGAGGGCAAGAAACTGTGGTGTCGCTGACTCGGTTTGAAACAGGGTATTCTATACAATTCAACATCATAATTTTAAGCAGCCAAGAACATGAAGTTCCATTTCACTTCTTCCAGAGATTTGTGCGCCTTCTGCCATTCTTGGTACATCTTAATAACCCAAGAAGCTAAAAGCAGAAGGGTGTGAAGTTAAGTAAATTGGGGCAGGAAGAAATCCCCCAAAACACCAAAATATCAGGCTAAGGCTTTATACGAAAGAAGTCATCTAAAACTTCACTTCTCTATCTGACTGACAGATGAGGAAATCCAGTCTACAGTTCAGATCACTGAACAACAGTGCCATGAGGACTCTGCTACAAAAAAGAACAAAATATCTGAACACACATTTTTCTGGACCAGAAATAATAGTAACCAACTCTGTTTTCTCCTACAACTCATTCCCGTCAAATAACATGACAATTTTTGAGCAATACGATGACAACTGTCAAAACGTATTTTAGAATAACATTTATTTCAAGTGGAACACAAGGTAGATCGTAACAGCGCTGCGAACAGCAGCACTGCTATGCAGAGGGTGACATTAAGTAAGCAATTCAACTGGCAAGCCCAGCCCTCACCCTTGAATGATACTGGTGACAACGAAATTCAAACTTAGCCTTTAAGAGCCTTACCAATTTCTTTCATCAACTTCCTATGCTCTCCTCAGTGGCTACCTGCTCAAAGATCAAGTGCATCTCTACCAGAACTGCTCTTCTTTAAGGCCTGTTTTATTGGGATCCCCCAAATGCCAGCTTGATCTTACCTTGCCTGTTCTGCTCTCTCAAGTCTGTTCCACGTTCATGCCTGTGTGCTTACTGTCAGCAGAGGTGCTGCTCACCTCGCACACTGTGTGTGATATATTTCTGCACTGCTGAAGTTTTTATCTACACTGAGCCTCTTGCTTCCTCACAGAAACTCAAGAACTCCTAACACAACATATACCTACAGCTAAGCTAAGCTCCCTCGGCACAGCTCTCCGATATTAGAACAGTAACAGCTTTTCTGACTCTGCAAATGCAGCGAGGTAACACCGAGTCCCTGGAAGCAGAACTACAGATGTGGAGTTTCCAGTGAGCAGCTCTCCCCTCTTGTGACAAGGACAACACGCTCCCGGCTCACCAGCTCGTAACAGAGACTTGATCTTACTGAGCTGAAAATAAGCTCGAGCTTCCTCCTTGGAAATGAAAGGCTTTACAGGTACACACACAGACCATAAGCCTTGCAAAATGAATAAATAAATTCAACATGACTACCATCTGACATATTATAAATGCTCCCAATGGAATTATGGCACCAACATGGAAGAGACTTAAAAATAATAACAAATAAATAAATCACAGTGCCTAGTATTTAAGGAAACAAACAAAACCACCCTGCTGAAACCAAACTATCCAACCATTCGGCCCATTAAGCAAACCAACTCAGGGCACAATACATGAACATCTTGTTTCCTTCAATTTTACTCCAGCTTTAACTACTTCCCAATATAACCTTCAGCACTGTTTAACTTGCATTAATTTTTAAATTAAAAAAATCAACATGTGGTTTTATTTTTTTTTCTTCCTGTACAGTCTCCACTTCATGTTCTCATTTCCATATTTCTCTCATCTGCATGATTTATGCTTTGGCTATACATGCCTTTGGCACAAGACACTTGATTCCATGTGCTCATTATGCCAAATAAATAATTAATGCTCAACTACGTAGCAATGGCACATATATTTCATGATACAAAAATTAAAAAAATATATATTTAATGATACAAATGTATATTTAATGATACAAAAAACAAGTTTTTAATGCCAACAGACATGAAGGCCACATTATATTTTATTTTTACTCTAAATCCATTGCTGAAGTATTAGTTTTCCTAATCCTTAAGCAGCCATATTTAAATGCATGCCTCTTCCTCAAAAGACTAACCACGTACCCATTAAGTGCTAAAAAACAAACAAACAAACAAAAAAAACACCACCATACACACACACAAGGAAAAAATTATCCCCCCCCATACACACACTATAAGCTAGGACAAAATGTGCATAATATATTGTGGACAGGAAGTGCACTGATTACACTCCACAATGCTTGCATCTTTCTCAATACAGCATAAAGCAAATTTTACAAGCCTAAGTGAAAGTCAATTATAAAAGATAAAAACTTCCCTGAACAAATAGCTTCAAGTTAAAACGACCCTAAAAAATGGATGCTCTGGGGCACCCCAGATTATAAGAAATCAAAACGATCCCATATTAGTTCACACATGCTGAAGAAAAGCAAAATCAGAAGGTGGCATGAAGGTGTGGGATGGCCCTACTTCCAATGAGCTACCCTCTTCTGACATTCCCATAGCTACATGGATACTTTCAAGATGAAAAAAAAAAAAAAAAAAAAAAAAAAAAAAACCCACCACCAACAACTTATCACTTGACAGGGTAGCTCTCTTTGCCATATCCATAACTTAAAGGTGCTGGGGAGTGAGATGCTAACGAGTACGTATGCATTTATGCTGTTACGGAAGTGGCTCCAGGTCTCAAGGAGAATCTCACTGAAAATTATGTAGAGAAAAACACTCCGCTAAAACCATAAGCCTTTGCTTTGGAGGCTGACTGTGAACCACACAGCAACTGAAATCACCAAATAATTTGTGAAAGGTCAGTATCTTACAGAATTACAGATATATAGCCTGCGAAGTTTCACAGGCATTGTTCTCTCCTCAAAAAAAAAAAAAGGGGGGGGAAGCAAAGTAAAACTTTTTGTTTTGTTTTGTGCTGATCTCTCTAAATCTATTATTATTAGTAGCAAGCTGGAAAGCTTGCCCCCCCACCATCCACTCATGGTGGGTGATCACAAACCTGGCTATACCCCCCGCAGGCTCAACCTCGCATGATTAACTAATCTCAGTACAATGTCATCAGCACAATCCTTTTTTTGAACAAAGCAAAGCACAGTAGCTTGATAATGGTTCAGAAACCCAGCATCCCTGTTGCCACAAGTCCCAGGCTATTAAAAGCCTTCCACACGCCCACCAGATTCCACCAAAAACAGAGTCACTGGAACCAACCTGTAAATATTGCTACTGCAACCACCATCACTTGGGTTGAAATGTTCAC
Source organism: Nettapus auritus (assembly GCA_011076525.1). Lineage (NCBI taxonomy): Eukaryota > Metazoa > Chordata > Aves > Anseriformes > Anatidae > Nettapus > Nettapus auritus. The sequence continues at coordinate 67,446,634 of CM021768.1, forward strand.
CATTTCTTACAGAAGTTCCCTTGCAGAGGTTGTCTAGTAGATTTGAAAGCTTATGTCACCGTCACATACAGCAAACATACCCCTTTTTCTAGTCTTCCTTGAAGACCATCTTACTATCTAAGCAAGAAGTAGAAGCTTTGCGCTATCTCAGCCAGCACCTAAATTGCAGGTCTTACAAATCTAAATACAAACGAAGCAAGTGTAAAATAACCAATACATTACTTAGAACATAAAGATTGTATTCTTCCTTCCCACAGTTAAGTATGGCACAATCAGCAGGCATTGAATTGTGTTGCCATTCTGCAAATCTACTTGACTAAATGCAACTAAAATATCCCAGTACTCGGTGTTCACACTTAACCATCCATATTTCAGTTATACAAACCACAACCTCAATACTTAAATAGCTAGTTCAAATGAAGGTCATCTAGAGAGGTCCTAAAATGAATTACTTCAGTACTTATATTATCTCAACAGATCATCATGCAGAAAGCCAATATATTGCTGTTCTTATCAAAGATTTTAATGAATGTAATTCACAGAATGAATTACTTATTTTTACACCTTGTGCTCACTTAAACTTCTGCTACTTGAATTTAGCTTGACACATCAAATAAGAAGAGTACCCATGACGGCATTTTACTTCTATTTTCTACAGGGACAGCAGTATTTGCTACTTTCCTTCATTATTATTATTTTCTGGTGGGTCCAGAATTTCATTTAGAATTGTGTACAAATTCAGGATATTGTGGAAACACACACATTATCTGTTGTCTAACAGAAGTGTGGTTTAAATTAAATAAAAACCTTTCTGAAAAAGAGTAAAGAGACGTGGTATAAAAAGAAGAAATTGATTAGCTATTAAAAGAATAAAGGTTGACATCTCCAGCAGTAATCACTTCCTTGGCCTGAGAACATCTAAAACAAAGACATTTGAATCTTCTCTGCAAATACGGATGCTTGATGCTTTAACATGCATTTGTACACGCAGGCAATTAGCACTGGCGGTGTTTAACATATGCTGATTTAGTTTGCCAAGATTAATGTACTTCATGCTAACTTGCAAAAGCAAATGAAGCCTTCTGTTTTAGATAAAAGTCAGAATGACTTTCAGCTGCTACAAATCTGATCAGGCTTTTGCATTACTCCTTTCTGTACTATATCCCAGGGGGAAGACAAGGCTGCACCTAGAATAACATTCAGTGGAATTAAAAAAGACACAAAGAAATAATCTAAAAAACGGTTTCGCATTGTCTCAATTATAAGAAGCCACACAACTAGACTAAAATAACTTGCAATTAATACTTGGTTATACTAATGAGATGCGTATTTGTCTATTAGCATAGCCAAACGATGAAAATATTTGGTGACAACTCAACATATGGGCCAAATAAAGCCAACAAACACCAGATTTATTGAGAGACTCGTGTCTAAACCTTGTAAACACATGGGTGTTAGTACATTAAGGATTTTTAAGTATTACCCTAACAACATATGGAAAAAACGCAGTGGTGAGTTTTGAAAAAAAAATATTTCCTCTGCTAGTCTTAAAGATACGGAGAAAAACAGATTAAAACGAAAACACCGCACCTATTTCCACGTTAATAAGACAGTATATGCATCTGCTCAAGGAAAAATCCTCACGGCTGTCAAATAGAGAAATAGCAGATATCATAACATGTTGATGCTTAGCAGATTGAGAATCTAAGGTTAACTCCTTTGACAGAAATATTACTTGAGAATCACACCAAGAAAGGCATCAGGTATACAGAAAGGTTATACACTTCAGCAAATTAGGTGAAGCACTCAAAACAACTGAATTATTGTTTTAAATACATCCACATGGAAAACTTGAGAGGGTGGGATGTCAGTGAGCAAGCACGGCTGTGCTCCCTGCCCCGCTATCATCCCACCTGCTCGTGGATGCTCCTACTCTGAAGCCTGCATAAAATTACAACAATTCATGTACTGAATCTTTCCTGTGACTTGACAAACGTTACACAAAAACGCCGGCTACTCTTTTAGATCCACATACACACAAGTCCAAAATCATGAGGCTTCACAACAGGATCTTCTCAACTCTATATATACACCATACTTCCCAACGAAAACCTCAGTAAAAGTATTATCATAGGAGCACCTACTTTTACCTGAAATTGAAAAAACAGTTACTGCCAGCAAAAAACAAAAGTAGGCGTATGTTGTTCCAGAAACAGACATTTGTGCAGAAAAACAGCAGAATCGCATGCACCAACAAAACATATAACACTTAGAAGGTAAAGACACTTAACACGGTTGTCACAGTATTGCTTACCAAGCTTTTCATTTTTGAAAACAGAGGCTACAAAGCTTTCAGCAAACATTGCAATGCTATATGAGGTACACAGAGACCACTTTTTGCTTTTTTTCCCCTTTTTTTCTTCATACTCATCCAGACAAGAGCAGCACCACGGCACCACGCTGCCTGCCCTTCTGAGGGCAGAGGCGCAACAAAATGGACCCCTACCACCACACGTCCCTTCAGAAAAAAATTCTCCAGCATCCATTAAAATATTGTTATACAACCTGACAGACGCCAAAAAATTAGCACAAGGTAATTCTGCGTAAAACAATCGAGACATAACTGGAGGTCCCGGGAGCAAAATAATCCTGAAAAGCCCGATATTTGCCAGCAGGGGGAAAGAAGGCCGAGCTGCAAGGGCTCTCCCGCCCCGGTCGCCGCCCGGACCCCCGGGGAGCAGCCGGCCGCCGCCCCGCGTTTTGGGGGGGGCCATTTTGTGTCGCCGCCCCACATTTCGGGGGGGGGCATTTTGTGTAACCCCCACCCCGCGGCGGGGGCGTGGAAGGAGAAGGCGCCGTACCTGGCGGCGCTGCGGGGGGAGCCGCTGGCGCGGCGGGGCGCCGGGCAGGAGAGGGCTCGCCATCTCCTCAGGGGAGCCAAGCATGGGCGCAGCGAGACGGAGGAGGAGGAGAAGGCGACCGCCATTTCCCTCCCGCCGACCGCCAGGCGCAGCCGCAGCCCGGCGGCGAAGGGAGGAGCACGGGGCAAGTAGCGGGGCCGGGGGCGGGCTCGGAGGAGGCGCCGAAGGCTCTGACTGGGGCAGCGAGGCTGAGGGGCGAGGCGAGGCGGCAGCCCGGGAAAATTAAAAAACTGAGAGGTTGAGACTCTGGTGAAGATGCCGCCTTGCTGGGCTGAGGGGTCTGAGGTGAAAAACTCCTCAAGGGAAGGCGCGAAGGGCGGGCGACGCCTTTGGGTTTTGCCCTGCTCGGATCCTGTGAGCTGCTCTTCCCGCCAAAAGGTGGCGTGGCGAGCCCGGCGAGTCGGGGCTGCTCAGACATGACAGGATCGCAGAAACGTTTAGTGTGGAAAAAACTCTTAGGGACATCGAGACCAGCCATCCACCTAACACTGCCAAGTCCACCACAAAACCATAGAATCATAAAAACATGTCCCTAAGCACCACATCCACACGTTTCTTGAGTATCGCGGGATGGCGTTGCGACCGCTTCCCTGGGCTGCGGTCAGGGAAGCCCAGTCAGCCTGTCTGTGAAGAAATTCGTCCTAATATCCAGTTTAAACCTCCCCTGGCACAATTTGAGGCTGCTTTCTTGCATGCTGTCACTTGTCACCTGAGAAAAGAGGCTGACACCGACCTTACTATAGCCTCACTTCAGGCAGTTGCAGTATGATGCCCCGCATAATTCTCAGGTACGTCCTCTTGTTTTCCCAGTGGAAGTCTCATGGACTTCCTTGCGATTCATATATTAGTGCCTTCTGTCATATTTTATTGCAGATTTTTCACTATATCCAGAAGAGAAGAAAACTAAATAAGATCTGAAATAGCGTACACAAAGCATACCAAAATAGTAACAACAATTTTACCTGCAATACTGAGCCTACCTGAGAGTTGGCAAATTCCTTTATTAAACTGGGGAATGCTTTGAGGTTGTCCACTCATGGTGTGTTTTTTTTTTTTAATTATTATTTTATTATTTTTATTTTTTTATTTTTTCATTTTATGTAAGGTGTATACTTGATTACAAAATTTGGAATTGTTACTGTTAAAGTTTTCCACAGACAAAATATCCAACAAATATTTCTCTCACTAGTTGGTACACTAGAAAAGTGGTTTTATGATAAGTATTTTTGGTAAAATTTGCTATTCCAGTTGTGACTGAAAAACTGTTTTAGACCAAAAGTACATGAGTTACAGAGTGTTTGGCAAATACAGGTGAGTATATTCTTATGTTCAGTGATGATAAACACCACAACAGAAAAACAGTTATCTACTATCTTTTGCAAACTCATGTTTTGTATCAGTTGCACAGACTCCTGCAATTCATATCAACCCCTAAAGACATATAAAACCAGGTATTCGATACCCAGTAACATGAGGATGAAACCTTTTTTCTTGTCCATAGTTGCCTATTTAGGCCTTAGATCCTATTTAAGTTTAAAACTGAAATATCACAACTTTTTTTTAAATTTTAATTAAATTAACTTTTGCATCATATTGGCCATCTCAGCTTTGACCTTGAGGCTACATCTATTAATAATTTCCAAAAAAAAAAAAAAAAAAAAAAAAAAAGAAAAAGCTATTTATATCGGTGGTTCACACCACTTCCTTTTCCTATCATTCCTGGAAAAGGATAATCTGAAAGTCCAAGTCTGCTATAACAACACTTCAATCTAACAGCTCCCAGAGCGAAGCCTACAAAAAGTGACCACATTGCTATTGCTAAAGGTGCACTGAATACATTTACATAGAAAACCTTATATAAATACTACAATAATAAAAAAAAAAATAGTAGCATATTATCCACACTGAGCTGATGAAATTGGTACAAAAGACAAAGCTGAAAATATGCCATTTTTTTTGCCTAACAGTTAAAGCGAAGTTATGCATTGGCAGCTGTGAAAAGGTGGGTACTCTTAACAGGTTGCTTCAGAGTATGTTATACTTTGTGTGTTTTTATGTACAAATGATAACAGGCTATAATTTTAAAATACTGCTTGGGGTATTAACAATCCCATCAACCTAAAAATATCTCTTAATAGTTATTTGTGTCTAAATGGGAAGTTGATTTTTTTTATTATTATTTTTTTTTTTTGTATGAAGCCATATCACCATTCTCTCATGTTGTATAAACCCTTATCATGAAGTGTAGCTTAAACAAAAACAAAACAAAACAAAACAAAAAAAGTGAATATTTTCTTTTTAAATAATTTCTTATTATATCCTAGGGAAATATTATATCTTTGCTCACTGCTCTGTTTTTTTCTTCTCTTTTTCATCTTCCCAGCTGCTGGAAGCTGTGTATTTGTATAAGATAAAGAGGCTGAGAAGAACCACAGTCTTAGTTTAAGAAAAAAATAAGGCCTCTTTTAGGAAAAAAAATAAGACAAAAACATTTTTCCTCTTAGGTAGCTTTGTATTAAAATATATATATATATTATTTATTTATTTAACTTTACTATCTGTGCCCCCCTCCCTCCCTCGCCTCTATTTTTAAAGAACACCGATATTCTGGATGAATTTATTTCTGTACTTGCACAAAGGGATTTGCTTTTCTTCCCTGGTTTTCGAGGTCATGCTGGAAATTACCCACCAGGAGGCGGCATTTCCACGCGTTGGTCTCGCTTTACGTTGTTGCCTCGTACTGGTGTCTGCCGGTTTTTAGGATCTGGAAGAGAAGAATGAACCTTGAAGCACAGGCAATCGTTCAAACCCCCTTTCCCTTATGCTTGTCTTGCAGCTATTAAGAGTCTTCAGGCTACCAGTCCACACAGCATGTTTAGAAAAATCTTGGCTCAAGTACACAGTTTTAAGGCATGAATTGAAGAAACAAATACCTTGCCAAGTCTATTTCAATGAGAATTTTTTATCTTAGTTACTTTGGCATACCTTTCTCAGTCGTCAAAGCAGTAAATCAGTGCTCTCAGAGCGCTCAAGAAGGCTTGAGCCCTCACAGAGTGCTCAGGTTTATGGATAGATTGGGATCAAATTTTGAGCAAAGGTTCTGGTGTTTTAAAAATTAAATACAATAGCCACAAATTAACCACAACGGGATATGTTTATATTGCTTTTCACAAACTTTATTGGATCCTCTAAATGCATGTTTTGGGTGGAGAAACAAGGAAATAATTTTGATTTGATTTTAAGTCACACAATGGTCCGTCCCACTACAACACCATCATACCTAGTAATAACTACTATTATTATTACTAATAGCTATTTCTAAATAGCAGCAATACCCAGATTCTGTAGTCTATTTGCAAAAACACATAAGAGTTTGACTTTTCCATCATTTTTTATTCTTAGCCAAAGAAACCAAGTAGCCTGTTGGAATTGCAAGGAATGTAAAATGTGCTATAAATACATGCAGATTCTACTTAAACGGTGTGATTTCCCAGTCGAGTTTAGATTGGGTAAATTTGCAGTAGTCTGCATACTTGTTCTGCCACAACTCTTTCTGAATATCTTGGCTCTGTACTTACAAGTCAGCTCAAGTGAAAACAAGGTCAAATCTAGTCAGTGCTGCTGCTTCTTGCTATGAGTGCAACAGCAGGAAGCATGGATGTTCTGCCTTGGAAAGCTGCTCTTAAGCTTTGTTGATATATGTTGATTGCACTTGTATTCTTTTTTATGTTATTTCCAAATAATCATTAACAATGATAAACATTGCCGGGACTTAGCATGTGGTTTAACGACACAGCATAAATTATTTCTGATAAAGGGATCTTCCCATGGGTCTTACATTACAGGTTGTTCTCTGAAAAAAATGCTCATGAAAATTGTTTTTCTGATGACGTACATCAACAGAACATAAAACCAGCATTAAATGTTGGTTTTTACTTCAGTATACTCACAGTTAGCACTGTTACTGAAGTGAACGCAGTTATGAGTTTACATCAAAGTAAATCTTCACTGAAGTCTCCAGCATACCCATACTAGTTATCTTCATTCTTGTCACTTGCTAAACTGTTCTTCAGCTGTCTTTGTTTTTGAAGCCCCTAGAACTCATCTAGCCACTAGATAGCTACGTTTTTTGGCAAAACACTCTTTTGTTCACCATCCCAGGATGTAGCTTTATCTCCAGTTTATTTATATCACTCAAAAAAAATGGAAATTCTAAAGACACATCACAATTTTCAAAAGCTTTTTCATGTCAAACTTTTAGAACAGATGTTAGTATAGCTACAGTTATCTGTATGAGACTCTAAGCTCATGGCATTTGCCTTATGAAAATATATACTGTCCCAAGTCTTCTACTAAATTACAGACACTCCAAAACACCTGTCACATGCATATTGCAGTTGCTATTGCCTTATATACCTCGACAGTTTCACCGTCTTCTATGGGAGGGAATGAGTGACTTGGCAGCAGAAATGTGCCAGTGGTACAAAGTTCCCATCTTTTTTTTTTTTTTTTAATCTGGGTTTTTGGTTGTTTAATTTTTTTTTTTTTTAGAGGCACAACATTTCTGTCTAATACAGGACTGAAATTCCATTGCTGACTACTTTTTTTCCTTTCAGGCGAGGACAGATGGTCCCTTCTCAAGTTTCATTTCTGAAGGCTGAGAGGTGTTTCCTTCTGAACGCGCAACAGAATTCCTGGCGTTTGTGGCTGAGGTGAGTAGCTGATCAAACATGATGAGCAGGGCCGCAAAGGGCTTAAAACTATCTGGGAAAAAAAAATACAAATACTGTGGTGGGCTGCAGAAAGACAGAGGCAGATTTGAATTGAGTTGCCAAGTTAATCTCTGAGCACTCTTCTTTTTGAAAGATACCTTGATGTGCTAATGGGGATTGATAAATCAGAGTCCAGGGACCAAGGGATTTGGGTGCATTGCTATTGGAGAGCTTGTGTGCTGGCAGCTGTCTGTGATCACCAGGAGAATTACAGGAAAGCTCTTAAAAGAATCTATGAACATGTGCAGCTGAACTTGGGTGTTCTCTCTTTGAGAAAAGGGCATAGGAGAAAACTTACGAAGAAATTTCTTGTAATGTTCTGCTTTGCTTTAAGTGTAAAAAAAAATGAAGTCCATCTTAAATGATTGCATGGCAGTAGAAATATGGTTTAATACACTTATGATGGTGAGTGCACTGTTCCTGGAAAGCAGAAAACACTGGTCAAAATCAAAGTGCAATCTGGCATATTACACAAAAATGGCTGGGCAAGGAATAAGTTTGTCTTTTAAAAGCAAGTCTGTAATCAGTGTGTTTCTCAGGATCCACATTTGTTTTCTTTCTCTGTATTTAAAAAAAAAAAGTCATTAATATAATTAGATTTTCCTTGTTCTTCAAACTGAACTATTTGCCACTTTAATTTAGATTTAGTTACAGACTTAATTTAAAGTTAATATTCAATGAGAAGGAGAGGAGTAGCCATCTTCTTGAAATAAAAATAGCTGGTATGGGGTATATTATATTTATTGTCTAGGTACTGCAGACACAGTGTTTTTCTGGAAACTGATATGAATCCAGCACTTTATTGAAAGGTCACCAATATAATAAAAGTTATAGAAGAATGTATTAAAAATATCATAGAAATAATTATCAACAATCCATTGATGAGGAGCAACAAATATAGGTATGAAGTACAGCATCGTACCTGAGATTACATACTTCGGGTAGGTATCAGAAGTAAGGCTGTGCTGCTAGCAGGTAAGAGGATTACTAAGGAAACTCTGGGCTGGGCTGAAAAGTCATATTTATGCCAACGCACCAATCAGGAAAGATAAGGACATATATGCAGAGCATAAGAACCTGCTTTTTTTGTTTAGCCTGACTCTGGAAAGGAAACCCCTTTAACTACAAGGCCTTCACTGAGAATGTGTTTTGCTACTTCACTGAAATAGTACTGGCAAAAAAAAAAAAAAGCCTATAATAATTGTTGCTGGTTTGTCAAGTGAGTTTCTACGTGCTGTTCAGCTCATTTTGGGAGATACTTTCTATGTTGAAGAGCATTAATGCATCTTCACTGAAGCAGGCATCCCTCTATTTTTATGGCTAAATAGAGCGTTCTTTACAAGAAATTATCCTGGCTTCCTACAGAGGTCATTGCAGAGAACACATTATGACACAGACTGACTGTCTGAGGGGGAAGGCTCCAAAGAGGCAAGGAAAAACAATTGATTGGGAATTAACTTCATGACTTTAAAAGGAAAAGATGTTAATTAAAACCAGGTGATAGCTACAGTATGCCACATGCTTTTGAAACCTCTCTAGGTTCTGACTTAACATCCCATTTCCAGGGAATGTGAATTAGTTTAGGAACACAGAAGCCAAAACTAACCTCTTAACTCCAGCCAAAATAGTGTTAGCAGTGCTCTATAGTTAATTATCTTGGGAGTGGTGAAGTAGCTATGGAGGATTACTTCTCAATTTGCTCTTGGCAGAGAGATGGACTCGCTGATTTCCAAGATTGTTTCTGTCTCTAATTTCACCTAGTTTCCATCCCCACGGTGAAAATAACAGAAAATGTCTTTGTTTATGATTCATGTATGGGTACAGCAGTTACCAGCTATTGCTATTTTTAAAGTGTTTTTACCTCCAGGTGAAAACTCTGAAATGCAAATTTAAAGCAATTTTAAGTGCTGCAAACTCAGCATTTAATTTTCAGAACTGGAGCAAGCGGTGGGCTCAGGTAACCCAGAGAGCCGATGGCATCCTGGCCTGCATCAGGAATAGTGTGGCCAGCGGGACCAGGGAAGTGATTGTCCTGCTGTACGTGGCACTGGTGAGACTGCATCATGAATACTGTGTTCAGTTTGGGGCTCCGCACTGCAAGGACACTGAGTTACTTGAGCCTGTGCAAAGAAAAGTAATGTGGCTGGTGAAAAAACGGGAAGAGAAGAGTTACGAGGAGTGGTTGAGGGAGTGGAGTTGTTTAGTTTGGAGAAAAGGAGGCTGAGGTGAGACTTGATCAGTCTTTACAACTAGGTGGAAGGAGGTTGCAGCAAGGAGAGTGTAAGCCTCTTTTCTCAGGTGACAAGTGTTGGGACATAAAGAAATGGTTTCAAGTAGTGCCAGGGGAGGTTAAGATTGGATATTAGGAGGAATTTCATCATGGAGAGGGGGGCTAGGGATTGGAAGAGGGGCCCAGGCAAAGTGGTGGAGTCCCCATCCTGGAGGTATTTAAGGGATGTGTGGTCATGGCACTAAGGGACATGGTTTGGCGATGGGACTCAGTAGGTCAGGTTGAACTTGATGACCTTGAAGATCTCTTCCAACTGAAATGATTTGATGATTCATAT
>CM021768.1:67456993-67491801 GCA_011076525.1 Nettapus auritus
AGCTGCAAGGGTTCAATCCAGTTTAAATTTGCAAAATTAGGCTTATTGTGTGTGTTTGACTATCTATAGGCATATATTTGAAGTTTGGAGAGTACTGTCAGGCTTATCTTTCTTTATGCTTAGTACTTTTAGAGTTCCAAGAACTGATGACAGAAGGTCCTAGGTTGCATGGAGACTTTGAAAAAAAGGGAGGCTTTTTATGTCTTGTTTTCCTAGCATTTATTGTTGGGCAATATAGTCTCATGCTGCAAGTTGGGTGGGAGGCAAAAGTCCAGGGTTGCACAAGAACATATATTTCCATTGCTGTTTTAGTAGATTTTAGTAGATTAGCTTGTATGTGAAGAAAACATATGACATAGAGGAGGGGAAGAGTTGCAGCAGTCTTCACGGATCCACAATTTTCAAAACCAACATACAAACTAGCAGGTGTTCCAAGTGGTAAATTGCCTCTGTCAGCTCTTTAGGGAAAACTGGTTGTTGGCACAGTTTTTTGCCCCACTCTTTGATGTGCACCAGGTAGTCAAAGTAAAAATTCTGCCTCGGAGACTTGCGATTTTGCAAACAGCAAAGTCAAGCGGTCAAGTGAAACTGGATGTAGCTCTGTCTGGAATTTGTGCTACTTCTGAGACAGTGTTGCTAACAGGATGCACTAAGGTCTGTTGAGTGGTGGCCAGTGCAGGCAGGACTTTCTCAAGGGTGTGGAGAAGAAGCAGAAATCTCAGGTCACCTGTGAATTGCAGGAAAGGAGTGGTGGGGCAGAAGGCAGGAGAGCACACAGCATATTCATGAGTGTGGATTGGTGCTGCCAAGGTTGGGGACGGAGGTTGCTTACCTGTGGTAGTTCCCAAGTGCCAGTGATGGAAACAGCTTTTTACGTACCTGGGTTTGTTTTCTCCTGGTTTATCAAAACACAGAGTGTTTGGTGTTGCAACACAGTAAGACATCAGCTATACTTGTGCCTGTTTTCCACAAGAGAGATGAGGAGGGACTAAATCCAACTTCTCCTAACTGTGGCAGACCGCTGAGTGAAGTACACATTAATTTCATAAGAACAGCCACTCCAGGTGGGATTGAAGACCCATCCAGCCCAGCCTTGTCTCCTTTGATAGTAGCTAAAAACTTATAGGAAAGAATAGACCAAGTGTGGGGCAAGAATTTCCCAGAATTGCCCCTGTACTGCCAACAATTCGTGTTCCACAGACTGCCTGAGCTAGTGTTTAGATTTTTTTTGGCCATATGTCTACACATGATCCATAGGAGACACTTGTAAGCTCCTAATATTTGCAACATCCTTGGCTATGACTTAGCCACATGTTATGTGCTTAACCACCTTTCTTTGGTTTCCAGCTGTTTGCTGCAGTCAGGCTACTGAGCACATCTGTGTAAGTCTGAGGCATGAGGCATTAAGACACGAGCTTAAATGTGGGCTACTTGCTCTAGTGGTCTTTCAGTATAAATGTCTTATTGTGGCATTGCTCTAAATAGAAGCATTTCCTATACTCATAGGGCTGTTGCAGTGCTCTCCCAGGAGAGCCGTGTTTGTCAGTCTAACCTAAAGGACTGGATTTGGGGCTTTCCTGCCCCTCACACAATAAACCAAGCAGCCATGCATCCCTCTGGCATGCCCTAGGGAACCTCTATCACAGTAAATCCATGTGATAACATTTGTGTGTATTGAAACCTGAATGCTTTTAAGCAAACCACTTAAGAGTAATTGTGAAAATAAACGGAACGTGAAATAAGTAAATTATGGGATACACAAAGAGCAGGAGTGTGTAGTTAATTTCATAATTGTTTCTGTATTGTTGTGTTTGTCATAACCACATAATGCCGTATCAGGCTTCAACAGATGTAGTAACCAGGCAAGTGGCACTGATCCAAGAGAATAACGGGAGCTGTTCTATTTTGCCCAGTGTCTGTTTAAGGTAGGGTGCGTGCATTTGGCACGACAGCTACATCTGAATGTTTTGTCTAGGAATCAATCCACTCTGTAGCAGACAAATGGGACAGAGTAGGGAACCAAGTGTGTTGATGCAATAAAAAAGTCCTCTATTTACTTTTCTGTGCAAGAATGCTAGTTTTGAATGAACTGAGAAGTAGTTCTTCTGGCTGTTCAGCACAAGTTAACTTTCCTTAATGCCCGTCTAATCCTGTTTTTATCTCCAAAGGAGATTCAAAACGCAGAGTGTCTCTTACATTTTAAAGAGGGCTTGCCACAACAGAAAAGCTTTGAAGTAAGACGCCTGAGTATCAGGCCTCACATGATTCTTAGGACTTTGGAAAGAACTGGTACATGCTCAGCTCAGCTCCTTGGAAAACCCTGGTGTTAGTCCTAAGACCCAGTTCTATACTCGTGGACTGTACCTCTGTCCTCATCTCTGTCCTACTGACTTTGCTGCCTGTGTGTGGAGAAAGATTTGCGAGATGATGTGTAAAACTTATGCCAGGAGACCTTTTGGCTGCTAGAGATTTATGAAGTATGAAGGGGTAGGGTAAAGATGGTTGTGAAGGCAAAAGTTAAGAGTGTAATTCATGTGGGGATGCTACGCGCTCTATGTTGGAGTCATGGTGTGAGGAAGAAAATAGCTTTTAGGAACTAGGATAGTTTTTTAATTGCAAGGGACATTGGCAATGATTTGACTGTATTTAAATGTAAGCAGGATATGTGAATCTTTCATTTTGCCATCTGTGGTTCCTGGCTTGGGTGGGCAGGAATAATCCATTAAACACAGAGGGAAGTTTGCTGTGGAGACTGGCTGAACTGCTTCAAGACAGCTCCAGCTGAACTGGGAAAGAATTAGCTGCTCTATTAAGGTCAACCGCATGATTTGGTGCCACTTGTGGTCTTAAATATAAAGTACTGGGGTTTTCAGCATCGAGGTCCACTAATTCTAAGAAATATGAACGGTAAAGTTAAATTTAGGGCAAGGTTTTATGTTGGGGTGCATTAAATTCTGTAGAATTCATGTTCATTAAGATTAATAAGTTTGCATAAAAAGATAATAAACAAGCACATTTACATGGGTGTGCATTTTCTCTGGTTTAAAAATATGATGTGTGTAGGGAGCTGTTGAATAGTATGTGTGTAGAGAGAACAAGAGCCGTTTATTTTAAATCTCCCTTGAAAATGAATTAGAAAAATTCTGCTGTTACCAACCTAATTTACACAATCTGACCACAGTGGGTATTTCCTAAAAGACACAAGTACCAGTCACCTCCACAATGTTCAGCTCCAGCCAGCTGTGCTATACATGACTTATTTTCACTTTCTAAGCCTTTCCAACTTTGTGGTATCGCCAGGGTAGCTTTCCAGAGGGATGCAAGTAGCAGTGTTGGTGCTGTCATGCTCCACTGCACCCCCTCACCAAAGATGAAACTTTTCCTGACGGGACAGGGTTTCTTACCTTAGACAAAAACGCTGTCCTGGACAAAATAATGTTTGTTTGTTCGCTTGCTTTTTTGTTTGTTTTATTTTTAAATCTGCTTTCATGTTACTATTTGAGTAACACAACTGAGTCAGGAAGCAAATTTCTTCCAGGTTCCTAGATGACTCAACACTTTTGTACCATTCTGAATATAGATAAAACTAAATATTTGCTGATGTGGAAAAAGTCTTTTTCTATTCCTTATACAGTTAAAGCTTAAGACTTTTTATACCACTCTTTAATGTATGTTTCAGAAGCATGAAGGAAACCAATCTGAATTGCAGCTTCTTCAGGTCCTGAATGTCAAGCAAAGGGTTTTAAGCACATAAAGATAAGAATAACATAGATGTGATTTATCCTGCTCTGGATAAACTTAGCCAGAAAGGAAATAAACTCTCAGTGTCTGAAACCACGAGATATTTACAGCAGGATTCTGTTGCTGAAGTTGAAGCACATTGGCTCTGTCAGTATAGCAAATCAAAAAAATTTTTTTTTTATTGTTAGTTTCTGAGTTTTGTAAATACAGTTACACTATTTAACTTCCTGGGTAGGTGTTAAAGTAGAGGACGATAGCTATTTTCTAATCTGTAAGCCATTATGTAGAATTCAAATGCTTCTGACCCTCTTTGAATTGATGCACTTCAACAGAATCATCTAAAGCTTCAGAGAGCAACACTCTCAAATGCTGAGCCAACCTAAGGTGTCCCTGGTGCAGTTAAAGTTCCAAACAGATGAAAAACTTTAATGCCCATGACTAGTAGCACTGTTAAAACTCTACTTCTGGGAGTGACAGCTTGCTTTTCTAAACAGAGAAGCATGAAGCCAAACTAGAACGGTACATCTGTGGTATTACTAATTGTATTGGGATTGCTACAGATATGAACCTGGGCTTTTTCTTACTTGCAAAGTGGTAAGTATGAACTAGAAAAAGCCATTTGTATTTCAAAATCAGTGCCATCAGTGATACCAGTAAGCTCATGCTCTAAGTTCATAACCCATGAGCTCACTCAGCCATGTAGACTCAACCGGCTTTTTGTCTGGCCTAGACTTTTATATGCTTACATCACTTCTAAAAATGACATTTATTTGAGGAAGTTCTTGAGGCTATTTTGAACCTTTTATCTTAAATCGTAATCATTTTTCTTCTTTATTCCGCAATCCATCTCCACATTAGACTAGGGTTTTATCTAAGTAGGTCTTTAAGACATGGCAGCTCTGATGTTGCTCATTTCAATCTTTAGTTTTCTGTCCAACCACAACATTACTAGGGGGATAAATGTGTGTCAGGGGTTCTTGTACTTTCAGATACAACTCAGCTGTCATCAAAAGATGTGACTAAAACCTTCCACATATGAAAATCCTCCAGAGCAAGCATGTGGACAATTTAGTCTCAAAAATATTTTGTCTAACAACACTGTAAACCCCCACAGAAAAGTAGAATGTCAGGAGAGATGGCAGCCAAACTTGATCAGAACCTGCTACCCAGTTCCTGTCCATTGCTGGGTTTAAGGCATATGATGCTTTCCTACCATTGCAATTACTACTATTTATGTGCCATGTAAGGAAAACTTTGCTAATATTTAAGAGATGATGACTCGTAAATAGGGTGTGCCTTTGGAAAAACCCTGAAATGAAAAACTGCCCTTGCACAGAAGGAGGGAGAACTGGTATTTTCCATCGTTCAGTAAGCTATTCACAGAAAATGCTGATGAGTTCGTTCACAGGACAAGTATTTAGTATTTATATATGGCAATCATGAGACAAAAGCATCTGCAGGCTACGTTCGCTTGTAGTTTAATTACATTGACTTAATTGAAGCAACTTCTATGTTGAACTTTACTGTTTAATATCAGTATAAACAGGAAATTTGTGGCTGTTTTCTAATAATGCAAGGGAAATGTTTCACACCTGGTGACTGAGATATATTGTATGTCATGTGGGGCAGGACAGAAAGTCATTGGAAGAGTAGGCAATTCATATCATGGGAAAAATCCCATGAGATTTAAGAACTCTTATACTGCAAGCTTTGTCATGGCATAGCTACTGAAGAAGAGCTCTAGAGAAGTCTTCCTCTTCAGTACCAGCTTACCTACCCTTTAACTACCCAACATTCCCTCGCCGGGTGTGAAAATAATTTGATAATATAGAAAAGATTTTTCAAACCACCAAAGGCCTGTTGTAGTTTTGTACAGAAAAGAGTACTAAGGTACAGCTTGGTTGCAAAACAGAAACAGCAGGACTTTGCTGTAGTGCAACCCAGATGCAACCCTTCTGCTAGAAAAGTTTGTGTCAAGCAGAGTGAAAGTTAAAAGAAATGAGAACAGAGGTTTGGTGGAAATTGATGTCTTGTTATGTGCTTTACTGTATTTCTCAGTAGGAAGCTTATCTCAGCTGGATGGTAAGAGAAAAAACAGTGGGAGAGTGTTGTGTTCTGTTTAGGATAAATGGATTGGCAAAGAACACATTTGCCAATACATTTTTTTATTCAAATACCTGCAATTCAAGTAAGATTCCTGAAAATGCTGATCTGCTGATTTGAAGAAGTGGGAAGACAGTCCTTCAGTGTTCTACAGCATTAGAAGAGAGGAGACCTTGCTCAAAAATCTGGGATATTTATGACTTCAGTTTCCCCACTAAACCACAGGTCTTTACCTCTTGTAGAGTGGAGATTTGGTTCTTCATTGTAGCAGGCTCTGAAGTTTTCTAAGAAAAATATCTTTTTGGTCACACACGTCAGCGTGGAACTCCATCAGTGTACTAATGTGATACAGAGAAATGTGGCCTGCAGTATGCAGTGGTCTCAGAGTGTTGTTGAAGTGTGGCATTTTATCAAAAATGCAAAACTCTAGTGGACAGTTAAATAACCTGGGTATTTTTGCTATGTAGGGAAGTAGAACAGCAGGCTGGCAAAGGCTTTTTGGTGTACATGCTTATTCCTCCCAGTTAAAGTAGCTGGTCTAATAAAGGTATTAGTGTTACCAATAAGTTATTAAGGATGTTGTCACCAAGAAATCTTGTCGTGAAGACCAATAGACATTTGTTACTTCTGACACAGAGTGATGCACTGGACGGAAGTGCCCCTTCCAAACCCTGGGTGCTGGAATTCAAAATGTAAAAATGAATCCCAAAATTGCATTTCTTTTCTGACTTTGGGTGTATAAATGAAGAATTACATGCATATTCATCATTTTGATTTCATACAGAATGTAGGCTATTTTTATTCAGCATGCCCCAAGCCTGAAAGGTGACTTTTTAAGAGTATAGTATTTTCCTTGCAGTGAGTCAGTATTTCCCACATAATTTCCTACATCTGGCAACAGAATGGCACATTTCCTTGTGACGTATGGTGATATGGGTAACAATTCAGAGTGCCAAAACTAATGCTCTAATTAGTCAGGCCAGTGCAGACAGGAACAGGAAGATTCCACACCCTTTAAGGAATCTTTACTGTTTCATTCTTTTCCAGATTTCCTTCTTGGTTTCTCATCCTTCTTTCTCTTCCTTTCAGTCTGAACTTGTCCAGCTTCTTTGGATCAATTATCTTCATTAATTTCCTGTTCAGCTTTTCAAAGAAACTATTCCTATCAGCTCTTTCTGTGAAACCTGTATTACCTGAGCTGGGATGTAACATGTAGCTGGGAAGTAGAGCACCCTAGAATGCAGCCCTTTGAAGGAGGTAAAAATGCTGCAACTAACCTTGCTGAGGTATTGATCTAAAGATTTATGCAAGGGTTTCTCTTCTAGAATTATTGGTGCTTTCGTTCTCGTTAATTGGATCCATTTCAGAATGCTGACCTCATTCATTTGCACGTAATTTACCAGCCTTGCAGTCAACAAGCTAAGCCTTTTGAATGCAGAAATCTTCTGGTGACCGCTTAGCCCTGTTTTTTCATAGAACAATTTCTCCCATAATTCACAAGAATCAAGAAGTAACTCATGTTATTAAAGTCTCAAGTTATCCAAAGGTGGCACAGAGTGCAAAACGAAAGAGGATGCGACATCCTGAATATGGCTTTACAACATGGATTTCAGCTAGGCCGGTCTGAATGTGATCTCACCCTGGTACTATGCACTCACTGGCATGCTCCCACAGCAGTGTTCAGTCTGATGTCCAGTCTTACATCAGCTTGGTATTAAGGACAAGAACAAGAATGCTGGGAGAAGTGCAGAAATCAGACTCTGCAGCTACGTTCCTGTTAAAAACAAAGAAACAAACAAACAAAAAAAACACTATAGTGGTACCTGAGTGGTGCCATACTTCAGGCTCCTAAATATCTCATATACACCATGGCAGCATGGTGTAATGTATATTTTTCTGCTGGCACCATTTGGTGTTCGTATTTAAGTAGTGAGTGTCCAGGGAGCTCTGGCTAATTGTTTTCATTCTCCATGCCAATTTACTCAGGACCAATAAGATCTCATAACTTGGTCTTGCTTTTTGGTGGTTTCATCTCAGTGACAACTTTATTACTGAGAAAGGGCAGATGGAAAAGGTCCCCTGAGATGGTGTCAGTCTGAATGCAGACAATTTGTTAGTGATGGGACGCAGTAGGTCAGGTTGAAGGTTGGACTCTATGGACTCGTTGGACTCTTCATAGAGACAGACAGGTTTCTTCTATCTGCTACGACTGCAGGTGCAATGGAAGTGCCAGGGTGAAAGCCCTCTTCCCTTTCTAAGGAACAGAGGACAGAACAACAGGTCATCAAGTTCTGAGTCCTCATTCAATGGGGACTACACATTTAGAAGTACAATCCAGGAACGCACACAGGAAGTCCTTCTCCTCTTACTTGACACGTGTTGGCAGAGATGACTCCAAGTTTTCATATACTTAGGTCTTTCCCACCAAAAAAAATAAATAATAAATTTAAAAAATAGTTGAAGGCAATAAGGGCATTACCAGTGTCCTAAGAATCTGCAGTACTAAGAATCTCAAATACTGAAGAATTAAATAGAAGTTACTTTTATTAGGCAAAGTATCCCCTTCTTGCCTTCTGGACCCAGCTGTTGTTTGCTCATCTGACTTGGAAAAACAGTCTTCATGTTCCACATCTGATAGTCACATAGGAAACAAGCCTCAGGAGAGTTTTCTGTGCTGTTGAGGATAACATTTTATCTCCTCTGGTTTCTCCTTCCTGACATTTCTTCGGAGGAAGGCAGAAAAACTATTCCAGAGGTGATTAGGCAATGCGTTTCAAGGCTGATAGATGTGTCTGTCAATCGAATAAACCATACTGAACCATACTGAACTGCATGCTGGTTCCAGGAACAAGAAAAAGCAATTCAAATCAGTGGAAGAAGTTTCTGAAATTGTATGTTTTCAGTAGTTTATTTGACATGATTAATTCAGGAAGAATTTATGCACCAGTCCTAATAGGGTTCCCGTGCACAGTAATGGTGCAATCTTTCAGATTATTTTCATTCTTCCTCATCATGCTGTGGTGTTTCTAAGTCATCCTTCCACACTGGAAACTATAGTTTCCTTTTTTTCGTGCTGACATTGCCATTCATATGGCCAATCTAGAATATGAAATCAGCAGCATGAGGATCGTAAGATTGACTCAGCATACTTTGTGAAACAAACTGCTTTGTTTTATTGCCTGTTTCATTTCCGTAGGTGTATAAGGGAGATTTTTTGAGCTCTTCACACGCAAGCTGACAAGTATCCTGTAAATGTCATGGCATTTCAATAGCCTTAGGACAAAAGCACAAGAGCAGCTGCATCACCGTCTCATTACAGGTTCATCTAGAACAGTATCTTGACACACGCAGTGACCCATAAGGCATGCTTAGGAAAGAATAGGGAAAACATATAAAGATATTTTACACTTTTAGTATTCCTCTGTATTTTTCTCGAAGTCAAGAATTTGCAGCTGAGGAACTTCTTGAGCCAAAGAAAGCATCTTTGTGTTGAGTAGGCCTTGTAGGATTTTCAGTGGTGAATTTGTTTAATCATGTCTGACCCCCTGTAAACATTTAGTATCCACAAACTGGTGTAGCAAAGAATCCCACAGCTTAACTACTAGATGTAAGAAGAACACATTCCTTTAGTTTCTGCTGAACCTGCCACTGGCTGCCTTCATCATTTTTTTCTTGCCATTTTTCTTTTAGAATGAAAGCAGTGACTTCCTTGTTCACTTTATGCATGCCATTTGCAACATTACAAAATTTTGTCACATCTCTTTTCCAGGCTGAAGAGGTGTATTCTACTTGGTTGTTTCCCATCCCATAACCCTTATCATCCTCTGAACCTTATCTACGTTTACCGTACAGACAGACTGATGCCTTCCTGCTCTCTGCTTCCCACTGTGAGCTGGATCACCTCCCAGTTCTTTGAAACCTGGGTGTTTCAAAACTGTAGCTTGTGCCTCTTCTCATTTGCACTGCAACACCTGCATGACGATCAAAGTGCCATCAACACTGCCAACTCTCACTCATCCTCTCCCTGGTGACTGCTGTGTGTGGAGTGATGCTTGGCAGCTTGTGTGCTGACTTCAGGGAAATGGCTTGTGTTACGTATTGCAGGTCATGCTAGTGCGTTCCTATAGTGGTGTGGGCTTGTTGTTGTTATTTTGTTTTGTTTTAATTTAGGCATTGCTGGTTTTTGTACATGTATGTCTCCAACTTATTTTCCTAAGTACAGCCTCCTCACAGTACGGTGAAATCCTTGCAGAACCGGTTCAAGGCTTCCCAGCCATGTAAACAAAACTGATTTTTTCTGTCCTAAGGAAGAGGAACCAGGACTGGAGCTGGGCCAGGAGGGTCTTGCTAGGGGATGGAAAGGGGATGTTGCGGGCAAAGAGCTTGGGGTAACCCTGGCAAAAAGCTTGCTATGCCTTGCTGAGCGCTGTGGGTGGGAAGTCCGCCCCCTCCACTAGCTGTCAGCCCTGCATGCTCTGATTTCTCTTTCAGCAGCTTGCCTGACTTCGCAGGAAACAGATCCAGGGCCTTGCTACTGTCCCCAGCACGCTTCTTCCAGACAAGTACTGCTTTGTGGTTTAAGTTGACCTTGACTACTCAGCTGTTTCCTTGAGGCACTTTTTATGTATCTCTTCAGCCACTAAATTGTTGGGATCACTATGTGAAAACAGAACATATGGACCTTATGATGTTTTGCTTTCACCTTGGAGGGTAACCAAAGGCATTTTTGTGGGATTTTTCTGTGTATTTTCAGATCCACTAGGTATGTGGAGGTCTGGGTTTGGGTTTGTGAGTTGGCCTTCTTACCAGTTCACTTCAGGGCTGCAGGTTTTGTCTTCTGTGCAATCTAGGGGTGTTAAGGTTCAGGCGTAATAGAGGCTTGATCTGCATGTCAGCTGCTCATCCGATTGGAATATGTAGTTTTAAAGAAATACCGCTCTAAGGTCTTAATGCTTCAGTTGCTTTTGTGCTTTTTCCAATATATTTTATTTATGACCACATAATTTCGCCATTTGGACATCCCTCCTTTTTATGTAACTGATCACCAAAAGGCCGCTGTTGCTATGAAGGTCACAAAATACCAAAGGGACAAAGTTTTGTGACTTTGCTGCAGTGTCTCACCTAACAGTATATAAAATGCAGATTGTTTTCCTTGACATTGCCACAGAGCAAACACCTTTCCATCTCACTGACTGCATGATCAAGGGCAAAGAGCTCAAGATGGCAGCCAGCACCAAGAATACCTATATGAAAATGGACTTTTTCTTGTATTTTTTTCTCAGAAGTCCTCATAAAAGGAGGGTATCTGAAGCACACCTTCTATTTCTGGAACACAATTACTGAAATGAGGAGAGCTCCCTCCTGCTCTCCTCATTTCAATAAGAGGTTTGTCACCCACTTTCAGGTTAGAGGAGACTGAGACGTGACCTCATGGCAGCCTGCAGCTTCCTCCCGAGGGGAATGGAGGGGCATTTGCTGAGCTCTGCTCCCTGGGAACAGCAACATGATCCTTGTGGGTACCTCTTAGCTCAGGATATTCTAGGATTCTAATTCTCACATCCCATCGAATGCTAAAAATATGCCTGTAGCTGTGTCACTTTTAGGCTGGAGTGCAACATTTTTTTTTTTTGTCACAGATGCTGAAAGACCAAAAGATTTGCCACAGAATTGTTTTTCTGCTTCTTGACACATTTAATTTACCATCACAGAGACCAGAAGTTCTTTCCCTGAGAGTTAAGCCATATCTCAAAGGAATATTGCAGCTCTGTGCCTACATCCTGTCTTGCATCATAAAAATAAGCCTTGTTTTCATTCACATCAATAATCTTTGTAAGGCAGACTGTTTACAAAAGTCTGTTGTGTGTGGATGAGCATCTACAACAAATAAAATGCCAGGCAAACAGCCACAACAAACTGTGTTTTTAAAATCAGCATCATCATTTCATGGCAAGATAAAGATTTTATCTAGAAGATTATTATTTATGTGCAAGAAAGATTAGCTTAAATCAAAGAAGACACAGGGAAGAACTCTGAGAGTGCCTAGAAGACTTCATATTCTGCATAGATATGAAATGGGTTTACATTGTCAAGAGGAGCTAGGGGAACTATTTACAGGTACCTTAATGGGAAAGACCTTTTTATGCAGTGGGATTGAAATGGAAAAACATCAAGAGATTTTGCATCAGCGCTGGGTGAGAGTACATTGGAAGTTAGAAGAACTTTTCAAGTATCTGCAAGAATCTTTCCAATGGCAGATGAGGGCAGAGACCTTAATTAAATCTTTTTAAGATGATGTCCCGGAGAGGTGAAGCAACATCTGGTATTGGATGTGGTTTTGTTTCTTATGGGCTTGGAAGGAGATGCACTTGCTGTTTCTGTGTCATAGTTATGCCGTATTAATCTTCTGTGTCACTGCAGTCTCTGGCTGTCTGCAGAGATACGAACTGGAATCCAAGGTAGCAGCTTTGGGTGCAGAGAATCACACAAAACTGTGTTTATCAGATATTTTTCACTAACAACTCCTACTGCAGTGTGAATATGCGCTCTATGTACCAACATGTGCTTTTGGCAAAGTAAACTGATCAGAAAGCTACCTTGTGTCCAGTGAAGCCGAAAGAAATATTCTTTTAATCCAAATACTGATAAAAGTATCGAACAATTTTGCTTCTAACTAATTGACTAGATCAGCATATTTTTCAGTATATTTGGAAAGAAATTGTTCTTGCTGAGCTATCTTTTCAATTACATTTACGTGTAAGTCTTAGTGGCAAACCTGTTCTTTTGTTTTGTTTTGTTCTTTCATTTATTGATTAGTCAGATAGACCTGAAATAGCCCCTCATGCTTAACAGCTGAGAAGTGAGCACTCAGCTGTGTTTGGAGACCAACAATTTTAGTATTTAGTGACAATATCATAATCTCTGACATACATAAGAACCAAAAATACATCTGTGTTCAGATGGGGATAGGGTACTTCTCACTTTGAAAACAAAATAGTATTCGAATATGTTATTTAAATGCATTTCACCAACTCTTTCCATACTGAAAATAAATGTAAAATCTATTTTTTCCCTGTAAGAACAGGCATAGCAATTCAGAAATTATATACGGTCTTGTGTTTATTATAAATTTTGTTTTACATTTCAGCCCCTGGTGCATTATGAAGAAAGCTTCACAACAGCTTGCACGCGGCAAAACTCTGAGCATATTAGAAACATTAAGATATTTCATACACATTTTCCTTACATTGGAATGGATGGCTTCTGAAAACCCAAAAACCTTTTATAGAGAAGAACCCTTTTGAAACTGATAATATGATTGCAGTCATGCAAGGTGGCAAAAACCAAAATAACTATGACTATGATTTTAAGGTTAGGGACGTATTTAATGACCATGAGACCAAAAAAAAAATAGGTTTTAAACACTAAAATCTTACAGCATTTGTTTCACTTCAATTGATCATATTGCCTCTCAGCAAGCTACTTACTGATGTCAAGAAATTCCTTTTTACTCTCTCTTTCTTTTTAGTACATTCACTAAGAATCTCCTTTGGTTAATTCCTCATTAGTTTGAAAACTACAGCTTTCTTAAACTAGATAAAACCCTACTTTGTAGTCCTTCTGAACGAAGCTTACAGATGGTTTGAAGCTTACAGATGACTTGGTATTACCACCAGTTCAGTGACGGCCACATCCTTGGTGTAGCTAAACCTGTGCAGGTGTTTCCAGCTGACCGATGCGATGCTAGGCTAGGGTTTGGCTAGGATATTGCTTTAAATGCTCTGCGGTTAAGCACAGTGTAAAATTTTGTGATAAAATATGAGAGCTTGCTTGTGTTGTGGCAGCCTACTGAGCCCAGCAGTTTCCTTTTGAAAATCAACAGTTTGTGCATGGATAGAAGTGAGGACAGAAAAAAATGAGAGTAAGGTGATGAATACCTAGCCCTGGAGACACTGAAAGGCTACTGGCATTTCCATGCAGCTTTTGCTTGTTTGCAGAGATGCCTCTCTTTTCTTTACTGATCCTGTTTCTTGGCTGAGCTGCAATGCAGACATTGTAATGAATGATAGAAGGCACAACACAGTGAGATTAATTTACAGACATCAAAAAAAAGCAAGAAACACTCACTCCTAGTGGAAAAAAAAAAAAAAAAAAAAAAAAAAAAGAACTATTTTCTTTTTTATTTCTTTTTAGTTGATTGTAGGTTTAAGTTGCACTAGTGGGAAGTCACTTGCAACTATTCTGCACTAAGGTTCCCTGGATAACTGTTGCGTGCAATTTATCTCCGAGGAGATGCATCCATCCACAGACACAAGGGAAGCTTGTCCTGGTGGTCAGCCTGACCAGCCAGGCAGTGCTGAGCAGTGCTCTCATATTACTTCCGAGGCTATCCCTCCAGAAAGCCCAAACATTGCCCGTGGCATTGTGGAGCTGAACACAAGCCCGAGGGAATCCTAGACCAACATACTCATTTGAACTACGGGATGGATAACATTCAGTGTGGTTGTTTGCTTTAAGTTACAGAGATACATCCAGTAAGCCTTGTTTCTGCCTTGTCCAAAGATGGACTAATTCTAGTCCTTCCTTATTCCTAGCCTTGCATTTCTCATATGGCTCTTGGAGACAGAGTGCCAAACATTGCCCTCACACTGATGTTTCTACCAGAGAAAACATGCCCTTTGGTGGAATAATTGCAGTTACTAGGTAATCCTGACAGCTACCTGTGTAGAATTCTGTTAATTATCATCTTCACCCATTTTGCCTGGGGATCTAAACAGATTTGCTGGCTGTTCTTCAGTGTTGCTCTGCAATGGAACAAACATTTCACTTTAATCAATGTTAGCACCAGAAGAGGCAGACGGAGGACACAGACAAGGCTGAAGGTTTCAAGCTTAAGGGCTGCCAACTCTCCAGCATTTACAAGCTGTGCCTTCCATTGCCTGCTGACTTTACTTACATGATTTCCACAGCCTTGCAGTGGGGGCCCTTGGGAATGATTTCCACGTTGGCCAGGTGCTTAGGCAGCATTAACCGTCTGACGTTCCGGATGCAGTGACACCGCAGCTCTGCTGCCAGCATCATCTCTGTGAGGAAAGGAAAGGGAAGCTCATAACGTCTGCAGACTTTGCACAGGTAACAGTGAATAAGCTCTTGTTGCTGCCACAGTTCTCTTGGCATCTCACAACATCAAGTACAGAGAAAGGCTACTGAAAGTTCGGGGGCTCTGTCTTAGGAGAGGAAAAAGAAGCTAGCCAAAGAGGCCGAAGGCTGCTCTCCATGAATACAGCCTGGAGGTGAAACCTGTTTGGGCTAAATTTCTGTGTTGGCACCTGGTGTGAGAGAGCCACAAATATATTTAGCTTAGAAGCTTGGCCTCAGAATCAGGCTGCAGAGGAAGCCATGCGGTGTAAGTACTAGGAGCAAGAAGTCTAACTGGCTTTGGGATGAAGTTTAATTGAATTGTGCCACATTCCCTACAGCTCCCAAGTCCATGAATCTGCTGTTGCCTGACAGTCCTTCCAGTCCCACATTTCCCTAGCAAAGCAAGAAAAATGTTAGCCCAGCTTTAAAGATTGGGCACAGAAAGGTAATGGAGTTTCCCGGGATCACAATCCATAAAGCCCAGAGCTCTCCCAGCTCCACCCTCTGCGGACACTGGGATATGTTCCTGTTCCAGGTCAGACAGCACAGGGTTAAAGTGTACAATCACAGCTCTCACATTTCTTCATCTTTTCTGCTAAGGCAAGCTAGAGCTGCAGCCTGCAATTCCTGACACTTGAACTGTGGAATGTATTTGAAAGGGAAGTTCAGTACTTCTCAGGGCAGCATCAACAAGCAGCAAAGATAAGCTCCAGATAAATGTATGGTGGGGGGAGGACAGAGGCTCTTACTGAGATGAGCAGGGCAACAGAAGTTGAAATCCCTTTCAGTTCACCAGTTGTCTGTTACTGTAGATAGTATTTACATCCCTTAATACCATACAGCTCTGCCCTTTACCTCACCCTGTGCTACTTCTTGTGTCTTGCTATGATCATCCACCTATTTCTCTTCTTCATTTACCTTCTGGCCAGCTGAATCCTCCAGTGGTTCTTTTGGCTGACCAACACCTCCCTCCCTACCTGACAGAAAGCAGAAACAAAGGCACTTGAAAGTCAAACACCAGGAAGCACAGGGCATCACTGCATAGCAGCAGCATCTTTTCTTCTTCAGGCTCAACAGAAGAAAATAAGTTTCCAAAGGTGCCAGAGCTTCACCATGGATGTGTATGATGATACCGGCATCTTGTAAACCAGTTGTCCAGCCTGGAGGTTGGTCATAGTTTATCCAGCTCTGTTCTGGCCCAGGAGAGACTGCACGTGTGCCATCCCAACGTGAAGCCAGGATGCATGGAACTCCATGGTGCTGAGGCTTGGGAGCATTCCATACCCCTAAACTTGGCAAACTTTCTGCCCACAAAATACTTTCTGGACCATCCCAGCAGATTTTGCTTTTGTTTACCCTCATGCTCCTCCAGGAAGAGCTTTAACAGATTGGTGTTGATTAGAAATAGATTAACTCAAATTGAGTTGAATATTCCAGGCTTTAACTCAGGGGCTGTTGTTATAAAAACAGCGTGAAAAGTCATAGTGATGAAACATGCCGCAGTTATCGCAGGCTATAATTTCTCAAGCCTTGGTTCTAATCTCATTTTTCTCAGAATATTTAAGGGACAAGCTTTCAATGTTAATGAATCTCCACTAGCAGAAGAATAACAGGAGACAAGAAACAGGCTCACTCTGACAGTTCATGGATATCTTTAGCTTGACCTGCTACCTTGAAGACAATGTGAGTTTGGAAGTCCTACACACCTTGAAAATATTGTTTAGTTCAACCATATTGCAAAAGAATTTAAATATAAAGGAAGATAAATTCAGTTTTCTTACCAGGAAAGTTGCCCATAAAAGCAAGAATCAGGAGGGAGACTGCAATCTTGGTATCCATGACTGCTCTCTGTGCCTTCTTGTGGTGAACTGAAAACAAACTCGGCTGTCTCCAGACCCACATGGGACTGCTGACACTGCTGCAGGATTTGCTTTGCAGGCACAAGGACATACAGATGGAATTGCTCTTGCTCTTTTTGCCCCAACCAGAAGAAGTAGTGGGAAAATCTGAGATGAAACAGCTTCTGCTAACATACCTGTAAGGGAGCAGCAAGCTGAAGCCACCAGGCTTGCTCTGATTCCTTTAATTCCAAGAAAACAGTAAAATACTAAAATGCTTTCCTTATAGAGTTGAACATTGTGTGCCTTGCCCTCTTTTACTTCAGCAGTGTTATTCAGAAGTGAGCACAGCAGAATCAGTGCATGATGTTCAGACAAAGCTGATGTGAGAAGAGATTGAGACTCTGTCTGAGGTGAGACAGACAAATTGTGAGAGAGTAATGGAGAAATGCATGAGATGCATGAGTATCTAAAGTCTGAGCTTTTCAAACATGCTGGCTAAAACAGTGAGGAAGGTATGAAGGTTCATTTGCTGCCAACATTTATAGCTCAGTTCTTACTTTGTTTTTGTTCACTGAAATACAAGGCAGAATTAACTTTGTAACAGAACATAGGCAAAAATCTGGGTAATTGTGTTATTGGGAAAGAATAAAAATAAAGATATTAAGGAGGTGTGAGTTTCCAGCACCTCTGAATATTACACACTGTTTTAGAACGAACTTAAAGCCATGTTTAAAGCCACTTTGTCATTCGAGGTAGTAACAAAATAAACTCTCCTTCCCTTCAAAGGGAACTAATAATGTGTGGTTTACTAAATGAGGATTTGATTTAATTGCGCAATACCACAGATACGCACACAAACCAGCTGTGGAAATGCCGGGAACAGCCACCTCATGGTCCCTCCTGTGCCCTTAGCCCTCCTTGGTATTACTCTCTTCTTCTCATTCAAGAGCAATTTAATTCCTTCTTGTGAGTCCCTTTGGATTTGCAAGCACAAAGCGATTCTCCCTCTTTGTGCTTGTGTGTTTAACCCTTTTGAGCATGTCTCTTTTTTTCAGATCTCTTCTTCCTGCTTCTTTCTCAGTGTTCCTCCAGAGAGGAAAATAAAGAAAAAGAAAAAATATAAAAATAAAAATAAAAAATAAAGCATGTGTTTGCCACATGGCTAGTTGCTCTCCCCATGTCCATGACCAGACATGTGCACTGCACGCTGCTTGCAATCCCAGTCCAGCCTTTTCTTCTGCCATAATGAATTGCTGGTGATTTTGCTATGCCAAAAACACTGTATTCGGAAGAGGCACTCAGTTCTACCCAGTCTGTATTTGAACGTTTGGCATTGTCATGCGAGTGAATGATAGCTCACGAAATGGACAAATAATGTTTGTGGTTTTCTGTGCACATTTGCATATTGTGAAACTGGTTGCTCCATGAAATGACTAAAATGTTGGTAACTTTAGAAAATGACTAAATAAAAGGTAAAAATGTGAAGAAGTACCTAATTACCAGTATTTTTGCTTGTGAAGTTAAATGTACAAGAACATTTCTCTACAGTATGAATTTAGAAAAGCTTTTTTTGTTTTTTTCCCAAAAACATCCAGTAAGGCATGCCACTCTGCACATCTATGGTAATGTTCACAGCTGAGGCTATTTCATAAAGCAGTGGAAAACTTTATTTTTCTCTGAATAGTTCCCCATGGAAAAGTATCATTATTTTCCCTGAGGAGCAGGATAAAAAACTTGTTTCATGTGTATCTGTACATATATCTGTGAGAAATTGCTAACCCTTCATGCAAAATAATTTTTCAGCTTCGGTTCATGTGTTGGTTTGCATGGAGTTTGGCTTCAATCCTTTGTAACAAACATGGTGGTACATGTTTTTGTGGTTTCAGGAGGCCACAACTGCAGGATTACTCTGCTATATCCGAACACCCGTGTGACCTTGTAATACTTGCATTTTTGGAACTGCTGGAGGAACCTGCACCTCCTGGTTGGGTAACAGCAACCCAATGGGCTTGTTACCAGCACCTGAAAACTTACAGTCTCAAGCTTGTCCTGTTTCCAAGCCATAAATTTGGAAATAGGCGAGTGATTTCTGGTGTGTGACCAGCAGAGGAGTATCCTGTGAGATTGCTCAGTTAAGCAGGAAACACCTCTGCAAAATGAGCAAGGATGGGCACTGGGGATGGTCAGGAAGAAGGATGTGTGGTTTCAGCATGATAGCACGGTCCACTGGAAATGTGAACTACTTTGGTCCTGTCTTGGAAAGAGGCACCCACTTCTGTGGTGGTCAGGCTGCTGGACAAAGAAATAGATGGAAGATGGAAGGAGGGAGAGAGGGAGAAGCTCAGGGTAACTCTCGTACTGCAGCCCTACATGGTGTGAGTAGAGGTGAGTGTTGTGGTTTAACCCGGCTGGCAGCTAAACACCACACAGCCGTTTGCTCCCCCTCCCTCTCTGGGATGGGTGAGAAAAAGGGGAAAGTGAAGCCTTTGAGTTGAGATAAAGACAGTTTATTAAGACAGGAAAAATAATAACAACAACAACAACAACAACAATAGTACTACAACTAGTAATGTGTATGAAACAAGTGATGCAAAATGCAATTGCTCACCATCCACTGACCAATGCCCAACCTATCCCTGAGCAGCCGTTCCCCCCACCCCGGCCAGCCACGCCTCTCTATTGTTTGGCATGACGCAGACGGTATGGAATAGCCCTTTGGCCAGTTGGGGTCAGCTGTCCTGGCTCTGTCCCCTCCCAGCTCCTGCTGCACCCCCAGCCTGCCCCCTGGTAGGACAAAGCAAGAAGCTGAAAAGTCCTTGGCTTGCTGTAAGCACTGCTCTGCAACAATTAAAACATAAGCATGCTATCAGCACTCTTCTCATCCTAATCCAAAACACAGCACCCTACCAGCTACTAGGAGGAAAATTAACTCTGTCCTAACTGAAACCAGGACAGTGAGACAGAAGAGACCTGAGCTCATTTGTCATTGTGCTTCCTTTTTAGAAGCTTTTTGCTTGGTTTGGAGAATTGCCAGATCCAGTAGACTCATTTTGGTGTCTGGATGAGCCTCACCAGAAACTGCCTAGAGCAGTGAGGTCTCGTGCGGTGGTGTAACAGGCAGCTCTGGTTTTGTGGGTGGCTGCAGTAAAGCTGGCATTGTTGGTGTGGATGAAGTGTGTTGGCCAGCACGGGCCCAGTCACAGACCTTTGGTAGCCAGATTTGCACATGCCTGCATCTGAAGACCATCTCCTGGATTTCCTGAAAGGCTGTTTTGCACCAGAATGTTGCTAGTCCATTAGGGTGCCAGTAAGAGAGGCAGTCAGGCTCTACAAAACATCACCTAAAATGCTGTTTATTGGAACTAATGCTACATAGAAGAAGAGGATAGTAAAGATCATCTGATGTCCCTTCAGATGCTGGTAGCCCCACACTGTGCATTATAGAGCAGGGCTCCAAGAAGGGCACAGAATTCTCTGCAGATCCTGGCTGCCAAAAGGTTACACAATTTGACTCACACAAGCTCTTCTGAGGGTTTGCTGAAAACAAGGCACCACTATTCATTTTTCCTATGATTAGATAAGAAGGGTGCTCTCATGAGGTCTTGCTGCAATTTTTGTTAAGGGCGAGGATGTGTAGGTGGTGTAATCACCAGCATTGAGCTCAGGGTAACATTTACGTGGGACACTAGCGCCTCGATGCACCCATGTCCCAACCAGGTCTCTACAAGGGGGACCTCCTCTGACTCCAGTGTCAAGTGGCACGGAGACATCTGTATTGTAAAGGACTCCCACGGAGAGAAACAGAGCAACGTTTCTCTTTTTCTCTCCAGCAGAAAAGGGTATGAAGTCTACAAAGGGCAGAAAGGTGGGAAAATGCAAAACCAGTCTAATAAGATAAATTTTGAGAAGCAAAATATTCTCGGATAGGACAGTAATTATCACTCCAGCTCACCTGGCAATGTGGGGAAACTGAATATTTTTGTCTGACAAATAGCATCACAGTCATTTGGAAGCTGCTGATTTTCCTTACAGCCAGATTTCACTGTATGACCAAACCAGTAACACCAGTCATTTCATGAAATGCCTTTGACTTCTAGCTAAGTCATGTTGTGACCAAGTGCACTAGGCAGTTGGGTAACAGAGCATCTATAATTCGAGTCATTTTGTGATTTCGTAATGTGCGCCTGATACAAGTAGATGTGTGTGTATTTGGCATATTGTAAAATCCACTTTTGACAGAAATTGTATTCAGTTAATTATATATGTAGCTTCCCAACCTCTGTACCTTTTTGACACGTAGATTTGTCCATTTCTCCCCCAACTTCTCTCTTCAGTGCTTGCAAACATGCGTAATTGGATTCACTGCTTCTCCAAGATGCGTAACATCTTTTTAGCCCTTTTCATTTTAAATTTCTGTACTCATCAGATGGCTAAGTTCAGGCAACATAATTTATTTTCCTTGGAAAAGCTGTTAATATAGGAACACTTTATCCCTTTACTTCCGATAGCAAGAATATGGTATCACTGAAAAAAATATTCTCTTTTCTGAGTGATGGAACAATTCCTCTTAACCACAACAGCCTAACTATTGGACTTGAAAATTCTGGCATCACGGAGAGAAAAGCTATTTTATACATTAAGAAGTTGTCAAAAGTCTAATTTTTTTCTGTGTCCACAACTAGAAAACATAGATCATCTGGACTTGTCAGGTAAAGAGGAATAAATAAGGAACAAGAGTTTTTCATAAGAATTTGCTTTCCTGTGATTTCTCTCAAAGAAAAGCTAGGCAGTGTTGCGAGGATGTAGATTTCCTTCAGTTACCAGAGAACACTGTTAGCTGTGTCCCAAGGCCAGGATCTGGCTATGTCTTCAGATAAGGGCCCGTTGTATTTCGGGAGCAAACAGCACTCTATTTTTCTGTCGCTAAATAAGTGTTATGTACCTAGTGATTGAACATATTGTTTGTACTTAAAATGTGTGCTAAAAATAATAGACAGAGATTCTTTGCTTTAAAAGATGACAGGGCTTCTTGTTACAGCTGGAACCTGAACGATTTCATTTCATGGAAACAAATTCCCCATTTCCACTTGCAAATCGTCATGGTTCCGTACCACAGCAGGCACCGTTGCTCCTTCCTGCCCTAAGTCAAAGCAGAATACAAGCTCCTGGAGATCGCAGGGGCGTAATCAGGTTCAGCACAAAAGGGCTAATCTGTCTTCACATCGTCAGCTCCAAGTGAAGGATTTAAACACTGCGCCCGGGAATGGAAAAGCACGTTTGTTCAGTACAGAGCATCCTGGGCACCCTGCAGAAGCCTGGACTGCAGGCAGGTGGGTGCAGAGCTCTCCCCTTCCCAACTTCTCAGCTAGCCGGACTGACGCAGCTGCACGGGCCCATTTTAACACAGAATTGGCAGAAAAGCCCACTGTATGTCTCAACAAAAAATGTATTTTCATTGCATTGCATTTCATTACATTAGCATTACATGATAAATCCACCTTTTCATGTAAATACATTTTTCCACAGCAGAGTAAGGAAAATGCCTTACTCAACATGAACTGGGACAGTATGTTATGGGTAGACATGAAATATCTAAGCCTGGTCAGAATATTTACTGTTCCATCTTGTCTATAAATACCAAATAATTAAATGTAAGTTCCTTTAAAAAATTATCATTAGGAACCAAAAAAAAAACTAGGCACAAAACCCCACAGTTTCACGGAAATTTTTAAATTCTGCACAGTGGTGAATTGAGACCTCGGGAACAAGTTTTCTGTAATTTCACCATGCAGTATCTTGTTCAAAAAGATCCTATTGTACTGTAAATATTATTTATTTACAGACAACAGCAACAGCAACAAAAGATTTGGTTCATTTAGGCAGCTGAGGCAACAGACAGGGTACGGTAGCACAGAACTGTGTGTGCTTCCACCAGCTTTTATTTTGGTGTCATCCTGAATGGGCACTAAAACACTGAAAATGCATAAATACATACACAGGGATAGGCAACAATAAAAAACAAGAAAAAAAGAAAACAACAAAATCAAGAGGATTTGGCCTCTGAATGTAGTCCAGCCCATGTTTTCTTGAAGTTCTTAGGTTTGCAAGGTGCTGGTGGAAACTGAGGCATGAAATCATTTGTCCTGTACATCTAGGCATACTTTCAAAATTAATTTTAGCACCCGGGTTTTTCTGCCAAATGCACAGTAATTTTCATTGCAGATTTATCTGCTAGCTGCAAAGCAAAAGGTGTGATGTAGAAGACTGCATGGCCTTCCTTCTGCAGCATGCTCAAAAAGCTTAAAGTCTGCCGGGAGTTCCAGGGACACCTCTGGTAAGAGGTTGTGGCCGGAGCCATCCCACTGTCTCTTCCCAGTCTTTGCAGACCGTGCATTGTCTCATTTCAGTTCTCTGCCTGCAGGAGGCACCTAGGGGACTGCTCTTCTGTGTTCTGGAGCAGTGAAGCAGAACTGAAAATTTTCCACTGCAGTCTTGTCAAAGATGTAATAATTGTGCTTTTTTTTTTTTTTTCTATTTTTTTTTTCTTCTCCTTAATCTGGGCAGGAAGAAAAAAAAAAGAAAAAAGAAAAAAAGAATTTAATATTAGGCAATGGACACCTCATTCTTTTTGACTTGGGCAGGGGGGAATGACAACACAGACTGATTTATTACTGTGGTATCTGTAAGTCTGTAAACCTATTCTCTCCTTAATTGCAAAATATTCCAGGAAGAGGGAAGCTGAGAAGAGAGACCATTCTAACTGTGTGCTCACCATTTGGCTGTCAGGTATTTCCCTGTGCACTGACCAACTTGACTGCGTCACAGTTAGTGAGCTGACTTTTTTTCCTCTAGCAGCTGTGTGTGAACTGAGAGATTTGTTCAGATCCAGGCCGCACTTTTTCAGCTCAGGCTTCTGTAAGGGTTCCTTTCCTCCCTGGTGTGTGTTACAGCCTGGCACTGTGTGGCCCTAGGTCTGTCAGACCTGGAGCCTTGGGGCACTTCAATATTTCTCGCTTCAGCCATCCTGCAGGAAGTTAGGGAAGCACTAAACTAAGCAGGAGGGGCAGCTCTGAGAACTGAAGGGGTTTGTGTTTCTCTCCAAAGTGCCTGCTTCTTACTGTGCTTGGTCTGCCAAAGGGTGGGTAGGGAGCAAATAATGTGATTTCTGCTAGCCTGGAATTCCTTCAGCCTTGCCCAGGAGCTTTCTGAAAGAATTACAGGTTTGGGCTCAATAGATAAGCACCGTCAAACACTAGTCTGGATGCTAGCCCTTGCTCCACATCACCCAACCTCAGCCACAACTCTGCCTATTACTGTGGAACCACCTTGCAGGGTGCCCAGGAAAATATGTTTTCCTGCTGAAAATCCCATTTCTCCAAGACAAAAGTATTCTTAATAGAAACTGAAGTGATGTGCTGGCTGTGCCAGATGCAAAGGGGTCATAAAGACACAGGCTGGTTTAAAATGTAAGGAATATAGTCTCTCTGAAATGTTTTCTGCTGTTTTTTCTCTCCGTATCTCAGGTATTTGGTCCACCCCCCCAAAAAAAATAAGCTAACATTTCCCAGCTTGTGGCAGTTTATAAGATATGGCATTATGTGCTGGCCTTTGTTTATTTAGGGAAATCTTTTAGATGTTATCAGTTTGTTTTTCTTTTTGCGGTGATGTTCTGTGCAAACAAGCTTTCTTTGGAGAGCACCAGCTCCGTAGCAGCACGGTTTGAACGCAGTCCTTCTTCCGCTGGCATTAAAGGCAAAGCTCCTGTGGCCTGCAATGGAAATGCGCTTGTTGGGCGAAGCCCTCATCGCACTGACGTCAGTGGCAAGATTTCCAGTACCTTAGATGAAACCAGCTCTTCATTGCTGACGTTAGGTGCCATTAAATAGGCAAGGGATAGAAGAACAATTGGGGCTGACCTGCATTTTACCCCTTTTTTGAACAATTCATGGAGGGCAGCAGCGGCTGAGCTCTTAGGAGATCTCTACAGGTGGTACATTAAGAGCCATTCTCATTGAGAAAACTGTTGGAGTGTGGTCAATGTCTTGTGTCAATGCAGAAATCTGCATTAACAGAGATAGTTTGTTAGAGTAACTCTGTTAGCTTTATTCAAATCTCTCAGCAGGAATTCAAGTCCAAGAACAGGCTGAGGTAAATGCAATATATAAGAGCGTGAATTCCTAGATTGGGCTGGCTACTGAACATGCACATGTGACAGACTCCCCGTGCAGTGAGCCTTCTGTGCTGTGGGTTTCAAAGTGTCCAACTCCAGCAATGTGGTCGGAAATAGCACTGCTTTCCCGTGCCTTCTCAAACATCTGGACGGCTGCTTCCTAGCCTGGGAGATGTCATAACAAGTAACTGAGAGGGCCTAACAAGAAACAAGCTATCTTCAAATAAAGCTATGCTTCTTGTGAACTGGGACGTTTTCCGTCTTTTTTCTAGAACAATCATGTCCAAAAT
This sequence comes from Nettapus auritus, assembly GCA_011076525.1. Lineage (NCBI taxonomy): Eukaryota > Metazoa > Chordata > Aves > Anseriformes > Anatidae > Nettapus > Nettapus auritus. The sequence continues at coordinate 67,482,277 of CM021768.1, forward strand.
CTGGAGGACAGGTGTTGGTGGAATGTGGAGCTTCATCTCTTCAGGGCTCATAAAATCGACTGGACAACGGGCCCATGTTCTCCTGCGCCTAGCACCTCCTCCCTGTGCTGGCACAGCTTTTTGAAGCAATCTGTATGATTGCTCTTCAGCTAGGAACGTTTCATTCCCATACGTTTATTCACCACTGATTGTTCCTGACGTGAATTACAACACGATTCAGTGCGAACTCAGCAGATAAGCTGTTCAGGTACATTGCTTCTAAAGGGAGACCTGAGCGCTGAGCAGCTTGGGGCAATGAAATAATTTCAGTGGGGAAGCAGAAAGGCACTGCAGAAAGGGGTGAAGAAGCTCGCAGATTGCTTCACCGTGCCAAAAGGGAAATAGTCTTCAATCAGCAAATGTGGCTTGTTGACAAATGCACAACATCTGCAGTGCTTATGAAGCTCATTTGCTCCGTCATTTTCCTGTGGTGTAATTAACCATTTTGTTTGACGTTCATAAGAACATTTTTGATGGTCTAGAATGTCTTAATTCCCTGACATATCAAAGTCCTCAAGAACTTGCCTGACCTTTAGCCCAGGCTATGGTTCTGGAAAATTCTTGTGCAAATATCTGCCGTGCCAACTGAGTGAGAAGAAACTCGAGTTGTGCTAAGATGTGAAAAATGGCTCATGCTCGGGAGCATTGCTCAGCCCCTTCTCTTTAATCTGTGTGAGGCTAACCCTACCTATCTGGCCCCATCAGGTTACGCTTAAAGCAGTACTACCAGGAGCCAGTTTTAGCGGAAAAAAAAAAAAAAAAAAAAAGTGATAAATGGTCAGATGAGCGCCATTTATTTTGTCTCTGTCCCCGTGAAACAAGAACACCTTGTGCCGTTTGTGGTGGTGCCCAGAATATCCTACAAGTATTCCTTTTTATGGGAACCAATAAAATCATCTTTAAAGAAGTCTGTGACTAGGAGGCGGCTGAAAACATGAATAGGTAATCCACGATGTCACTTTTAGATAGACTCTCAACAAAATTATGAGGAAAATGGATCAGGATTATCCCGAATCATCTCTCAAGGATCATGTCTGCATCACTCTGGGCAATTAGCTGAATCTTGCAGGTGGGATCAGCCCAACCTCCTGGCCAGATTTTTCTGGCTATGGGGATTCCCCTGCTTTTCCTAACTGGCACAACCACTTGGTCATACTTGGTCATTAGCAACTGGTGAGAGATAAGAGAGGCTGACAGGTCCCTTGCCAGTTCGCCTGATGAGAAGACGTAGCCCTGTTCTCCTCGTGCGCTGGTGCCTCCTGGAAGTGGGCACAGGAAAGGGAGCATGAATCAGGGAAGCCCAAGGAGAAGGAGTAATTTGAAAAGCATTTATCTGTGGTGAGGTTAGTGTGTCAAGAGCTCGATCTGATGACACAAAGAGAATAAAAATACGTGTTGGAACATAAGGAAAATATGTGATCTGCACAGCTCATCCTGCTGCTCTGCACGGATGATAGGAAAGGCATTCTTCTCGGGTACTGAAAGTAACACTAAGCTCGCCTTGTCATTGGGAAGTGTCAGATCTGACCCTGGTCCCACCGAGTGAGGATTATTGCGGTGGTTTATGGAGGTGCTTTGTGAAAACAAGCAGCAGAACTGACGATACCTGCTTTTCAATGGACATGAGTTTTGTAATTGGATTCTCTGACGTCTAATTAGGTACACAACCCAACCGAGGAAGTTCCCACAGTTAAGGCCTTTGTGACTTCTCCCCCTCTGCCATAGGTTCTCGAGTGTGTCATGAAAGATTGGTTGACAAGTTCTGATTGGAATTTCTACCACTCACCGTAGACTTTCAGAAGCCATCTAGGAAGTACTCTGGAAATGGCCAACACTCAAAAGATGCCAGGGGAACAGAGGAGTATGGAGCAAATGAAGCAGCTTCAGCACATGATAGACTTTTTTACTAAGAAAACCAGGCTGGATGCTGCCAAACAGATGTGGAGCTGGATTTCAGTCATGCTCTGCTCCAGGCAATTATCCAAACAGAACAATCAAATTTTCACAGCAAAAGAGCTACACAGACAGAATATCCCCCCGTTGTCCGTGGCAGCTACAGACCTGTGGCAGGGAAAAGGACACTTAGCCATCCAGGACCTATTTAAGCTCAGGAGATTGGGGGAAGGGCGGGAATAAAAATACTCAGAGGAGGACAGAAATGCCAAAATGTTGCTGTCGCTCTCAAAGGGAGTTGGGAATCACTGTCACTGCTTGGGCTATCCCTCATTAGGAGAGAGCCAGGAGCCAAAGGATGCCTGCCGGGCACAGAGAGAGCAGTGTGGCAGCTGCAGCTCCTCGTTACTCCTCCAACCAGCCTTGCAAACCTGCCTGCTTTGCTTCTCTGTTGCCAGCTTTCTGATGTCCAACCTTTCCCTGACCAATGTGCGAAGAATTCAGCGCATGCATGTCCCAAAGGAGCCTCGCCGTGCAGATGTAGACCAAAGGGATTGTTTTTGTCTCAGAAATGCTTCCACAGCCAAGCCACACCAACCATCTCCATGCAGCGCGGCGTCAGTGTGAACTGGGAAAAGCCGGGTCAGGTGTTGCAAACAACAGATACTGTGATACATCCGTACAGGTCTGATTGCACATCTGCAGGGTGGACTTATTACTGGAACAATTAGACAATTTGTGAAGCATGTCTCACAAGCCGTTTAATTTCCATGTTCCCCAAATTTCACTTTCATTAATGAGAACCTCCACCCTGCTCATGTTTTGTGCAGAGGCTGGGAATTAACTTAATGAGGCCACCACAAAAGTTGTCATGACCAGTATTTAACTTCAGAAGTGAGTTTGCCTGAGGAACTAATTAGCAGCTGGCTGACTGGGGCTGAAGTAGGTTGTATCACCCTTGCTTTACCCACAGCCTTCATGACAACACAGGACAGTGTGTTTTTAAAATATATAGTAAAAACCCTGATGCTTCTTTGCAGTAGGCAAAATGATAGAAGTGTTACCAGCAGGGCCAAAGAGCCGCTTGGTTTTGAGAAGCCTGAGACAGAGCTTCATACCTCACAGAACATCCCCATGTGACCCGCGAGCTGTGCTGGCTGACCTCCACGCGGTCCTGCACCCCTCATTTGAAAAGGAACCAGAAGGCAGTACAAAAAATTAGGCTGGCATGTGGAAACATATTGTTTTATTGCTCCGACCCCTCTCGTCTCAAGCCTAGTTCTGTTTGCAGGTGACTGCTGTGAAATTTAAGCAGATGATGGAGCCTCGATGCTTTTCACGTTGGCCTCTCTCATAATTTCATTTCCCTACAAATGGGACTAAATGAAAGAGGCTCAGTCCCAGTGCTCTCACATCAGAATGCCACTAAGGCAAAGGCACAATGGGGGTTGTAACTGTGGGATGGTGACAGAATACTGATGGGCACAGCCTGTATAAACCATTAACTACATAACTTGGAAATCTGATGTTATCCAGATAGCATCCATGATGTTATCTGATGGTGTGAATACATGGGAACAGACACCAGGCATGTTTAACTAAATATTTATTTTTTAAAAGCAAAACACCATAACTAACAAAGGAAAAACTCTTAATTAGGAAACATGTGGAGTTAATTAGGAATCAACACATTAGAAAAATCTTCCGTTTAAGTTACAGGCACTTATTACAATCAGTCTGGTTGTACGATGATGTACCTACACAATAATTACACATAAATAACTAAGAGTTTCTTTGACATTTGGGAAGGTTACAGTTAACAGATGAATAGAACCCGTATGGTCTCACTGTGAAGACAGTTAATTACTAGTAATTACAAAGAGGCTTAGATTCCCCTTTGCTTTCACTTTCTGCTGGACAGAGCTATGAAGAGCGGGGAAAACTACGTACGTACAGTTCCCAAAGGGGATTTGGACTATAGCAAGTAAACATCCACCAGTGCAACAGTCAGTTTTACGTGACTCAATATAAATTATGACATTATGCCATACAAAAAAGACATCACTTGTCTAAGGTTGCCATCACATGTCTAAGGTGGACATCGTTGCCTGCGGACATCCCAAGCCCCACCAGCGGCATGCTGATGCAGCAGCCCAGCAAAGATTGCGCGTTGGAAGGCGGCAGCGCGGTGGCTGGAAGTCTCCTTGCGCTATGCCTCACAGCAGAGATTTAAAGGCAGAAAATGAGAAGGACACTTAAAACTGGGCTTTAAGTGCATCCAGATACCACGGCGTTAAATAAAGCTGCCAAGCCCAGGCATGGAGTCTCAGGAGGCGTCCACTGAGGGCTGAAGCTGAGAGAGTCGCAGGAGTCCCTTCCCCATCAATTCTGCGTCGAGCTGCAAACCAGGGGTCAGGAGCTCAGCAGGGCCAGTCCTGGTCCTGGTCCCATCCCACCCCATCCCATCCCATCCCACCCCGCTGTACCTGCGGAGGAGCCTGGTGACCAGCAGCTGCACCCAGGGCGCCGAGTGGCTCAGGCACAGCGTCCTGCCCGCCTTCGTGGTGGCTCTGCAGGGTGAAGGGGGACTCAGGAGGGGCTCTGCGAGCCGGGGAACCCCGGGACGGGGACGGGGACAGGGACTTGGCACTTACATCACCTCGGGCACGGCGCAGTGCGGCCCCGCGGGGACGAGCTCCAGCCCGGCCAGGCGCCGCGGGGAGATCACCTCTGTCACAGCCTGCACGCAGCGGCACCGCAGCTCCCCGGCCAGCGGCGCACCTGGGGCGGGGGGCACGGCCTCAGCGAGGCTCCGGGGCCGTGCCCCCCGCCCCCGTCCCCTGTCCCCCAGCCCAAGTCCCCCCAAGCTACGTCCCCGCTGTTCTCACCCCGGCAGAGCGCGGCACTGGAGGCCAGGAGCAGGAGCAGGAGGTGCGGGCTCATGGCTCGGGATGCCAGCGGAGGTGCGACGGAGCTGCCTGAGCCGCCCCGCTGCCCGCCCCGGCTTTTATGCCCCGGCCGGGAGCCGCCGGGGGTTTTCCCCGGCGTGGAGAGGGGCCGGGTTCACCGCTTTCGGGCCAGGAACCCCGGGGGCTGGGCGGGACAGGGCTCCCCGTCCGTCCCCTCCATCCACAGGGACCTCCGGGGGCTGGTGCTCGCCTTCACCCGGGGGGACTTTCCTCCCTGCTCACCCCTTTCTGCACCTGCCGGTTGAAAGGTGCGAGGCGGCGTTGCCTGCAGCCAGGCGGCACTCGCGTTTGCGTACCTCACATCCCCTCCCGCAACCTTCTGCTCCGCTCCTCTGCCGGCAGGTCCCTCTCGGCGTTCAGTACACAACACATTTTGCTGACTTCTGCCCTGAAGCAGCGAAAAAGCAGCTTTCCGGGAGTTTTTAAAAGGAAATAGATGCTATTTAGATTTATTTATTCATAGATTTAGTTAGAGATATAAAAACATTGGCAATTAGCTTTGATATGAAATACCACTTTGCAGGGTTTTGTTTTGCTTTCATTGCAGCTGATGCTTTTTTTCTCTTTTCCATGAATGTTTGTGAACAGACTTCAGCAAAGCGAATTGTTCCAGAATTGCTGCCATGGGTTTTGCTCCAGCAGCTCACATACCTTGTTTATCTCAAGAGCTGCTGGTGTTTTTGAACCGTTTGTGGCTTTGGTTCAGGACACGGTTATGGCTATGCAAGCATTAAAGATTTGTAAGGGTGTTCTTTGATCTCCCTCCCCTTGCAATGTTCTAATCTTTATTATAAATAAATAAATTCCTTGCTGGGGAATATACATCTACAACTTGAAGCACTAAAGCAAGATCCCATAAATTTCAGCACAACATTCCTGGTTTATGAAGAAGAGATTTGCTCATGAATCATTATTAGACTGACTGGAGATCAAGCGTGTTATAGTGGCTATTTTGAACTGGCTTGACTTGATTATCAGGGGAAAATGGGTATTGTTTCCTTATAAGAAGACTCACTACAGAGGTGGCTTCTTGCAACTGAGGTACATAGGTTACATTTATTTTATTTTTTTTTAAGTGACTGACTAGCCGAGTATGTGTTTTAACGACAGCAATAGGACAGAGTAGGAATTAACTGCAGGTAAAACGATACTGGTGGGGACGCCAACATGGAAAGCAAAATAAAGTGATTATTAAAGTCACAGGATCACAGTACAGCAATCCCGTTAGAAGATTTCCTGTCTGAAAACAAAGCCAAGCTCAGGACTGAAAGCAGGTGGGATGCAGCACAGGGAAGAGCCCCAGTGAGCCGATCGAGGGGACAGGGGGTACACAGAGGCTCCCTCCTGAGCTCTGCCCTCTTTGCAGCCCAGACGGCTTGTGCAGCTCCTCGCTCGGTCCCTCAGGAGACCAGCAGTGCAGGAAGATTGCACGTCATAACCAAATGGTGATTGCCCCATGTAGGCAGGAAATATCTAATGACTAATTTGCACCCCTTTCCAATGGAAAGGGGCGCAAATAGCAATGTCATCCTTTTGGGCTGGCGGCTTTTAGCTGAGTCTTAGAAGGAAATTACATGCTCAAGATCTCTGTCCAGCTCGGTTATTCCCCGCTTCCCCAGCCTCACCCTCCAGTAAAGTCTGTCTCACTTGGCCAACCGCAGGAAGATTTGTCTAAAAGCTGTAGGTCTGCGGGCTCCAATCAATCAAGCTGATGCGAGTCGGTGTCGTGTCGGGGTGGGAGGGTGAGCCGAGCCAGCGCTGCCATTAAGGGAGAAGTGCTGCGTCAGCCATGCTCCCTGCCTTGCCAGCTGGCCAGTCCGTCCACCCCTGCCTGCAGCCAGCACGTAGCTTGGCCCGCCTGCCTCCTGCCCAGCTGCTTCGGCGTCCCCAGAGCATGAGCACAGCTGGCGAAATGCTGGGGCACTTACACAGCCACAGGCAGACAGGGAGCAGCCGTGGGCACGAAGAGGACTTCTCTGTAGAGGGCATAGGGGCTGCGTGGGGTCCAGTGGGTGTTGCACTGGGTGGGTTGGAGGAAATACCTCTTTAAATCTGGGCCTGTTACTGCTTGTGGGTCATGGAATGCCATCTCTTTTTTTTAGTTTAGTGAATTAGTTTTAATGAGGATGAATTCTCCACTGATGTGTGTATGAAATTCAGTGATGCATCATAACTGTGGCTTCAGGCCTTGTAGCAGAGGTGCTCTTCCAGGCTGTATTTTTGTGACCTAACTCTTTTAAGTAGCAATAGTAGTAACAGTAGTAATAGACCCCAGTGAACAGTGTTGTATTTTTTTTTTTTTATGGTTGTTGTTAGTTCGTTTTGTTTTTTTTTTTTAATTCCAAGCCAGTAGAATGTCAACTGAGAAGTTTGGAGACATTGAGAGGCAGGGGACATTTTTTTCTCAAAAACTAGTGAGATTGCTAAAGAAAACAACAAAAATACAGCTGTTAAGATGACACTAATGAACACAGATTTTAATTGCATATGCATGTTGGTAGGAGCACATACATTTCAGCCACGTTAATCTGCAGCAAGCCAGTCCCCTAGCCCACCCTTGTATCCCCCTGCGTGTCTGTAAGTGGTTTTCTCCTACGTGCCTTCGTGAGCTGAACAGCGCGCTGTGTTACCAGGAAGAAGGATTTGCCCAGCCATAGCCAACTGAGGCAATAAACAGTTAGGATGATGCAGATAATCCAGTGCAGGTCACTGAAGCTTTCATCAGAAGATCCTGCTCTGAATAAACGCAGAGAGCAGATCTGTTGAGTAAGAAATTGTCACAGACAGATTATGTGTTGTTCTTGGACAGTACACATGAGTAAGGACAGTTTACGTGGTAGTGCTTGGATTTATGCTTGGATGACTGTCCACAATATCTGAACCGTCGGGCTCATTCCACAGTGGTTACTGCTGGGGAAATTCCAGAAGAAGTCTCCAGGGGGCTGAAGTGTGAGGCTGTTTTGGATGCAGGGCAACAATGTGTGAAATTCGGCAACCAGCTCTCCCAGAGAGTCGTGTGCTGAAATGAGCAGTAGTCAGAGGTTGTGAGAGTGCTGAGGTGCAGGGGGCAATACAGGGCTTGATCCTGTGAGTCAGGACACATGCAAACAGGCCCGGTGCCCATGAAATGGGGATCGCTGGGAGTTCTCCAGGAGCCAAAACTGTCTGCATGAGCAAGGCTTTGTACCTGTAGATTTCCAGATCACCTTTAGGTGCCTTCCTTGTGAATGTGGGTAGGCTCTTTTCAGTCCAGATAACACTGGGCTGCAGATGAGCCCTCTTGGATTCTGCCTTTTCCTCTTGATCCCCTCTCTGTCCTTGGCACATTTCCTTTTACAAGGAAAGAAAAGACAGGAAAGAGAGAATCACGTCAGCCAGAATTCAGAAAGCCAGGTTCTTCCCTGCCTCTTGCCTCTTTCAGTATGGATCCATCATGCCTTGGCTGCAGGTGTACAGCCAAGTGAGATGTTAACTCTTTCATTAAAAATCATGATCTATAGCAAACTGACGGTCAGTATTTTCTTAGCTCTATTCCTGGTCTTCATCTGTTTACAACACTTTGGAGTTTGGGGGTCTTCATTTGTTTCCTAACAGAGTTAGAGGTTCTCCTTTTCCTGTGCTCTGTGGGGGCAATAAAAGCATGAACAAACAGTGTTAATAGCTGCAAAGGAATGTGCTTATATTACTCAAGCATTACCTTAGCAAATACAAATGCTTGGCTTTGACATCAATTTGTCTAGTAATCATTTCTCCGTTGTACAGTTTCAAGTTGCAATTTACCCCTTTAAGGTAACTACTGGGATTGCAGTTACTGCCACGCTTGGACCTCGCTTTGTGTGACCCTTACACATGCAAGTGTTTCAAAAGCATGTAAACTGTCTGGTTCTAGGAACTTATACCCAACATATAAGGGCAAAAGGGGCTTCGTTCTGAGGCTGGGAGCTGTTTGTTCAAGGGAACACTTGCCTACCTCACCCTGAGGGGGGAGAAACCCTGGCTTTTTGATGGCAGGCTTCATCCTGGATGAAGGCTACAAACTGGTGACACCCTTCCCCTGGAGCTATTCATCTGGTAAGCTCTGGAAGTCATTGTAAGTCCCAAAAGGCTTTATGAGTTCATTTTGGCCTTGCAAACAGCTGAAAATCCTATGAATTGTGCAACCTTCCTGTGGGTTTTTGCCCTTGGATCTGTAAAAGCATCAGGAGCAACTCTTTGCTCGGAAGGTGGAGAGAATCTCTTGCTGTGGGCTCTTAGGCCCTGCTTGCCTGTCATTAGCAAGCAGGTTCTTTGATTGCTGGGGCAGATTTGTGGTTTGCACGGTAATTCAGGTATAACTGCACTGAATACACATCTGAATGCTGCTGCTTGCTATCTGACTCTAACATCTGAGAGCAGGACTTGTACTTTGGCAGTGGCTTCTACAGGCACGGTACAGCGCCTCCTGCAACAGCTCATGGCTGTTCCAGAAAGGAGGTGACACCAGCAACAGCCACTGACACTCGTACGCTGCCACGCTGCTGATACTTTCTCGGTGTTAACATTTTGTAGTGGTGGGTATGAATATGTGTGTTAAAAACGGAACCGTTCACCCAACTAAAAAAAAAAAAAAAAAAAAAAAAAAAAA
>CM021768.1:67491901-67613142 GCA_011076525.1 Nettapus auritus
GAATGTGTGCTCACGTGAAAAGGGGGACAGTTGTTGGAATCATCCCAAAATCTTTGAAGGCTTCTCTTACGACATGCACACTTTGATGCTCTGTTACTTTCATTGGTTGTGTTGCAATGAAGGGAAAAAAAGAAGCTGTATTTAACTTATAGGCTAGAAGATACTGAGGCAGTTATCTGAGGGAATACTTTCTTAAAACACTTTTGAGTGCTACATACATGTTTATTCTTCAGCCTACTTGGTGGCAGTGGTAAAATCAATTACCTTATTCCCAGCAACAAACAATGTCTGCTACTTAGTTCAAAGGAAGGAGAGATAATCTTGGTAAGTTTGCATGATTCTTGATGAATTATGCAAAGTATTATACAAAACAGAAAGAGGGAAAGGTATTCATTTCAGCTGGTTAGAGGGAGGAGTTTAGAGAAGGACGCGTTTGGAGGGAAAGCACTGATAACGTTTTTGATAACTAAGATCGCCCCTGAGGTTACTTCCCAGTTATCAATGGCTGTCTTCCCCATTGTCTTGCTTATCATATCAGGGGCACACACAGAGGGCAGAAAAGTAAGAAAGCTGCAGGGAGTCTGTGAAAAATAGGCTATTGAAAAAAGTACCTTCTGATTTGCTTGCAATTCAGCATTTTTACCTTTGGTTTTCTTCTGAATAGCCTAAATTCCCCCAAAAAACAATTGATCAGGACACTGAAAAGAATCATTTCGCTTATCCCTAAATACTGTGTTGCTGTGAGATCAGAGTAGTTTATTTTATATAAGCAGTTTCCCATTAGCATTTGAATATATGCCTGCATTTGACAAAATCCATGCATTCTAGTGGAGTTTTTCAATTTGTCTGAATCCATCAGCACGCTTTCCATTTGCAGGGCTCCATCTGTATTCATGACATTCATCGTTTGAGACAAACTGCTCAGTACCTGCTGCTGAGAACTCACTCTTAGAGTCCTTACTGTTCGGAACACTTACTCTGTTTCTTTTAGTAGCCACTTTAGTATCAGAAGACACTTGCATGTTCTTCACATCCTTTCGGCCAAGTAAAAACAGTATCATGAGGCCTTTTCAACAAGGACATTTATCTGTAGGATCGGGCCTGCCAGCGGGCCAGCTGTGTGCAGAGAGATTTACAGTTCTTTCCCACGCTTCTTTCTCAATCTAGTCCCCTGACGATTTCAGTGAAAGATTTGGGTATGCAAAAAACACTCTGTGTGTGTGTGTGTGTGATGTTAATCTTAATGAGGAGTGAGTGAAACTACAGCGTTCAATATCAATCAGCTACAATGGCAGTTTTCTTTGGCTCTCTTCCAATGAAAACTGGGTTCATGGTGGGCAATGCTCATGTGACTCTCCTTTCTTCTGTAGAATGACATCTTTGCTGTCAGAGGTGAAGTACCAGAGGGGAGCGAGAAAGAAGCAGCAGACTTGAGAGCTGTACCCCTCACCCCCAGATAAATGTGGTTAAGGCAGCGTTATGCTCTCCACCTCTCACAATAGCAGTCTGAGTACTCTGGGACTCCACCTGTCTTAACTTTCTGGAAAAAGAATTAGTAGAAAGTTGAGCTGATAGAATTTTGACAACAGAAACGTAGTGAGTCAGCAGATGTTATTGTTGGCGTCATTACTGGTCTGCTGCTGTCAGTGTCTGACTTAGTCATCCATGCACGAGCCCAGATTGCTGCGCATTTATCGGTTATTGATCATTCAAACACAAAGCTTTTGGGGTGTCAGACTTCCTGACAAGTCACTCACTCTCCTTTATTTGTGTTGGGTAAGTGCCTTTCACAACAAGATCTGACATCTGCATGGACAACTCTTACTTTTCAGTAAGAGCAACTGAGCTGCTTTAAAGAGGAGCTGGTACTTAAGGAAAGAATGAGCAGGCTGTTGGTCCAGAACTATGGGGGAGATAGAGGCTGTGGTTCACATCTGTATGGAGAAGGTGCAACACGAGGTCCTTTTAATGAATTCACACAGAGGATCTTGCTCGATTTTAAGCACGTCCTTTCACTTCCAGTTGCATTATGATGTCTCCATACTTCTCCTGGATTCCACACCGTGTGAGGTGGAAATGAAATCTTCACTCTGATGTTCTGCTTGCAAATGTATTGAACAGTTGTTTTGATTTGTTATAAGGAAGTAAGAGTATGCAGGTTGTGTTCAGACCTCATTAGCACCCATTTTACACTGCTCTCATTATGTTGCTGTGCTGGGTGAAGCCCAGACTCAGGCTGTCCTGAGGCGTGATTTATATCCTTACTGACTGATGTTCAGTGAGCTCTTAAAAGTGATGGCATATGCCATCTCCTGCACCTGTGTTTCATCCTGCAGAGGCAGGTGCTTCACTTTCCCCAGGAGGTGTTGAGCTTTTCCAGCAGCGGATCAAAGCACAGGTATGCAGACATGGAATGGGACATGAACCTAGATTTCATTCAACTGTTTAGCCACCTGCATGTCCAGGTATGATGAGTAATTCTTCTCCCTGAGCACCTGCTACTGTCTCAGCAGCAAAAACTGTCAGGGAGTTGGTGCGAGGCTGCTTAGTGAAGCAGTTAGAGCAGCAGTGCCAGCTGAGCAAGGTACCACCACCATCATGATTGTACTTGGATTTAGGAATAATACTGGGATCATAACAGTGCAGTTTGCAACTTGTTGGGGGGTTGTCCCATTTTTATTATTTTTTTGATAGGGGATAAAATTTACCCTGACCACAGTCTTTAATTTTATTGATTTTTTTCTGTGCAAAAAGTAACAAAAAATGTTAATAAAAACTACAGGCTGGATGAAATTTTGCTTTGGAGGAAGCCTTAGACTTGAGCTTTGGGTTGTTCAGTCAGTACTGTTCCTAACTGTAGGCATTAGCATCTGCATCTGATGCAAAAGAAATTCGGAAACCTGGGCAATTCAGGTCAAGAGCTCCTTTTGTTGGCAAAAATGCTGAGTAAACATGGTGCTGACCATTGAAGTGCTTCCCTTTTTCTCTCAGCCACTGTAATGATTTTGCAATAAAAATAACCCCAAAATAAATATTGTGAAACATGAAGAGAAACCTATCAGACTGCACCTCCAGACTTGTCTGGGGACTTGGCCAATTCTACAGAACTTCAAATTTCTCCATGTAGTAGCAATCCCCTTCTCACCGAGTTAAATTAACTTTTTTAAAAATTATTTTTATTATTATTATTTATTTGGGTTCAGTTTCAGGCTTGGAGCTGCAAGTGTTTTGCAAGCTATTTGTCTGTGTGTTAGTTCAGGTTCAAAAGCATCAGCAAGCTCTTACACATCAGTGGAGTCCGAAAAAACAGCAGAGAGGGGCTTTCTTCTCTTCCACTGAGCTCTCTCCAATGGGGCAACTTACCTTGCGCAAACCAAAAGCTCTCAAGGGATTGCCACTAGGGATTGTCTTTTCTTTTGGCTTTCAGACCCATTTGTCAGTATGCATTTTAGAGCATGGTGGGAAGACGGATGGAAGCTGTGACAGCATCTACCACTGGAGATGATGTTAAGAGACCTTTCAGGGTGTCAGACTAGGTAGGATGTCCTGTTTCCTACGCTGGTAGCACGCTTGATCTAATCACTCAGATCCTTGTACTGATGGTGGGGTAACTCCACAGATTTTGGTCTTCAGTACACAATCAGTGAACAAACTCCTGTAGTTCTTTAGCTGATGTCTGAACTGGACTGTGGGAATGGTCCTCGAGCCTCTCAGCTTTGTCCCCTTGCTTTGGGATCTCTATATCCTGAGATGCCGGGAATTTTTTCTTGCTTGCTCTTGGCGTTGGCTTGTGTTGCTTAACCACACAAATTACAACATTTCTTGTAATGGCCTTTTCACAATGCCAGCCTTAACACAGAGGTCAGCTGTTGCATTATTGTGAACGTCCTTCGTTTTTCTAATGACTCTGTAATGTTCTGACTCTGATGAGGATTCACTTTTCCTCAAACAGCTGAGATAGGACTGGACTTACAAGGCATAGCAATTAGCTTTCTTTCTCTGATGGCTGTGGTTTCTTTCACTGCAAAGACTGAGGACCCAACTCCTGCAGTAAATTTAGCATTTTTTTATAGTATCATTACCTTCTTTCAGTGCTTTTCATCTTTCCCTATCAGAATCCAATGGAGTACCCCAAATTTGTCCATTATCCCTTTACCCCAAAGGATACATCTGTCTCCAGGTTTGGATGCTTCTTTGTGTCCTGCTAGCATCGACACTGCTTTGGGCTGCTCATACTGGATTCTTCATAGCACTGAATAACATGATCTCTTTGCTGCTTCCATGTCCAAACTGAGCTGCTTAACTTTGCTTCTAGTAGCTCCCTTCAGTTCTTCTCAAGCATTCATGTAGACAAAGACACCAAACTTAGCAAAGGACATATTATAGAGAGAAAAGTTGTGTTTGGGTGCAAGCTGCCTCTCATTTTAAGACTTCTGTAGATCAGAAAGAGGACCAAAAGCTATTATAAGTGGTCTTAGCCAAATGGGCCAGTTCTGCATCCTAGAGAGGGACTTCCATTGTGATGTCTCTCACCAGTACCTTAGATCTGGTGATTTTGAAACACGCAAACAAACAAAAATACTGTCCCATACATTTTTGAGGGGAGGATCACTTTGCCTCTCTCCTCCTTAATTTCGGCACCATTCTGGACTGGCAAGTCTGCAGCTAGCCTTCTCCCACACAGCAAATCCTAAATGTTTGCTGTTCCAAAAGTGTTTTCATATCTAACCACAGATATCTTCTAGTTTTCTTTGGAAGACTTCCAGCCCCAGTTTTGGAACATCATGGCTTATTTTGAACCTTCTCCATGTCCTAGTCTCCCTTTCTTTCGATTTTATTTATTTTTTTTTCCAGCCACCATCCACACACACACATTTGCCCGTCTCCTTTGGTTGTCTTATCTCTTTCCACAAGGGATCCTAGCTGACAGTGTATCTTCTTCAAAAACTGAATCTGCTTCTCATAGCAGCAGCATCCTTTCTCGTTATTTGTACTAAATCAAATGTTGGGGTTCAAAGTGCCTTTTTAGTCTGAAGAAAAGATAGGTTTGTTGGTAGAACTATTTTTTTTTTAATGTAGTCCCATAAATTTATTATAACAAACAAAACATTCCTTTCTTGAGAAGCTGAAGGCCAGGTTTATTTTTCCCATTTCAAATTCCCTTTGTCCAGCAGACGCCAAAAGCCCTCTCCCGGTGTTCTTCCCACTGCACTATTTCCATCTGTGCTGGGCTCTCCTGTCTGGGAGCTTAGTGCGCGCTTGCCCCCTGCCATCCCTGCCCTTCCCCATCCATATGCCATGGGCAGGAATTATTGATGCAAACCCACATGCTGAGCTAGGATCAGTCAGCCGGGCTGTGAAGTGATGGTGTGCGGCTCTAACAAAATGCTGGCACGTCTCTTGCTGAGTCACAGGAGGACTGCATGGGCCAAAACCAACTTTTTTTTTTTTGGCTTAATGTTCAGAGCCTACTCTGCACTACAAACCAGATCTTTGAGGCTAGTCTCCCAGCCTTTCTTTGTGATCCTATTTTCTGGGCATTTCTGTATTCTCGTGTCCTGTATTTGGATTACAAGAGGTGTGAGTTTGCAGTCAGCCGGTTACCAACATAATTGCACCTTAAGCCCTGTATAGTCTGGAGGTATTGCCGTTTCCCCCACTGAACATGGGGACGGGACTGTTCAACTCCAATGGGTTTGTCTCTAAGGGAAGACAAGCAGTGTCTTCCTGTCACCACCCCACACTGGCTTTTGTCAACCTGTTTGCTCCAATAGGCATGAGTTTCCCACCAGTGGGGAACAACAATTAGACCAAACCAAGAACCCCAAAGGTCTCCAGCCAAACATTTGTATAATGGCATCAACATTTGTGCAGGCAGTCTCTGAAAGTTTGCATGCAGCGCATAAAGAAGCTGTTGGCTGGAGTGGCAAACTGCTGGGTGGAAGGGTTTTGTGTTGTTTGAGCTCCAGTGGGACACCTGTATCCTGCAGGGCTGTCTCCTGCCCAGTTGTACAGTTCCTTTGCCGTTAAGCACCAACCGTGGAGACATAAGCTATTAATTCCAGGCCGTGTCTTGTGTAATAATTCAGTGAAAGGTAAATGCTAGTGAAGGATCTTGTGTCATTTTTAGTTACTCTTTCTGTATTCACCTACACTGAACACACACATAATAAAAAGCTGCCTGCCTCTGCAGAAGTCTGAGCAAGAAGTTGTCTCTCTCCCTGCTTAGTTCTTTCTAGAAGGAGGAATGGCCCACAAACATCAACTTCTGAGCTGCACAATCCCCACCATTTTTCTGAGAGCCTACTGGGTACATCCTGTGGTACCTGACAAGCCTGCAGCAAATAGATGTGTTCCCCCAAATGTTGATCTGTAAGATGCTGTCAGCTTCCCGAGAACTCTAGCTTGCTTGGAAGAATTCAGCTGTGCTCTTGTTCATGAAGAGCTGACGTCTGGAAAACTGTGAATGCTACTTAAACAAATCACAGATGCATACAAACAAACATAGTTGCCAAATCCCCAGCAGCATGACAACTGTGACGGTATCCTGTGGATAAGTTAAAATAAATTTTATGTGCTTTACAGTATTTCATGATGAGAGTGGCAACTGCAGCTAATGGCATTTTCTAACTAACTGGAAGAACACATGTTTTAGATGTTCCCATCTCAGCAGATAAAAATTAGATGCAGATTATATTAGATGGGATAAAAACAGACTGCCATGTTGTAAAGTACTGAAAAAAATTGGCTCATCTTCTTGTTTCCAGATGCAAAACACAGCTGAGTGCACTCATGAGATCTTTACTGTTCTCAAATATTCTACTTATATATAAGTGCACAGACTGTATTTCCTTGTGCAATATTTGATCTCCAACAGTGCTGCAAACTATATTTAACTTCTAAACTGTTTACCCCATGTGACCTCAGAAAAACAAAAAATCAGTTTTTAAAAAGTGTTGTTGCTCATATAACTCCTGTAACATTTCATTATCCAGTAGCTAGTCAAGATCCAAGGGGTTTCTGAGGGTCAGATCCACAAGCAGGATTTTCATAATGTGCCAGGTTCTAGGGCTTATTTTGAGGTGCACAGTCATTCTCTTTCACTGACCCTGAGTCCATGTGCTTAGGTTTCTGGATCCCAAGGCCATGTGCATAAGAGAAAGTCAAAATGAAGTCAGACATTGCTTTGATTAAATTGTTTCTCTTGCAAAGATACCACAATGTTGTTTTTGCCTGAATGCAAATACCACAACTTTGCTTGCACTATTCTTTCCAGACAGCAATTAGCCTGTATTTCCAGTGCTCTTCTTGTCAGGATATACCTGACAAGGTTGTATCCTGCTCATTTCCATCTCCAACTTTGTTTCCCTAGTATATGGGAAAGAGAAGTTTTCCAACTTGGTGCCTGATTCTGCTCCCTGTGTGTCAAGGCTTCCTTCCCATGAAGATCAGGACGTGGCAGGGGATGACAGAAACCCAGATGTTGTCCTGACAGGGAGACAGGGTGCAGCTGGATCATCTAAACACCTCCAAGAGCTGGGAAGTGATCTCAAACGTATCATTTTAGATGGAGCTGCTGGAAATGACTATTAGTCTGGCTTTCATCAATCAGCAATGACCCTTTACTTACATATGCTTTTCATATGTCATTGTTTTGCATGGTGTAATGTGCTTTTGTTGCTAATTTTTTCATCTGGAAAACATTGTACTTGTTCATAAAATTATTACTAATGAAGTACAGCAATTGTATCTATTAGTTTCAGTATGATTTCACCTTAACCCATGACACTCTATGTCCTGTCCTTTGTCTTCTGATCCAGTATCTCAGAAGCCATAGGGAGTTATGCTTGGAATTTTGTTGGCATGAGTATATGCTATTCTTACCATCCTTCTGCCAATCCTCGCAGTGGATCCATACCTGGATCCAATACCCTTTATTCTCTATTCATACCAGTTTTAATGTGGATATTACAAGTCTGTTCAGTGTGAGGCAACCAGTGCGTTATGGACACACGTTGAAGAAATCCTTATACCCATCTAGAACTATCTGCGGATTATTTAAGTCTACAATAGCCATTCCTCACATATTGCTTCTGTGGCATTTGCAGGGCTAACAACGGTAATTCCAAGAGCCATTGGCACAGCAGGTATGAAGAGCAGCCCAGGCCCAGTTTCAGGACATGTTAAGGATGGAACAGACCCAGAATGCACTTGTTTCAGGAAGGTAGGTATATACTTAGAGGCTAATTCTTGTATGGATGCCAGATATCTGTGGATTAACTAATCCAAATAAGTGTTCTTGTTAAGCAGGATTTGTTGTTTGAAAATAAATATTCCAGAGACACAGTCCATCTGTTCAGCAATCTCGCTGAAAAGCTAGAAGAAGATTCCCATCCTTGAAGTATATGCACTCGATCCACACGTCAGGCTACTCCTGAGGCAGCACATTCAACTTCCAACCTGACGTGTTAGTCTGAGATGCTTTGCTTTTGGTTTATATTAATATGTTGCGCGGTCAGGGATTCCTAATTCTGTGGGAAAATATGCCATCTCTATAGCTGTATAGAAGCTGCAGATGGGAGGAGCCTCAGGTAGGAGAAGTAAAAATATCTGCTTCTACAGAAAAGTCATGGATGGCTATTATCAGATTAGCATATGATGGTAATTTTGCCAAACAAGGTACTGTAGTTGCCCTGTGTCCTCCGAGAGTGTATGACACCACACAAAATAGCTCAGAAAAAGCAGAACTGCCCCTTGATATTTGTCCTCAATAAGTTACTGTGAGAAGGTGGAAAACCGAAGAGGTGAAGGGGAGATTTAAAGAAACTATTTGAAAATAAAAAGGAGAAAAAGGAAGTGGGATGTTTTCCAGCTGTCCTTTTCCTGTCAGGACGTCACTAAAATTTTGGCTTCAGTGGTTCCTCTGCAGTGACACATGGGATTTGAAGACTGATATCCCAGTCTCTTCCACAACTACACCTCTGGTGAAGCTACTTCATGAATGTCTTTGTGGAAGAGGAATTATATTTTGATGTGAGCCTACATTGCTGGTATTTTTATAACTGAGATGAAAATAGAAAGCTTCTTATAATGAAAAAACAACTGAATAAGAAGGCTGAGAGAAGAAAAATCATCATTGTAAATAGGCAATAATTTAACTTCTTTGCTAAAGGTAGGCAATTGGGTTGGAAACCAACACAGAATCAAAAAAAAAAAAAAAATGTAGCTGCTCTTCAATATTACAGCTATCCTTGATCTGAGAAGAGCAGCTGCCTTGGTCTGAACTGGGAATGGTTCTGAGGAGGTCCCAGAAGGCCATTGTTGCTCGTGCAGAATGCACATCCACCTTGTGCTGAGTAGTGGGGGCCCTAGCTCTCTGTGTATCCATCGAGTTTCCTGCTGGTGACATATCATGGATGAGCATGGGGATTTGAAAAGAAAATGAGAAATTCTGGTGAGAAACGGGGAATTTTGATATGCTTATTACTTCCATCTGTAGAACAATTCAAAAACAAATGATTGTAAATCTGAAGAACGCTGCGATTCTGACAAATAGCCTTTTGTAGGGGAAAGGGTAACTGTAAGTTTAATCCCCTTTTATCGACACAGTCATTTCTTAGTGAATCAATCATCGTTTCTGAGGAGGAAAATAAAACAATAGAGCTTAAAGCATTTCAGAAATAGCCTTGACTTGGTCAGTTCTTTTGTTAAGTTTAAATTATTTTATTATCTTCAGAATTTTAGAATAAGATTATGTTTATACTTTGAGATTATATTTATGCTTTGAATGAACACACCTGAATCTATGATAATAATGGGATGTAATTCCAGTTTAAGCATTTGCAGAAACTAAATACGCTATTACTCATCCTTTTAAGTTGGTGATGAAAACTTGACTAATGCGTATTTTAGGGAAACAGGCAGATGAAGTACAATGCTACACCAAAGCAAAGGGATAGGCACATACCTGGGAAATGCTCAGGAAAGTATTTTCACTATGCTTCGGGGTGGAGCAGTCTCTGGACAGATCATTTGCAAACCTGTAGTACTCTCAGTTGGTTCAGTTTCATCTTGACCCAGGTAACAGGAAAGCAAAAAGTCTTTATTATAGCAACCATAATATGCAAGCGTCTTTGGGTATCCTTAGATGCAACCTTTTGTCTGTAGGCTACCAACGGGCAATGGAGTAGAGGCACTGAGGTCGTAGCTGACAGCTTCTCTACAGATAGTGCAGCTCTGATGCTGAGCAGGAGTGCAAAATAAGAATCGCAAGGAAGCGATGGTGCAGAGACAGATGGCATTACCCTTTGGCATTTGTAATCATTGCAATAACAGCACTGCTCAGAGAACAGAAAGTGCCCCTGGGAACAAGAAAATGACTCAGATGAAGCTGTGTCTCATGACCACCTAGGAAGCGCTCATTACTCTCCATTTACGAGATCTGTGAACTCAGAGCAAAACCTGAAAAAGCCCTTCCAGACGCAGTAATAGTGCTGATGTATAAAGGAGGGACAAAAAAAAAGAAAAAAAAGGAAGTAAAAAAATCAGGAAAAAATCATTACTTTTTGCTTCTAAAGTGTAATGCCACATGATGGGCTGTCATTTGCAGCTCTGTTGATCTGGTTTATAGGTGGATTTGCCCTCGTGTTGTTGTGGTTATGCCATGTCCTTCCATGCTCCTCTTGGGATGTTTTGCCTTTCCTTCTCACTGGAAAAATACTTGCTGGTCAGGGAGGGAAAGACCTAGTTAGGATCAGCGACATCTTAATTTTGTACCAACCTTGAAAGAAGGAGGCAGACAGTTTTTGCCTTGTGCCTCTTCAGTTCAGGGAGCCTGTGCAGGGCAGGAATTGTGGCACATGGATTGAAAAGCACTTGCACACTGTCTCCAAATGCTTTGAGCATTCAAAGTGGGAGGAAAAGTGCTTTCGTGCAAATGTTTGGCATGAAAACTTCAACCAGAAGTGTTCGTGCAAAGTACCAAATGCGCAATGATGCCGTTTCGAGTTGCTCTGCTAATTATGGCTAGGCCGTTTTCTGAATTTTCGGAGTTTCCCTGAGCAAATAAAAGGCTCAGTTTCTATGGTTTCAGCAGAAACAGGGGTGGGGTTTGAGTGCCTGATATTGCTAAACCTTTTATTTGCTGTCCCACAATAAAGATATTTGCATTGTAGTAGAATTTCTATTTCTGTTTCTGTTTCTTTCAAAGCCAGGTTCTGTAGGGTTTGAAATCTTTGCTCTTGAGGAAACAGCAGGGTGTTTTTTAAAGGGTCTGCAATCTTTTAATATAGGAGTAAAAGTAAAATAAAGATAAATATAAAGGCATAAGGATTGCATAAAGCCTGTGCATCGATTAGTACCAGTTCAGATCGTCACAGGGCATCATCAAGTCCCACACTCAAGCCATTAAAATCTGTAGTTAATCTGTAGTTAAAATGTAGTTAAAATCTGTAGTTAAATGCTGGAGCTCAAATCTTGTTCCTACTTCACTCTACTTACAAATGTGGAAAAACTCGTGTCTTTTCATTATGCAATAAACAACAGAAAGCTGTGATGCTCGGCCGCTGTTTAGCAGTTGGTAGCAATGGTCTTTGTATGAGCTTGAATTAGCCAACCACAGCAGCAGACTTGTTTGCAGATAGATTTGGGACCTAATTCTGAAGAGTACTGTGGTATGGAGAAAAGAACCATGCAACTGGAAAACCCTTGAGATGTTTCACCCATAGGCATACTTATACAAGCTACTCCTTTGGCTGAAAATCAGGCTCAAAGAGAAGAGGTGAAAATCATGTCCTTAGATGTCTGACAATGACTTCAGCCCCTAGGTCCTGACTTCTGTTTCTGTGCCAGTAAATGTTTCCATTGTAGACATGAAAACACTCTGCATCTGTCATGTTTTATGGTATTTTCGAGAACTGGCCAGATGAAACACTTGTTACATAGCAGTAACATGCATAATCACCATCACTCCTTGTACTGGGTCTGGCTGGGATGGAGCTGACTTTCCCTGCAGCAGTGCATACAGTGCTGTGCTCTGCACTTGGAGCTAGAACAGCAGCGTTATCACACCAGTGTTGTGTCTGCTGCTGAGCAATACTGGCACAGCATCAGGACTCCCTGCAACCTCGCCAGAGCCAGCAGGCTGGGGGTGGGCAAGAGGGGAGGAAGGAACATCACCAGGGCAGCTGACCTAAACCATCCAAAGGGCAGCTGACCTAAACCAGCCTAAGGAAGTATGCCTCATGCGGTCACCATGTGCCTGTCTCCCCAGTCATATACAGTTGCATTTGAACCGTGCCTTTCAATTTGACGGAAAAGAAACATGAGAAAGATAAAGCTTGTAGGAAGTTCTGGGAAACAGGCAGCCAGGTATCACCAGGAAAGTTTCTCATATTCCCATGTGAGACAAACTATGAATGCCTTGACAACAAGAAAAATACTGTCAGAGCTCAACATAGCTCAATATGAAACTTTATGCAACTCCAGGGGAAATTGATCTTAATTAATCCATTAGGCCATTTAATGTATAGCTTTTCTTAAATGCAGAAAATGCAGGATTCCCAACACTGCAGCTCTCAAGGTGTGCTGCAGGGTCTCAAAGTACACTTCAGTCGTATATGATGGTTGTTACTGTGAAAGGAAATAACTTTAGTTTGTGAGTCACATTGTGCTTATGTGCTTAAAAGCAATTACTGCATTTGCACCAAACAACACTGTTAGGCTTCAGGTTCCCATCTGTGAGGCCAAAATACTGATCTGAAATTGATACTGCTCTGATACTGGTATTTGTTGCATGAAGAACCACCACCTACTGTTTGTCTGAACTTTGCTTCTTTGAGCTTTATGTGATGGCCCTAGTTCTCACATTACAGGAGAGGGTGAACACTTCTCTTTCTCTATGCCCCAGCTCAATCACATCTTGTTTGAAGAAATGCTTCCTTTTCTTTGTTTTTAACCTGTCACCTGCAAAGTTCATTAGATACCTTCTGGGCAATATGTACAGTCTATAATTTCATAGCTATGTGGCCACAGGTCCTGCACTCCCATGGACTGTGGGTCACTCAAAGTCGTTGGAGCTCTGCGCATTTACCCTGGACGCAGACATAAATGCAGTAAGCCATTCCCAAGGTCCAGCATCAACTCTCTCCTCTTGGACCCCAGAGCCCAAACCCAGTCACACCTTCACCAGAGGAACCAAAGGGCTCGGGATGCACTACAGAGCCAGCGTGTTTTCTTCTGGAATCCAGCATTTGTTCCTCCTCATGGAGCTCTGGTCTGATGACATTTTGTGAATCCGAGTTAAGCCTTTTATTATACAACAATTTGCTAATTTGTTGGAAGCAAGAAGGTTAGATCAAACACTTGAAGACATGTAACCTACAATACATTTTAGAACAAAACAAAATAAATAAATGGACCTGCCAGCCAAATTCTCACACAAAAAGAAGTAATTTTGAGTAGTTATAGAAATGAGGCAACAAGAATCAAAATGTATTAAATCAGGAGGGAAAAGCTAGCATTCTAGCTAAATTTTGAATATATAAAACCTAGAAAACCTATAAAACCTCTGAATATATTAACCTAGAGCATAGTAAATGGCTCCCCCAAATGATAACATCAAAACTGGTGTTCATGAATTTGGTTGTGGTTTGTTTTGTTTTGTTTTCCCATAAGCCATTAATGTGCGGTCACTATTCTGGCCTCAGGCTGACTGCAGCTCGGTATATTTTTGATTCAAGAAGGAAGTGCTGCCTCAGAAAGGAGAAATCTTTCCCAGCTCACTAATTTAAGAACAACCAGACAAACTAATATAAGTGCATCTGCCCTGCAAGTGTGTGGCACTGATAACCTTACTTAATGATTTGCAGTTGTCATCTGGCTCAGCAGCTCCTTTTTTCTAGTCTGATCCTTCTTCTGACTAACATATATCAGAGCCTGTAAAACCTTTAAAGAATTTGTTGAAAGGATGCTTTAGCAGTAGGAAATTAACACAATGTACATTTTTACAGAATGCTTCCTCCGGGAGTAAAATAGGCTTTCTTCTGTCTTGTATTTAAGTAGCATCTGATTATTTGATTCAACACTGTAGAGAAAGGTAAGAAGAAAAGGAGACTGATAAATTAATTCACAAATTACACTTTCCTAACTGTCCTGTACTTTAGCATAATTCTGTAATTGCCTGCTGAGTATCAGTGCTTATGAATATGTAGGTTAGTTCTGTAAAGAAAAAACTTAAATGACAAGTAGAGGGAATTTTTCAAAGGCACTTACATGGCTTTCTCACTTGGCAGTGAGCCCTGCTTTGGATCCGTCTTGCTACCTGAGTGGCCCTGCAAGGGAACAGCTCGTAAGTGCTTGTACGCTGACACCAGAGCTCACAGCCCACTCTTGCCAAGTCTGACCTGTGAAAAGAGAAAAGGAATAGAGGCTGCTACACAAAGCATCTCTCCAGCTGGACTTGGTAAGGCATGTAGTGGTCAAAATCATTCTGATATTGACAAAACTTGATAGAAGAATTGCCTCTGAACCTTGTCCTAAACAGATAAATATTTAGAATGTAAAGCTTTGTTTTCAAGTACTTGGAACCGGATAAAACCATAATCTGTGGTTAGTTGTAAAGTATTAAATCTGCATTAATGCCTTTGCAAATATAATTTTTATTGCTTTGAAGCATGTCTACAGATGCTTCTTTCATTTGTACAAGCCTCTTTTATATGGCATAATTGTTATGGTGGGAAAACAAACACAAAACAAACTGCCTCCCATAAAAGTTAGGAAATTGGAAAAAAAAAAAAAAAAAGAATGCTACGTACAGAAAGACCTTGCCTGCATCAGAGTGAGGTCAGACAAACAGAAAATACTGCATAGCAATTATTTTCAATCATGAGTAGACTGTTTCTTTAAATGTTCACTAGGTTTTTGTTCAGAGTAAGTACTGAGGGTAGGTAGCTTTCTCATTGAACGTAGGCTGTTGAAACTGAAAATCATTTGTCATGTTTTTGTCACTGCCTACGTGTATGAACACACACTCAGGTTTTAACAGGTAGGTCACTGGGTATTTTGGAAAGCTACTCTGGCTTTAGTCATAAGGGTTTGAAGGATTTGCTCACTTTCAGACACAGCTTGTGATACCAGGGAAACAGTCAGGGCAGCAGCAATGCCATTCATGATTAGATAAGGGTCAAGAATGTCTTCTGGTAGTGCTTCTGTGCTTTTGGTACTTCATAGCCATAAGCAGAGCTTTCTTTATGTGCATGGAAGAGGACGGTTCATTTTCAGAAAATGCATGTGTTTCTTCTTACCTGGATTTTAAGGTCGCTGCAAAGTCAGACAAAAAAAGTCCTGTCAAAAGTTAACAGTAATCACTGTTGAAGACTGCTGTACTTTGAGTATAAACTAACATTACTTGAAGAGTGATGATAGTCTAGCAGACAGGCAAATGTGTGCCCTAAATATGTATCTTACAGTTCATACACAGTAAAGAAGGAAAGAATGCACTGCGAAGAGTTAAAGCAAAAAGAAAAGAAAATGCTCCTATTTCTTAGAAGTAAGGTTTGACTTCCTGTCATCTGCCTACATTTTTCTTTCTCTTTGTCATTCAGTATTTCCCGAAGGGAAATTCTCCCTGGCACCACCTGATTCCTTTATGTTGCCAAGAGTCCTGTGATAATAAGCCACTTGAAGTAAGACGAAACAAATAAAAAAGTATCTTAGGGGGCAGAAGTTTGAGCAGAAGCCCAAAGGCCAGGCACCCCT
Source organism: Nettapus auritus (assembly GCA_011076525.1). NCBI lineage: Eukaryota > Metazoa > Chordata > Aves > Anseriformes > Anatidae > Nettapus > Nettapus auritus. The sequence goes on from CM021768.1 coordinate 67,507,658, forward strand.
CAGGTCTGTTACAGCAAGAATCCTAAAATCAACCCCAGTTCTCCTAGCGTCCACATACATGTGCTTTTCCCAGTAAGTAATCCTAGCTACTGCCGAGCACTACTGCTTTCTCCTCCACTGAAAAGGTGTAAGGGCACAAATGCTTTCCCTGCTGCATCAAAATGCAGTACAAGTGCTCACAACAGTATTATTAATTGCAGAAACGCTGGACTTGCATCCCCTGCAGAGCTAACGCAGCCTTCTAATAATATTCTTCCCATCAAAGGAATATGAACAGGCTGTAAGAGTCAAAAGCGTACCTCAGAAGGCAGAGGGGTGCCAAAAGCATGGCATTTTTCTTCCTTAATCCTGGGATTAAGTCCTCTCAGCATCTTCACACCCACATCTTGATCCCACTTTCATAGCAAAACAAAACTGCCGAGAAAGAACAGATATGAATCCAAGAACCAAAAATACATTTATTTTCCTAACTACTTGTATCTAACCACGTAGCAGAGAAAGATGAAATTTGTATCCATGTCCCTGGATATGAGAGAAGGCTCCCTCCTTGTTGACATCTTTGTGCAATAAGGAGGTAAACAAAGGTGACAGATATATTTCCAGAGGAACTCCCTAATTGTAAATAGAAGTGTTGAGTGTGTCAGACTTTTACAATCATATTGACATTTCAGTTTTAGCATGGGTGGTTGAATTCTGATTCCCTTGTTTGCTTGTAATCTTGAAAAGAAGGTGACCTCAAAAACTAAAAAAAGGAGGTAAAGAAGAATTGTCAGTGGTTTTGAAGTCATTGTGATTTCTGTGGAAGAATGAAATACACATCTTTAATTTTAAAAAAGCAAGCTAAGAAGATGGGCTTAGTCATTTGATGCACATATTGTGCCATGGAGTTTTCATTATTTGAGAAAATGCTTGTAAGGAAATCATCAGTCTCCGCAGCTCAGTGCAAGCATTGCTTCAGTGCTTAAAAACTGATTTTGGCATCTTGTGTTAGCTGAGTCAGAAAAGCTACTTTGCTCTCCTTTTTCCACTGCCTTCCCCAAAAGCTGAAAGCTCGTTGGAAGAAGAGCAATTAACTGGGTACAAATGTGCTTTCAAAACAAGCTTCCTGTCTAATGGAATTTTACTTCCACAAATTTTGAAGGTTTGTATCTATGAAAAACAGTGATCTGCAAAGGAAGAACATACTGGATTTTTCACAGTTTCTCCATCCTCTGGTAGAGAATAGGAGAAATTGCTAGGCTGATACTGGAGATGCCGGTGTGCTGTTTGGAGAGGAAAGTCTTTCTTCTTATATCCCCTGGGGTCTTGGCTGTGTCAGTAGAGATAGAGGCAAGTGGGATCTGCTCAACCTGTTTTACCTTTCTTTCCCAAAAAATGGATCATGTTCCTCGTGAATAAGGTAGTTGGACCTGTTAGAGGATGATAATTGGTTAAAATTGATTATATTTGTTCAAAAAACCAAACCAAAACAAAACAACAACAAAAAACATATGTATAGTGAAATCTGTCTGCAGAAAGTTGTAGAAAGATATCACAATGATGCCTGTTAATGAAGGGCGATGTAACAGCATCAGTAAGTATCAGTACATCTAGTTATACTAACTATAACTAACAGTATATGTACAGAAGGAGTTGTAATTTTATGATTGCCCCTGAGGAAATAGATCTGGGTGTCACAGGTTTGATGCTCCTAGACAACTGTGTACAATGTATGGCAGTCAGAAAGGCTTCTAGAGTTCTAGGAAACATTTAGAAAGGGATTATGAAGAAAAAAAAGAAAAGAGAAAATATGAGAAAATCCTATGTGTTGTGTTGAAGGCAACTAGATGTGTGTAGTTCTACAACACAGGATAAAACCATGGAAAAATCATTGTCACAGGATGGTGAGAAGGCAAGAAGTGTGACAGGCTTGAAGAAGACATATCATAAGTACTGTAGATATGCAGTTGCAATAATACAGTGTTTGGACTTTAACTTCAGCTAGGCATTCAGTCACATGAAATGGAAACAGCTTATTCCTTTTGTAATTCGAAATTGTAATTCCCAAATTACACTTAGGTTCTCAGACTACATTCTAGATTCTTCCCCTCATACTCTCTTCCTCTCTAGAGATACATAGAAATGGCGAAAGAAGGCATCTGTACACTAAATGCCAGTAATACTTACTATTAAAAATAAATGTATTTAATATTAAAAACAAATGTTCGCAATGGTGTTCAACAACAAACATCTCAGGCTTGATTTTACACGTGGCAAAATCCTCGTTTCAGTTTTGCACACAGAAATAAAATGTCTATTTCCTGACTGAAACATCCATGGAAGTCTGATTCCAAGAGGGTCCATTTCCTGTGGAGACAGTCATAATGTCCTCATATAAACAAAAATAAATGCAAAGCTTGGAACAAGTCTGCCATACCAAGCCAGCACTATGTGTAATTTTCCTGGGATTTTCCCATGTTAAGTGATAACTTAAAAATGCAATAATTACCAGAATGGGGAGCAATGCATAAAACAAAAGAAGGCAAAACATGGACAAAGCATCTGTCACCTGATACATGACCAGGATGTTTGTATTAGCCAATATACAGCACAGACAGAAAAGAGGAGACCAGCAAGCCAATGTTTGTATTCTCTGTTCTTCTAAGGAAGAGCTTAGAGTGCTTGTTCAGGGACTTTCCAGTATTTCTTTCAATGACTTCCTCTGTGGTTTGCAACACTTAAGTGTTAGAGAGAAATACACTTTCGATATTTTAAGAAAGCACGTATGAAACAAGGCATATGAAACATATGAAGATTGAGGGAACACATTACAGTTCACAATGGATTTTTTCCAGCAACCAGCCATGGGAGGGAGAGTCTGAAGATAAGGGGAATGATGTGAGGTTGCTGCTGGGTTGTTTGGTTGTTGTTATTGTCGTATTGCCCCCAACTTGAAATTGTTGCTGTAAGAAGGAATAGAAAGTGGTTTGGATGAAAGGTGAAGTAAGGGACCATGAAAACAGCTGAGGACAGAAAGTATACCTAAGTACCTCTGTTGCATTTAATTGTGAGGATGGCAGGAGAGAAACAAAAGGAGGGTGATGAATGCAGATGGCTGTTATAAAAGGAATGGCCTTCTGGCAGGGCTGCAGAATACAGTTCAGATGCAAAATGAAGTGGCCAAGGGGAGCAGTTCTACACAATTGCAGAAAGGCAAAGATGGACAAGAATGTAGAGTTAACTGCAATGAAATCTCAGGGTCCTTTCAGTGGTGGCACAAATGTCCTGAGTCTTCCTCAGCTTGCTGGTGTATTACACAGATCCATCTGCAAACACACACACACGTGCATACACACTTATTAAATAATCTACATGTGTTCAAAGGATGCTGTTTTCTCCTGTTTCTGCATGACGTGATACCTGTAGAGCACACTGTTCAGAGGTCAAGTGGCTGAACACCTCAACCTGATGCCAAACTCATGTGGGCGGTGTAGAGAGCAGCATCTTCAAGAAGAAGCAAGCCAAAGACTGTTCTCTGGCTTAATAATCACAGAGTTACCTGGCCAAAATTATTCTGAGGTTTTAAAAATATGTAGATCACAGGTAAAGGTGAAGTACCTTCAGAAAGAATGTACGTGGGGTCTGATGGATACGGATCCACCTGAGTTTCGACTGGTTTTGTGGCAGGGATAAAGCAGGAATCCAACCTATTTTTGCCATATCCTCTGGAAATGCTGTTTACTTGTGGCAACTGTGTAGTCTATCTCTTGATATTCTGTTGTATCTTCTGAAGGTTTCATTTTTTTATAGCAATGCTAGTATTTGCAACAGGAAGAAGTACATGCAGACTGGCATTTTAGATCTCCTTCCCACATGGGCTTAAGTCCCTGTTCCAAATCCAGCAGGACAAGGTCTTGAATCTGATAGATTTAGAGTTTCCAAAACATTCAATAGCTCTCTTGCAATCTTCTTTTCCTCCTGTCTGGTCTAAAGCCCTTCAAATACTAACCCTTTTGCTCTCAAGAGAAGAAGCAGACCTGTTGTTTTGCCTCGTTCAGCGTTTGGTTATGAAATGGGCAAACAAGTGGGCAAATTGGTGAAGAATTTGCTTTGCATGGGCGTAAATCGGGATGCTAACCACATGCTGCTGTGGCACGAGGACAGTTGGTTCTTCTGCACAAAGTGCCTTTCACTCTGGGAAGTGATCCTGAAGAAGAGAAAAGAACAAAACAAAACAAAACAGAAGCCATGTTTTCAGATCAGCTAAGCCTGATCTGGTTACTCCAGAAGAGAACATTCAAAATGCCCTTCGGGTCAGTGCTGCTGTCCATCCAGCCCAGCTGCCTGTGTCCATCAGCAGCAACAGGGAGTTGCCATCCCCACCGTACCATGCCAGTTCTAGGGAAGTGAGAAGTGTGTCATGCCGTATTCCCTTCAGTATCTGAATCTGTCTGCCTCCTCCCACAAGGTCTATACAATATAATTACATACTGTGTAAATAAGTACTCTTCTCACCTATCTTACACTGACCTGCAAGTAACATCAAAGAGTCCTGTGTTCATGTCATCAGTTGTCTACGTGATTTCTTAAATCTTGCTCAAATTCTCCTCAGCCCTCTCCTTTCCGAAGTGCAAGACATTTTCATTCTTTCCCTCTTTTCAAAGAGGCAGATGTAGCACACTCAGTGCTCTCTGTTCCAGCAGAGTGGCAAGCTGTTTTTACACCAGGGCGAATATTGGGTTCCCAAAGTACAGACCCCAGAGTTTTGACAGACAAATAGTGGCCTTTTGATGCAGTCAGGATTTACAGCTCTGGGGTTGATCTGGGCACGGGCAGTGTTCAGGCATCTGAGGGTAAAGCTCTCTTATAGCAAGGAGCCTTGCTCCACAGCCCAGCAGTCCCCAAAGCCAGAATAGAGGTGGCTGAGCATTTTACCTTACCCTCGTCCCAGAGCTAGGAGTTCTCTATTGCATTCAGTAATGCCAGGTTACTGTAACAGAGTGACTTGAAGAACCATGGACTCCAAATTGGCATTTCAGCTCCAGAAATCAGACCAGGATGGCAAAACTGGAGCAAATTGTTTCCAAATAAAGTGAATGAAAATGTAAAATAACAAAGAGATAACAAATAGATTTTTTTTTGTAGAAAGCATTTATTAAAATATTGTCAGGAATAATGACATTCTCACAAGCAAATTCTGTCTATATAAGCTACAGTTTTTTCCATATGATGAATAACTTGATAATTAGACATACAACCAAGTCCTTACACAGTGTAACAGGTCTGTGAACACTTCTTTAAAAATATTATTAGGAATGGAAAATACAGTAGAAATTAAATAACTTATCATCGCTTTCTACCTTGTGTAGAAACTGCTAAATAAATATATTTATAAATACCACAGAAATCACAATAAATAAACACCAAAGCCACTCTCTTACAGATTCTGCAGGCTAGATTTTTGAAGTCATAAAGTCAGAGCTCACAGTGAAGCCACAGGCTGACTGTGATTAAGGAAACTGCTGTTGACACAACATACTAGAGCTCCAGGGGAGCAGGAGGATTTACCGGTTTGCTGCTGTAATAGCAAAATAGTAGGGCTTCGTACAAGCAAGCTGTGCTGGAAGTGCATTGCACTTAACTGGTTGTGTTTGATTGAAGTGGCTTCCAAGGGATCTTCATTTCCTTGAGCAAGCCACTTCTGTTCAGTGTCTTCGGTTTCAGTGGACAGCGTGTCCCACAGACAGCACTGACCATTTTGAAAGACTTTCTTAAATAGACACAGTTAAATAAATAAATAAATAAGTAGACACGGTGATCTACAGTGAAGATAACACCGATGCAGGAGGAGGAAGGTGGCACGCCTCCTGAGAGCAGGATGGTGCTCTCCTCGGGTGTTTCTCTCAGCGGAGGAGCGGGAGCGGTTCTGAGATTTTTTCTGTCTGCATTTATCTTACAGTGGCGCATCAGAGTTGAGCTGAGCCCTGTTAAGAGGTGAGGGAAAAGGGTGGTTTAAAAGGCTGTTCAGAGAGCAATTATCATTACTTAGCATTGCATGAACAGTTAAGGAGCGAGTGCTCTGCTTCCAACTCTGTCTGCTGTCACAAGGCACAGAGGCAATGAAGGCGATGTTTCAAAACCAGTTACTGGGGTGCCAGTGTTTGCATAGCTGGTGCCCAGCTAGGAAACTTCTGCACCAAGAGTTTCTGCATTCATTCATATCAAGGAATTCATTAACTTCCGAATATGGATTATTGACACAGGATACTGCAAGTAAGGGGCAGATGGGTTGCACTGAAGCCCCATTTTTGAGGAGTTCATTTCCCTGCAGAGTTGCCATTACTTAACAGTTTAGTAGTGGCATAGAAGCTTGAGCAAGGACCCTGCAGCACAGCCCGCCAAAGAGCTCATTTCTATAACTAAGCAACAAGTATCCTTGTTCTTTAAATCTGAGTAAGAGCGAATTATTGCTATGAAACCCTACAAGTTGGCTTTTTGGGGAGGCTTACAGCTTAACTGCCCAAACTGAGAGTGAACAGGACTTACTTGGCCAGAATTGCCTTTACGATCCGCTGTACCCAGGGAGCAGTGGGGTCCAAGCACACCTCTCTGCTGTCCTTCAGAGTAGCTCTGCAAAAAGGAAAGAAAAAAAAAGTCAGGAAACTAGTACATGGGTTTGTTTTATGCACAGAGTGTAATACTGCATTTTCAGAGTGTGTGCCTGCACTCACATGGCTCACACATTCCCATTAATCTTCCTCAGTATTTATAGGTACTTGTTTGGAGTTTGTTTGCATTAGTAAAGATTCTCAAACAAGCGCTGAAACCTCCAGTGCAAAGAGGAGTTTCAGCAGTATACAGATTGCAACATCTTATTCCCTCCTCCATGCTGTCCCAAACCAGGTTAGTTTCAGGGGCTCCCTAAATCTGCTAACAGGAACTTATTTTGTCTCTCTCAGATGGTCACAGGACTGTTTTACTGGGAGTTTTGCCTGCCAAGTAAATGCAGGATTCAAACTAAATTAGTCCCTCGTGCATTTAGCACTGACCAGTCCTTGCAATTCATGTTCTACCTCCGTAGAACAAATACTCGGTGTGTCCCATGACAGATAAATACAGGTCAGTTCAGGAATATACATGGTCAGGGAGACCATGCAGGAAGTCTGCAGCCTTAGCACAATGCGGGGTGCAGGTACGGAAGAGAGGCTCTTGCAGAGGCACTTACATGATTTCAACGTTCTTGCAGTGGGGGCCGCTCTGCGTCAGCTTCACATCTTGAATAGATTTAGGGTGGATGAACTTTGAGTGAGTGCTTATGCACTGGCACCGGAGCTCGTTTCCCATCCTTGCCAGGCTCCTGCCTATAAGCAGAAAAGGAAGGTTGCACTTTGAGAGGCAGTCTTATCATCGCTGACATAGAGCATGGTTGCTCTGTCTTAACAACATTCTAGATTAGAGTCCTGCATTTGGCCAAGCTGACTAAATCCTCACGATGTAAAACCACACATCTTGTTGTTACTTACACTGACAACACTGTTGATTGCACCAGTTCACTATCTGGATTGACAGACTGGCAATCGTCCAAAAGATAGAGCCCTGCATTTTTTCCCTAGCTTGAGGCTCGTCTTTGCTGCATGTTTTTATTGTTTGCTCTCCGTTGTCAGCTATATACTGCTTGCCTGAGGCAGCATGGTCAAGAACTAACAAACATGAGCTGATAAGCTGGAAAATACTGTCCTTCATGTGGGAAGGCAGAGGAACGTTCAAACACTTTTAAGAAGATCCTGTCTCTAGCCAAATGCACTTGAAATACAGAAGCAAAGCAAATTTCAGTAGCATCCTTTAAATTTTTCCCACAAGATGTCAGTAACTCTTCAGTAACGAGAGCAGCACGGTAAATTTCTGACTGAGGAGAAGCGGCTGAAAATATTTCAGAAGAAACCAACTTGCTGAAACAAGCATAAAGCTACCTTTCTGCAAGGACACGCGTCTCGGCAGATGCCAAGGCAGTGCTGCAGTCAGGTGGGTCTCGGCAGGGATTCGCTTACCTTGAGACAGAGCCACGGAAATCAGGAGAAGAGCCAGGACAGCCCCAAGTTTGCCGTTCATGATTAGAGAGGAGTTTTTAGCTTGGCTGTTGAGCTCAGGTTCTGTGGAGCTGTGACTTCTTCTGGCAGAGGATTGCTGATGTCTGAACTGGGCGATCCATCGTGCTTTTATATGGTTTTGTGCCCGACTTGTGTGCTCTGCTAGCTTGTAGATTGCGTTAGAGGAATTTCCCAGATGCAGTAAAAATGAGTCACATGACTGTTGTGAAACTCCTTCCTAGATGACGATTAATTATTCTGCTGCAAATAATATAATGCATTAGTTTATTAAAATACATAAATAATATCCCTGCAGTCCAGTTTCCTTTGTAGGCTTTTGTAAATGTTGTGCTTTTTCTGGAATGTATATGCTTATTATTTCAGAATATAACTTTCTGATTGTTTCAATTACTTTTATGTTATAACTATTTTTTTTCTTCATGGTAATAACTGCTTTTGTAGGGATGTTTGAGATACTTAATTTCTTCTCTCTCTTGGTGGTGGTAGCTTCTACTTATCTGATTTTACACAATTGGTAAGGAAACCAGATAGTGCTGAAATCAGTGAAAAGCTTTTCCACTGCAGTCAAGATTTTACCTCTGCACTATTTTGATTTTACTGACTTTAATTTTTTGTTCTTTTCTTTTCTTTTCTTTTTTTTCTCTTGAAGTGGTATCTTACAAAATAAATTCATCTCCAATATTTTCTGTTTAGTAAAGGCATTGAGGGTGTAGTATTCAGAGCTTCCTAGGGGATGTAGATATTTGATTCTATGCAACCTTGAAAATCATTCCGCAATTTTCATGTAAGACATGCTAATGAATGAGGAAGCTTTGTACGCAAACACAGGGACATGACTTGCTGAACACAATTACTTTTGTTTGCTTTATAAATGTCGGTATTGTTAATAACTTGTTTCTCTTTCAGTTACGGTAACCCTAGGTCTTAACACGGGGAAATAACAATAAATACTATAGTACTGCTGTAGACAAGCTCGTTAAATAAACTTGTTGCATGAATGATGAGTATTTACTGTGGCTGATAGAAATATTAGCCATTTCAAGGAAAGGGATTCAAATGGTGATCTATCACATAAACGATTATATGTTTTTTAACCCACCTGGAGTGCATGCAATTAGGTGAAGATATTCCGTTCTGATGCCGTAGAAAAGTTGTTCTTTTGACTACAAAGACTTTTGCTGCTTTTTATCTCCAACCTCAAAGCTTCATGTTTCTGTGGTCTGAGGATTTATAGAGATATTTCTCCCTAGCTTTGAGGAGTTTGTAAAAACTAACTTATCTTTAGCATGTAAAATATTGTAATTTATTTATAAGAACAATTGAACAGTTTGTTTATAATTTCTTATATTTTACTACTTACCATTAGTCATTAACTCCCTTGATAAAGAAACTTTGTGATGAAAATTCATGCTTCCTATCACTATATCAGCTGGTCCAAGAAAAGATATAACCAAGTTTGACTCTCCTACCACTTTCTGAATACTGAGTCAACAAAAGATACCACTTCTGGCTCCAAATGGGCTTTCTCCTTAACTGTATGTCTGTCTTACAGAGCTTTCCTGAAAAATACCCATAGTTCTCTTACGGCGTGGAAAAGGAGGAGATTTTAACAGATATTGGAGCTTCTTTTTTGTTTATGTTTCATTTGAATTAACAGTGTGATTTAACTGGGATCACATTGTAGATGTCAAACTTCTAGCTAGCTTACTTTGAACAAAGTTTGGCTGATTCTTTTCTTTTGGGATCTCTTTCTGTATTTGTCTTCTTACATATGCATGCATACACACACAGGGTAATTAAAATCTGATTAGGGATCCCACTTTTCTTTGTAACTATTTACAGCTTTATTATCTAATTGTGGCGTGCACTGAAGTGTCATTAATATTTGAGGCCAAAAAAAAAGAAAAATCCCCTTTGAATCCCCTAGTATTATCACTGACTTCTTGCCCTCCTTAGCACTAGACTAAGCTATTTCCTGAGTGTGGCAGTAACAGAACCGCAAAAAATCCCCAGGACAAAAGTGAAGCCAAGAGCCTGCTCCACCTACATGATTAACCCTGCCCCTGAGCTAAGAGTAAGTATCAGTTTAAAAGAGCAGGATATTTGTAATAAAATAGAAGTCCACTATGTTTTCTGAGAGCTAAAGCATCGCCTCTACCTACACTTTTTCTCCATTATGAAACAGTTTCACCAGGACTATGTAAGGAGATGTAACAGTGGCATAAAAAGGTTGAGACATGAGATCAAGCCCAAAGGCTAGGCACTCCCAACCTGTGTTCCTGGGAGTGCCACGCTTCACTCAAGTTCTCCATAGATCCCTTCAACACTTTGCCCAGTACCTGATCCCAGCCCCTGCCTGTGGGAACTCCAAGCCCATTATCTGATTTTGGCAGCATGTGTTTTCCCGCCACCATCCAGATGACTTGTGCAAATGGAATTGCCTTCCCTTTTGAAGGGTAACGTCATTAACAGAGCTGATACTGCCGCGAGCAGAGACCTTCCATGCCTAACCATGTTAAAAGCATGCTGCTGTAACAAAGAAAGCAAAAGTTATGCAATAATCCAGTTGCTGAAAGACTGCTGAAAAGGGAAGGAAATACTTCCCTTGCTCGTGCTTTACGGCAGGGTATAGGATGTGTTCTCCGTGCTACAGGATGGAAGACACTATTTCTCCTTTTTCATGACTCATTGCATTGTGTAATGAAAACACAAGTCAAAATGGATTTTTGGGGATCTTGGCTGGCATCAATTAGAGTCTTCGTATGTAGCAAGAGACACCCAAACACAAGGGACATGGTGGAGGGGATTCAGGCATATTCTGGTGACCAAGACCATCATGAGGTGTGGGAGAGAGGTGGGCTCCAGTACCTTGCTGTTTTGAGTTGCCACAGTCCCAGGTGAATGCTTTAACCACTGCATTCATAAAGTTACTGTTTCCAATAAAACTAGGAATCTGTATTTTTTAGACATATTCAAAACTCTCACTTGAAAAGTTGCAAATGCCAGACCCCAAATGCACAGGAGCCAAAGATTTCCCTGGAATGAGAGCTCAGCCAATGCAAGCTGAGCTCTACCAACTACTGTTTCCTGTGTGCTCTCTCTACCAGCCTACTCCCTTTTTTCTCCAAGAGAAAAAATCCCACAGTCTTCTGAAGTCACCTCCTTTTTCCTGCCAACGGCTTAGCATTTGCTTGTCATTCCACTTGAGCTGTGGAGCATGGAAGGGACAAATACTGGGGGTTGGGAAATAATCATTTCTGCTGATGAAAAACTGGGCATGTTGTGCAAACACTTGTGGAAGTTAACAGTGAGGCAACACGTCAGGAACAGATATGTAGAGAGCTGACTGCTGAGCATCTGTTTTTTGACTTGTGTGAGGAAGTGATGACAAGGAAAGAAGAAGAGTTTAGGTCAACAGTGGTTTTTGTTTTTTGTTGTTAGCTTTTTTTCCACTTAGGTGTCTAAATATAGAAGATTATGTACCCAGATCACCACAAGCATTGGACTTTCCTAAATCCCTCTGAAATCATAAGATAGCAGGACAGCTTTTTAATCGATTTGCCTTTTAATTTGTACATTTAGAAATACAATAGTACGAGTATATATTTGTCTGTTACAGCCCTGCTTGCAAACAGTCAATTCTGTATTGTAGTTGTCATTTAAAAGATTGTTGCGGGCTAAATGCAATATTTCATTTGATCCAATTCAATATGAAGTCACTGATTATTAAATATCTAGTAATACTAGTAAATGATACATTAGTGTCATTATATTAACACAATATTAACCAATCTTCATATTAAAATATATATTTGATCTACTTGATATTAACAGAGGAGATTATAAGTCCTACTAGAGAATTCGTAGGGACAAGCAGCTCAAGTTTTAACTGCTAGATGAAGGCTACATTTATTCCTTTAGTTGCATTTCACTTTCATGACTGTGGCAGGAAGCATTTTCTTCCTGTCCAGCAGACTGTGGAAGTAAGATATGGAAGCAATGGGAAGAAACATATGAGATGTTTGAGGAAGTTGTCCTGGAAATTTCTGATTAAATTAGAAGTGGTTAGTAGACAATTTACATCGTGCTTTTACCTCTGGTTCTTCAAAGGTCACTTGCTGTTAATTTACTGGCTGCTTTAGCTACAGCCAGTGTAGCTTTGCAGATATCAGTGTGAATGCTTCCTGGCAGTGCGGTCGGAGCAGCTCACTTTAGCCCGAGCCTCGCCAAACAGCTTGCAGACAAGTCAGAGTGCTGGGCTTCGTCACGCTCTAGCCGCACAGCCATTTGTCCTTCATCTCGCTGCGTCTGTCAGCATCTTCCGATCTATAAATGGAAACTAGAGCACAATAAATATCACTTCAGAAATAACAGGTAATTTAGTAACACTAATTTTAGCTTCTTCCTTCCAAAAGCCATTAGTTCATTGTCATTAGGCTACCCTGAGGCTGACAGCAGCTTAGAAGTCCTGATGAGACATCAGGAAGCATCTCACAGAACATAGTTTGGCTGCTAGTTTTCTGGCAGTAGCAGAGAATCCATGCCTATCCATTCCTTGCCAGGAGTGTTGCAGGTACACCCAGTCAAATATCATTCAGATAAGACACTTATAAAGACACTTCGTTTCATTAGTCAGTCACGTTTTAATCAGTCTTCCTCCTTTCAGTGAATGGCATCTCTCAGACATCTAAATCTCCTCTTAAAAAGATCATTTTAAAGATATGCTGCCAAGAAACTGTTTTCTGGACACACAGAAAATGAAGTCAGATTTGGCCCTTGTGCTACACGTTAAAAAGCTGTTTTAAGGCTCTCTGCCTCTTTCTCAAGAATGTTTCTTTGATGGAGAAATGGGTATGGATTCACTTCTGTCACATTCACCCAGGGGTATCTCACTTTTGAAAGGAAAAAACAAACAAAAAAACCCACAACCACCTTGCTTGCTTTCTCAGTAGCAGGCATTCAGCCATCTTGGTTGCACTGCTTTAAATCTTTCCCAAATCTACTCTATCTTATTGAAGATGGGAGACCAGGGGTGCGGCATGAGTGTAAATTTACACACCGGCAACACACATTTCGGTAGCTACTCCTTTATTCATGCTGTAGTAGCTCTAAACATTATACTTGTGTTGGTTGATGTGTTTTTTTGTTTTGTTTTTTGCTTTATTTGGTTCTTAGGTTCTATTCACTGCTGAGCCCAGACCTGCCATTCCTATCACGCAGCTTCATATAATCCTGTGATCTCTCTCATATGCTAATATCCAGTCAAGAACACCTCATTTTTATAGAAGCTTGGGAATTTTCCCTTTTGGTGTGAACCATTTTTGCTACATCCTGTGGTTAACTTCATCTGGTAGTTTATTGCCTACTCTGAGCCTCCTCATGTCTTTCAGTAGTTTTTCATAGTTGATCTTGGTCTTTCCTACCCTTCAATTAGTAGCATGAGAATACCACAGCTCATGGAGAATTACCTTCCCAGACCACTTGTGGCTATGCAAACCAAACAGGACCCCACACAAGCTGGTGCAGGCATCTCCAAGCCATGTCCCTTCATCACAAAAAACTGACCTTCCAAATTTTGTCCTTCATTTCTGTGTAACATCTGTTAACTACCCCATCCAAGACTTCTTAGCCCCTGTCTCATCTCTAACGCTTGTTGAGGGCTGTGAAACCCTTTTAGGAAGGCAGCTGGACTAGACCTAGGGGAACTTCCCTACCCATAAGCTAGTTGTCATCTTCCAACAACTCGAAGAAGTGCATGAAAGACAATTTCCTTCAGCAAAACTTTGTAGACTTATCCTCAGTATGTTTATTCATGTTTTGTTTATATGTTTACCAATTTTATCCTTTATACTCCTACTTTAAGTAGGGCCATTTAAAGCTAACTCATTTCCTCTTGTTTATTCTTCTCCTTACAACACTGAAAAACTCTTGTTAAGCTTGAATTGCTCTATCTATTGCAGGTGTAGTTTTAGAGATACAGCAAATGAAATAAGTGGAATTAGCAACAGTCTCAGAAAAAAGGTAGTAACATAGGAGAAGGAATTCTGTTGTGACATTGTGATTCTCCTGAAAAACTCATTCATTTCATTTTGCATTCTTAGGAAAATCCATGTTATTTTTCCTTGACTTGTTAGACTGATGAGTCTGTATTGTCTCTCTCCCTGTAATTAGAGGAAGTATAAAGTGAACTGAAAGATTCATTAAAAACAAAAAATAAAAATAAGCCACCAGCTACAAGGAAAGCAGCGGGTAGGAATTCATGCTCATTTTTACAAGTCAGAAATGAGCAATTTTTACTGCAAAAAACAACTGAAATATGTGCAAATTGTGTTTACACAAGTACTGCTCCAATAGAATCTACTCCCATATGTGTCCAAACTGAGTGAAATAGGGACCTGCCTGTCCCCAATTACACCCATAAACTTAAAAATGCCACCTATAGATCTATATAGCCCAAAGGGGAAACGAATCTGATTTTTGTAAGTGTCAAAACACAAGAATTGAGGCATCTTTTAACAGACATTTAGGTGCATCATAAATACAGTCTGTTGGCTGGTTTAATGCACAGGGACTATATCAGAGCTCCAGGAAGTTATTTTAATCCTGTCAGTGATCCTCAGGCATTTAAAAATGTTGATTTTGAGACAATTGTTGGAAAGAATTAACAGTGCCTGAAGAGGGTGAATATATTTCATTCCAAGAGATTTAAATCTGCTTTTTTAAAATAGCAATAGTTTTTTAACCGAAGCTGTTCTAGTAAAGAAAACAACTTAGTTGGCTCAAATCGCCTTTGTGGTGAGCCAGACCCAGGGAGCAGTGGCTTCCAGACATGCTCGTCGTCACTTTTCAGCCTAGCTCTGCCAAGAAACAAACAGTGCAGTTCAGGCAAGGTGGATCTCTCTGGCTCTCCCAACATGATCAAATTTATCTTGGCTATTTGGCAATGAACTGTCTGGAGGTCTTGGTACAAACTTCTGTTTGTTAAAATTCTTGGATATTTTCCAACTAGTAGTCTGAGAACAACGGAAAAATAGTTTTCCTATACTTCTTCTATAGTAAAGTTTTTGTTTGTTTGTTTTTTAAATAATGAATTTTGTCTGTATAGAAGCTTATGATACAAATTGTTTTTAAGCATTAGTAAGATTATTTTTGTATTGGGTTTCTCATCTCTATCTAGTCATAATTAAACACATCTTTCAGGAACTTCTTCACCTTGGCAAAGTGTTCATTTATTTATTTTAATGAAATTTGGCTTCAATTATCAATTACTGGTGAGGAGGACACACAATACTGCAGAGAGGGTACAAACACTCATGTACTATTTGCTGGTGAAATTGCAATGAAAACCATATAACCTAAAAGTTCCCTTCTGTTCATGTGTATGCATTGATTCAATTAATGCAAATAGTTCTTGATGTCAATTTATAGGGAGCTCATCATGTCTTTGACTTGGTACTCATGTGGATTTTTCAATTTAAATTCCATGCAAAACAAAGTGCTCAGTAAGCAATTTTCAGCATAAGGAACAATATGGGCCATTTCCAACTTTTGCTACATGCAGACCAGGTTAGTGGAAATACTTCGAATTCCCATCAACAGGATCAAGATTTTTTGTCTTTTATTCTTCATCATCAGAATTGTTAATCATGCCATGAATGTGTTATGGGGATCTAATTTTCTCCTCTGACATTGGTCTTAATTAGAATATTAGCATAAAGAAACTCTTACAATGTTTTCTGACATGGCTTATACCACTGTTCGGAAATTAGTTCATTACTTTCCACAGAAAACCTTTTATGTTATACTTACCATCTAGGAGGCTTTGCAGGGGCTGTAAAATTCCACTCCAAGTAAGTAAGTAGGGTGAGAAACACCAAGTCATTTCCTCCTATAGAAAGCAGGGTGCTGTTGTGCAATGCTACTTATATGATTTCCACCTTTTTGCAGTGAGGTCCTCTTCAGCTTATTATCACATGCTGAATTGCCTTGGGAGGGATGAAATTGGAATGAGTGCTCAAGCACGAGCACTGGAAGCCATTTTCCTCTGTTTTTGCCAGGGCCTTACCTGTAAGCATATAAGTAAATAAAAACTACGTCTACCTAAATGAACCATCTCATTCTTTGATCTTATGAAAGAAACAGTATTGTTTTCCCATCAGCCCTGTTCACGTTATTTATAGGCACACTGATTTGCTCAGGACTTGCAGATAGCAAAATTTACCCATGTCTGCGCAACAGCAGCACTGACATTTCAGAACTGTTGGGAGACAGATTCATTTAACTCTGATCATGCACCTCTCTAATTATACTTATGTTCTCATAGGTGGGGGATCTGGCCAGGCAAAAATGCACTAAGTTACAGCACTTGAACAAACTAGTTGAAGATCATTAAGTATGCCCGCATATTCTTTACTACTTTCTGCCACAATCATCTACCCATTGTTTATTCTCTTCTGCAGAATGCATGAATCTTACGTCAAGGAAGCACCTTCATTATCCTGCCAACCACGAATAAAAGCATAAATAGGAGAAAGTTGTTCAGAAAAGACATGCATGGACATGTTTAGAAAAAAAAGATCCTGTCATCCAAAAAGATCCTAATCAAACATGGCTTAAAATCTAGGGTTTGACATCAAACATGACATACAAATAGCTAGTTTCCTGGCAGAGGCATATTCCACCCCAGCCCAACCCCAGCATTTATGCAGATACAGAGGATAGTTTTTGCCGCTGAAAGAAAATTTATTATTTATTATCCATTACTACTCACAAGTTTTCTTCTTGACAGACTTCCTGCTGCGCTTCTATTCCCTGTCAGGCTTTTTGGAAAGGTGTGCTCCCACCAGCCAAAGTGGTTAACGCATGCTGTGGGTTCTGTACATGCAGGTTTCCTAATAGCCAAGAGCATCACAAAATAAATCCAGATTTCTGTGCCATCTGCTCAGTAGCATTCAGAATTCGATAACTTACTTCTGCTGGTGTGTATTAATTATTTTTGTTACATTTTGATTATTATCTACCTAATTCTGTTTGCACTTCATGAAATGTTAGTTTTAATTAGCAAGATTGAGCTTGCATGTGGATATCCCTGCTCCCCCCCAGCCCAAAATAAAGTGGCTTCTGCCCCTCTCTGAATCTGGGATTTCTGTTGAGCTCTCTGCAATTGAGTTTAAATGCCTTGCACAAAAACTTGCACCCAACAGTTACTGGGAGATTTCCTTCCAAATGTTGTGAATTATCTCTTGATACAGCTCTAGTGTAGTTATTTAGCCAGTGTATTGTGAAGGCAAGACATAACTAGTTCCTATTGTTATGTGAAAGGATTTCAGCTATCATTTTCAGCTGGGCTAAAGTGATTTAGATGCTTCGTTCTGGACTGAAAAGCTTCTCTATGCACTGAGCAGGGACAGATGAGCAGCTTAAAATGACTGGAGAATTATCACCTAAGGCACTTAAGCTCTTATGAAAATGTCATTTGTTCCAAGTATGAAAGAGAGATTTATCTGACACTGAGTTGTAATAACACCTGATTCAAATAAGCACTTAGCAAATCACCTGTTTTTCTAACACCACACAGCTAGTATAATAATCAGTGTTTAAAGGAGAAAAAACACACATAACAAGTGAAATCTCTTGCATATTGAGTGCGTATTGTTTGCTCACTGGGATATTGATATGCCTTTTTTTTTTTTTTTGTGGTGGGGGGGGGATCAGGGAGGAAATGGTGGTCTAGAGGAAAGTAACCAGATAAAAACTGATCTGATAAAATGTATCATCCATCTGAAGTAAATTTCATTAGTTTTCTAAAATTAATAAACAACTTGGGTTTTGGAAAAGAAGGCACTGACTATATGAAAGACCTGATACTGTGTGGAGAGCAGGTTATAGTTTATCCTGGGCATACACAGTGCCTAGCTTTTGCTCGCACTGAGGAGCAGGACAACACTTGGGATATATTAGTTCAGACCGTTAACTAGTTCACATGAACCTAGCTCAGGTACATCAACATGTGCTGCTCTGATTGTAGTGGGGACATATCACATCATCTAGCCCACGCCATTTATGAAGTGCACTTGTAAACATCCCCAGCTATTTATAATGTAGCAATGAGAAGAGAATCGCTTTAGCTAGACCTGATGGTCAAATGACATACCTGGCTGGCAAAGCATACCCTTCATTCAGGAGTTAGTATGTAAAGCTCTTTAGTTTCCAGAGTCCCACATCACAACAGTAAAATGTAGACCAGTTAACTAACTCCAGTTTTGATGATGCCACAGGAGCAAACAACAGGCTGGAAAAAGGACTGTTCCCAGACCAGGTCTAGTGATCGGCATGGTGATGAGTCCAGTCCAAGATCGGGTCTGCAAGTCAATCCACAGGTCAGGAACAGGATGTGCTCAAGAGGCTTCCATAGAGGTCCACAGTGGCAATGCAGACACAAGACCAAGCCAAGAGTCCTCAAGTCATTGTCTGGATCAGGAGGGTCTATGGTTAGGACCAGGCACAACAGTAACTAAGCTGAAGAGCAACACTTGTGCAATACAGCTAGGAAGAAAGGTAAACACCCCATGCTAAGCTTAAATGAGGCTCCTGGGCTTATGGGCAGGTTAATAGTTAGAGGCACCAGATGAGGCTGATCAAGGCCATTAGGGTTTAACAGTGCCCGCTGGACCCTGACAACTCCCAGCTCAAAGGTATTTCACTTGATCTTACGGTAGCTGATTACAGACACTGAGATAGCCTTGTACTGTAAAGTCATTTTAATTCACAGTCCTGATAACCGGTTTACCCTGATAACACGCTAACAAGATGTCTATGTGCCATCTGTATCTGAAGAAGACCTGAATGTTCGGATGTTTAGCAAAAGCCCAGCATATGTTTTAGGTGGACTCAGGCTACAGTAACCAGAGGAAAAAACATAAATAAAATTTAGTAGGATGGAAGGTGGCTGAGCATTATGCACACACTAGATTTTATTATCAGTACAGGTCTGTGTCCTAACCACGTACCAGCTTAAAATTGACTCTGCATATTGTTATGTTCCTAAGAAAGGTATCTTGTGATTACCTGCTCAACAGAAATGCAGCATTTTATCATTTCTAGCCAGCCTCTGACTCACTTTTCCCTATGGATAAAGAAGAGATATGGTTAAGCTTCTATGTAGGTATCCTGCTTGGGCTCCCAGGAGTAAGCCATTGCTGACATTTTGGACAGAAGCATTGATGAGAAGAGACGTTCCTTGGCCATGACTCAGCTGCTGGTAACTTGACTGGAATTTGACTGGTGATAGAGCTTGTGCGCTTACTGTAAATATTTGTGGAACATTAAAATGGGTGCCAAACCTTTAGGATACATGCATGCTATTATGGGTGTGCATATAAAGTCTTTCCTCTGCACTGCTGCCACTTTTTGGCTAGTATTTCAGACATGCTTGCCTCCAAATTGGAGATCTGAAGGAAGCCAGCTTGTAAAGATCCTTCAGAAGCCAGGAGTCTTACTGTTGAAAGATGAGTCTGAACAAAACCTGGTCCCATGAGAAATTTTCTCCTCTTTGCATCCTGAGGATGAAGTCTAGCAGTCTTTGTAGTGCACGGGGACAGGAGCAGAGATAGGGATGGAAGCAAAGTGTGGTTGGGATTGTTGCACAAGAGCTTGCTCAAACAACAACAGAAATTCCCTTTTTATCTCCTTGCACCATGAGCAAACATACACTGTTTGTGCAGAATATGGAGTGGCTCCTTGTTGGAAATGACCAGAGAAAAATCAAAATGAAAACATTTGCTCAACTTTCCCACTTTCTCAAGTGCTCGCCGCTGGTATTCCAGCCATTTCTGTGAAAATCACAGTGTCACAGAAAGACGTGGCAGCCCAACTGGAGCGCATTCCTCAGGATTGCTCCTGATGTAGTCCTCCCTCCTCACTGGAATTTGGGAGGGTGCTCACAGACTTCCTTCAAGTTTATCAGGTGTCCCTGATAACTGTAGGTTAACGAGAAACCTTGTTTTGTGCCAGATCTGCAGCTCACATGCTGTCTGAGCACCACCAATGCTGTGACCCTGGAATTTCTTTGACTCATCACTGTTTGTTCTTTAGTTTCTGTCTGTGGCTTTTAGCACCCAGGCCTCTGAAAACACAAAGAGGAAGAAAGTCGATGGCTTAATATTTCTTCCTACTGGAAATCATCTGCGCTCACTGGAAGCAAGTATTTGCTGTTTTAATCAGCTGTCCCCACAACTCAGCTACCACTCGCCCTTGTAAGACCCCTTTAAGTGATACACAGTGAAAGCAGACACATCCTCTTTTTCAGTTCTGTATTTAAATAAGGAAATTAATAACACACAATATTGAAATAAAAACATTTCAACAAGCATTTATTAGGTACATAAACTTCAGTATTTTCCATAAAAAATAAATAATGAAAGCATGAAGACCAACTACTTTCTCATACCAAAATATAAATTAATGACTTATAGAAACAATATTAAAAGTATAACATAATTCAAATAAATAAATAAATAAATAAAGTGCTTTTTTTCTAAATGAAAGATGCCTTTAAAATAGATGCTTATAGCTTCACAGCACTAATTCACAATAAATAATACCTTGAAAATGATGGCACAAAAAATGGCGCCTCAGAACTGTAGCTTTTTGTTTTTTTGAAACCAGCACCGGCACCTCCTTCCCCTTCTGGTCAGCAGCCCACTGCGAGTGGCAGTGACCCAGGCACAGTTGTTGCTCCCTGTCAGTGCGTTCCTGGAGAAAAGGGGCTGTTGGTCAGCTCCTAAACAATTAGAGAAAAGGGAAGATGTCCTTTGGAGAAGGTTCTGATGAGAGCGAACTGCACTGATCCAGCTGTGGCTAGCAAAAATGACTCCAGAATCATCTCCATCACTTTTCACAAGCCGTTTTTTCTGCCTGCTTTTTCTGGTTTCAGTGGTTTTTCTGCTGTCTGAGACCTCTTTAAAAGACTTAGAGTACTGTTGTCAACTAACTACACAATCAGTCAGGGAATCCCTACTCTCTAGATGCTGATAAAAATGTGAACGTAGGAGGCAGGAGGAAATGAGCTGCCACAAGCTGGGTGATGGCATCTCCCATTTTTGCCTTCTTGGAGGAGGTAAGACAGTTTTGTTCTTTGCTTTAGGACACGTTCTCAGGCTTGGTGTTTGCCCTAGAAAGAAATAAAATGGAAAAGGAGAAAATCAGAAGTAGTCCGTGGAACAAGTATCATAGAATCGCACAGTGATAGAATGGTTTGGGTTGGAAGGGACCTTAAGGACCATCTAATTCCAACCCCCCTACCATGGGCAGGGACACCTCCCACCAGACCGGGTACCCCTTGCTGGAATCCCATGAAGTCAGCCACTAAGGGTTTGTGCTTCTGTGTCCCTTAAAAGCTGTTATATAGGATGCTACAGGACGCTGGTCTGTAGTCACCTTTTCAGAAGTATTCAGTAACAACATGGGCTTCCATATTTTGATGCTTCACTTAATACCTTTTGGGACTGATTTTCCCCCACTTATCTAAATGCCATTAGTTCTGAAAAAAGTATTGGTGCTTTCTACCATGTCAAGCAAAAGAAAACCAGTCCGTTGATGCCTGAATTTCCAGGGGACTGAGCTCTTGAGCTTAGTTTTTCAATACGCTTGTGCCTTATGAGAGATATAGCTAATATCTGCGTGGGTGGCTTGTAACAGCAAGAACTGAACCTAACACCATACTTAAACCACAAAGCAATCACAATATTTGTCCCAGTTAGTGAACTGAAATGGTAGCAACTGTCTGAAGAGACAGAGTTTTTGAACTATTTATGCAGTGAATGTTTGCTAGCTTATTTAAAATACTGCTTTTCAATAAACTGTGCTCATCAAGAACAAATGACTCACTTGTCCAAAATTGCCTTGATGATCAGCTTCACCCAGGGAGCAGTGGGGTCCAGGCACACTTCTCTGCCATCTGTCAGAGTAGCTCTGCAAAACAGAGAAAAAAGGAAGGGGAAAGGTCTATTTAGTGAATTCCAAGGCAATTTCTCTTTCCTCTTGTAACATCAGAGTTTTCTAGATATACACTGACACGATCTCCTTTAAACCGTATCATTTGAGGCTGTAGTCTAATATATAGTTGTTGGTTTTTTTATAAACTGGTTCTTATCATCTCACATCTCTTTATTTGAATGCATCAAATACATCAATTTATTTCATGGACTCACTGTTTTCAAAATTGCTTCTTTTTTCACATTGCCTCATTTGTATTTGTGATGTTGTTTAACTCAGCAGCTGAATCTTTCCATCTTGGTTTAGAAACTGAACTGGGTAGTCCATAGGAATTTTGCCACAGGAAGATTTCTGGAATTGTGACTGCATTACATGACTTCCGTGCTAATGGTGTTTTTTTCATTGACTTCAGTAGAGGTACGATCATCTTTTTGACCTAGCCATTAAAATTTATATTTTGATAATTTGCCCAGTACAGCTCAACAGCTTTAATTCTCTCTTCTTATGCTGGTGAAATTCTGAGGTTTAGAAATTTATTGGCTTGTTTGATGGCTGCAGATTTAAATTAAAATACTGCAGCGAGTGTTTATGAAGCAGAGATTTGCAGAACTAAGATGCAACAAATGACACATAGTAGAACATTTGTAGGAGCATCATGCATTGCTCTTTTGGATTCTGAGTAGCCACGCCTGCTGGCTTGTTACATCTTTCAGAGAACCCTTACATCACCCTTAATGTAAAATCTGTTTCCTTGTTAAGTAACAGGGAGGATTTTGCATAAGTACTTACATGACTTCAACATTCTTGCAGTGAGGTCCGCTGGGGGTGAGGTTCACGTTCTGGATAAACCTGGGGTGGATGAACTTGGAGTGGGTGTCTATGCACTGGCACCGGAGTTCAATCCCTGAACGCGCCAGGGCCATACCTGTAAGACAAGAAAAAAAAAGAGGTATTGTATGGTCTGTTTCACTATTTATGCAGGAAACACAACATACTCTTTTTGCTCAGAGTATTAGAAATAATTCTTCTCTTTAGGAGCCTGAGGACATGAAAAATTTGCTTTCACCCATTCTTTTAAGCTGCTTAAGCTTTTAGCTATCCAAAAACTGTTGTTACAGCAACCGGTGGTATAAGGAAACGGAAAATGATAATGACTGAGCACCGGCAGCTTTAACACTGGGCTTTTATTTGGCTTATCTCTGCACTTGGCTACATCAGATTACACGTGGAATTACACCTTGTATCTGAGGACATGATCTAGCTCCACACAGAGTTATTTGCTGCACTTTAAAGAAGGATTTCTTTACCTTCAGTTCCGATCACTGAGATCAGGAGAAGAGCCATGCCAGCAGCCACAACCTTGCCCATCATGATGAGAGAGAGTTTCTTCCTGGTGTCACCGGCGTCTGGTCGTATGGTGAGGTGAGGAGAGCTCCTATAGCCCTGAGGGTGGCCAATGTCTGTGCTCTGGTACCTGGCCTGGTTATATACTGCCCTGGCCCCCCCGCATCCTCCAGCGTCATGTGTGGGTCATACCCATGGAAACTCCTGAACCCGTAAGATGCTGTTGTAGAATGAGTCACAGTGGCACGGGTAAACCCCCTTCCCTCAATGACCACGAAATTGCTTTTCATCAACAGAAAACACTTTGCTAATTAAAGCAACATAAAACATAGAATATGTACAAAATAGCCCTTGACTTGGCTTTGTGATATCAGTGTATTTTGTGTAATCACTATAATACTCGTTTTCTTGTGATTGTTTTCTTCTGTACCTGCATACTTTAGCTTGTTATTATTGTGTTGCTTGTTGTGACTTTCCCTTCTAGAGGAGGATGTCTGATCTGTGACTTTGCACCTGTGTCTATGGGCTCTGTGTATGTGTGTTTTAAATACTATCATTATTAGAAGAAAGGATGGAACCAGAAACTACTATTTTTTAGAAATGCTGGGTACTAGAACTGGATTTTAATGAGCTCTCCTACTGATATACAATTACATTTGAAAAATATTTTCTGAGATTACTTATGGTACTTTTGAATACATTAACACCTAGCATCACTGAAATAAGCAACAAAATACAGAATGACTTTGGAGTGCTACTGAGAATGTTGAATTTTGAATCTGGGCAGAGGAAAACTCCAAAAGCTGCTGTGGGATTCTGGTTCTGGCATTAATTGAGGTATTTTTGTGAATTCAGATTTGGTCCTGCAACGAAAAGACTCCTCCTGTTATGATAAAACTAAATAAAAACTGGTAATGGGATCGTGAAAGAGGATTATTTAGATACAGTAGAACCATTTTTATTAACAATAGAAATTAATACTTAAATACAAGCATGAGATTTTTGTTGTTTAAAGGATTAAGGAGTCTTTTTATTGTTTTTCTGTCAGTTACTGGAGACAATCAAAAGAACAAAACATAGGACCAAATATGAATGAATATGTTTCTTGTTCTCTGACTCATCATGAAGGACATGGAGATTTATTTATGCCAGGCTGAATTCCACTTAATATTCCCATAAGTTTTAGCATCTGTGGTTGTACAAAGCTATATAAATAGAGGATTGGTTCTGATTAATGGCCAAATAAGATGTGTAGACAAGGAATTAAGCGCCTCTTTTTCCCGTAAACATTTATCTTGCAGTGAACAGTAGCTGGATTAGGTAATGTGAGCATCTAAGCACTTAATAACAGCCTTTCTTTGTGAAACCAGAAGTCTGCCTGATGAATATCCTCTCTTCAACTGTGGCTATTAGCAGGTGTCTGGGAACATGTAAGAAAAGGTCAGGTGTGTTTTAGACTTATCCCGAGTACTGTCCCGTGCGTTGCCTGGATTCGTTTGATGCCTCCTGATACTTTTATGGGAAAACAGGAGTTAGGAATTGATCCTTATTGCTCATTTCCATCTTCTTCTTAATTCTATAGACCTCTATCACATCTCCTCCAGATGATCTCGATACAAATTGTTGTCCTGTTGGGTTGCTCATTCCCATATCTGGACTTTTTCACCCCCCAACACACTATTTCCATGAGCAGCAAACAGTCTACAGAAATGTAATCTCTGGTATCAGTGGAAATGTCTTCTGGCCTATACATAGGGAGAACATGGAAGTAAGAATGACATTGCCTGTGGCGTGCAGACCTTGTCAGAAGAAACCCGATAAACTATTATTTGTCTTTAATTTCATTAAAGTTTTTCATTAACTCAGAGATAAATTTATTGCTTCTCTACTGCGTATGGAATGAAGGTGATATCCTTTGTGCTCCTTGTGTAAAGCTTACTGCCTGTTGCGTATTAAGGAAACTGTATTTCTGCTTTCTTGATTTAGATAGACTCTTTGTTTGTGGCTATTGTACCTCATTACGAGTCAAACACAAAGGAAGGGCTTAGATGCCTTATATCTGATGCAATGACTACAGGGCAACAAGTTTGATATGAAGCAATGAGAGCAACTGAGCAGAGAGTTCTGGTGCCTATGTTTTGATTTGCAATTTAAAAATCAAAGACAGAAAAGCAAGAAGTGGTGAGCGGAGACTCACCCTTCAAAAACCCACAACCAACAAATGTAAAATTTCTTTTGTGGTTACAGAGAGAAGTCAGAAAAGATGAACCATAGATGGAAACATCACATGTTTTATTGTAAACTTTCATGATTTGGGTGAAAGAGAGGAGTTGCTGTTTCAATTGATTTGCAAGCTTCTAGTCTGGGAGATGGGAGGCAGGTAATGACATGAACTAAAAGCTACTGAATTTTTAAAGCATACGGTCTCTGACCAAAAAGAATACTTCCCAAACCTTAAATATGACCATCATAAACAACATATGGCAGCCTCCAGCTGCAGAACAGTTTTTGTTATGATAAGTTTTATCACTTATTGGTGATAAGGTTTCTGAGAAATGATGGACTTGTCAGCAATATGACATCCTGAATGCTGGCTAGAGACTAATCTAATATCCTGCATCTGACTTTTGACATTGATGTGTGGTACAGAAGTCCCTGCCCAAGTCACATAGCAAACTGGCACACGTTAGAGTATTTTGAATCAATCTGTAGGTGCTACTGCAGGCCTCAAATTACCTAATTCTGCTAGTGGAGGCTTTCTCATCAGTTTTGCTATAACACAGCAAAAGGCAGGAAAGCACTTGAGTGAAAAAAACTGAGTTTCTCAGATTATTTTCTCTGTGCTTCTCCCCAGCCTACCCCGACTGGTGCGTGACCTGGAACTTCACATTTCCTTATGCTCCTGTGAGCAGTGGGGGATTTTTTTCCCCTGGGGTTCCTCCAGCACTGCTTTAACCTCATCTCCCCCAGTGGTTCCTCACCGGTGTCTTTACAAATCCTGCCTCTAGGTCTGAAATTTTACATCCAAACATTTAAAAGATCATTTAGAAACAGCTGAATAGCTGAGTCAGTGAATGTGACAACTTCTGTTCTTCCTTAAAAGAATATTAGGTTCAGCAAGAAAATGTAGCCCTGCTTGAGCTGTAGATTTCCTTCAGGGAAATTCTTCCCTGTATTTTCTTGTACTTCTGTGACCCTGTATGCAAAACCTATGCATACTTTTGATCTGCAAAGGGAAAATGTCTCATCTTCTTTGCATCTTTGTCTGGCAGTTTGCATCTTTTGTGTCATCTGTAGTTTCTATGGGCTGTAAGACAGTCTCTGCTGTGAACTTTACCTGTGGCAACGTGACTGACTTGAGAGGGCCAAAGAGAGAATTTACTTATAGCTACTTACACCATAGGGATATATCTTTTCCCCATAACCATGTCTTAATTAGGTAGAGACAAAAACAAACAAACAAGAAGAAGAATATTTTAAGTTTGTCAGCTGTCCCACTGAATGATTTTCATATGAAAAATGTGGACTAAATGCAACCAAGAGATACACGTTTAGTACCTATCTTCCCGATAAGCTTCAGCAGTGTCTGGGTCAGCCCTCTCTCAAAATATTCTTTCTCTTTTGTTTAGGTAATATGCAATTCTGAAAGATTAACACATTTGGATGAGTCCTTCTCAGAAAAGGCTTACTGAAATTTGTGTGGCTGCCTGTGCCCCTCTTCCTGAAGCTGTTTATGCTTGACATTTAACACCATTAACACAAACAGAAATCACATTCATTTGTTTCTAGAAGTGCTGGGCATGGAGTGAAGTGCATT
The DNA here is from genome assembly GCA_011076525.1 of Nettapus auritus. NCBI lineage: Eukaryota > Metazoa > Chordata > Aves > Anseriformes > Anatidae > Nettapus > Nettapus auritus. Next base: position 67,534,901 of record CM021768.1, read on the forward strand.
TCCTAAATCAGTCCTCGACGGGACATGTGTCACAAAGGTCACTGTGCGAGTGATTTAGCAAATGAGCATCAATGCATGAAGTTGCAGTAAGCCTTTGGAGAACAAGTATGAGCCCGAGCTCTGCTGTCCCACAGCACCACTTCCTCACCGCGCAAGACGCGACCATCCCTGTTCCTGGATTTTCCGCGCAGTCTGGTGATTCTTGCTGCAGAGAAGTACAGTTGCAACACCTATGTTGGTGAATGTTTTTTTCCACATATGCTGATGATGAAAGCTCTGTTTTGGAGGCAGGAGAAGAGCTTTCAAGTTTTGTCTCGAGGGAACCTGGCACGTGGATCTCCTTGCAGCACAAGCAAGTGCTCCAGCAATAGATGCCTGTCTAACACATCTAAACCCATCACTGTCACTTCTTGCTCTGCAAATAAAAATCATCTTCTTCGCTCTCTCTCTCCCTCTCCTGCAGTTTCTGCTAGCTGGCTTAGTTTCCCTTTTTGCTCATCTTGCAAGCTGTTCTGGATCCTCGTCCAATGCATTTATTACTCCACCCTTGCAGCTTGGCTTCAAAATTCATTGGTGACTATGTCGAGCACTACTTCAGCAAAGTCCCTGAGCCTCAGTTAGAGCTCTTATTGTTGACTCAGAACTTTATTCACAGTTCTCAGTAGTCCAAAGGAATCCAAAATTGCAGTCCTTCCTTTCTGTGCCCTATGACCTATTCACAATACAATCATTAAAGGGTCAGTTTTGATGGAAAATATCTGTCTTTGTATATTCCTGGGGTTTCCCCGTGCATGTAGTAACTGCATAGGAAATGAAGTCATCTCAGAAAGGGAAGTAGTATTGAAAAAAAAAAAAAAAGTAACAAATAAAAAAATGGGTAGGATGCTGCCTGACGAGTGATCAAGCTATTCATGCTACTCACAGCTACTTTTTCAAAACAAAAGTGATCACCGTGCTTTAGTTACATTACTAAAAAATAAACATTTCAGTAGCATTACTCAGGGCTTTCCAGAATTTCAGTCAGTATCATCATATGTTGTCTTTCCTATTAAAGAAATACCTTTTTTCCTTAATCATCTTAAGTAACTGAAAACCAATCACAATACACAAACCAAAGAGTTTTTCAAACAAATATTTTAATGAGTGTGACAAAGCCAAGACTTCCACACTAAGCAGAAACAGTAAAGACTAAAGAAAGAGACCATAAAATACGTATGAGTACCACTCACTCTTGTTCTCACACAAATTCACTCACTTCCTGGCCTCCCCTTTGAAAGTTTCTATCACCTGTGCTATTGGCAAAACTAGATGTCTGTTTTCTAGGCAGCCCTTATCTACTTGAGGGAGGAGAATGAAATGATGGTGGTTTTCCTGAAGTTATTTTCAAGCCTACTGCCAGATGAAATTGCAAAGCAAAGCAGAATTGACAACCTTGTCCTAGCTGGGTATTGCAATTCTAACCATCTGCCTACTGGTGTAAATCAGGAATAAGTGAAAATCAACGGAGTCATGCTTCTGCATCGGATCAGATTACAAAAAGAGCAAGGTCCTGAACTCGGATGCAGTGGGATGATGTGAAGCATGACAGCTACCGGGAGACAGAAGAGGGTGCGTTGGCCTCACATTCCTGTGTGAATCATCATGGCATTTTTTCTTTCCAAAGTTTCAGCTGCATGAGGAAAAATCAGTTTGAACAAGAGAGACAGAGCTTACGTATATTCTTCCTGCCTGCACCAGAGCAAGAGGTGAAGACAGAGGAACGTGGAGAGGAAGGGAACTGCAGTCTGCATTTTACCAATGAGGGCCCATCCTCACTGCGTGGGAAGCTAGCTGGCTCCTCGTGGGACTGATCTTCATTAAGCTGACTGTATGTATACATCATGTGAAACCAAGACAGAGTTTTTAGCTCCTTAAACAAAGACATTTAGCACTGGAGCTGAGGGAAAATGCTCCTGACCAAGAGCCAAACTGGAGGCTAAATTGGAACAAATGCATCCTAAGGAAAGTGCTCCTGGTGTCGCCTTTCTGGCAGGACACTGCAGAAACCTTAGCTGACTCCAGGCAGGTAACTTCTGAGGAATAGATTCTGTTAGTTTATTTACAGGTTCTACTTCAATATTTGCCTTACTGGGTGCGTAGCATCCGTTAAGGCAGATTAACAATTTGTATTTGTTCTGCTCTATGGTATGTTGATTTTCAATATTTGCTGTGGAAGAGGCTGGTTTCCACTATTAATATTTAAAAATAAAGATTTGCACTGCAGTTGCACTTGGGTATTCCAATGGCATCTGCAGTTGTTAAAGACACCAGGCAGGAGTCAGGAAAGTCAGCAGAGATGGGAACAGACCCCAATTGCTGTCTCTTCCCACCCAGCCCTGCTCTTCAAGAAAAAAGAGCAAAGGCATTTGCTTTTTTAGATTACTAAGATAGTGCTGGAAGGTTATGATTTTCAGGGGAACTAAACTCATTTTTCTTGCAACTGGCTTTACTTCGTCTTTTCTTCATTTTATGTCATAATTTTATTCCTATATCAAATTGATTATTCTGACTTCTTGGCAACTCCCGCTGTAGAGAGATTCTTTTAACTCCCACAGATCCTGTAACACTGATCAAAAGTCAACACTTTTACTGGCCTATTGCCTCAAAATCAACAATGGGTGAGTAACAGTTGAGTATTCCTAATGGAAGACCAAAGATGTGAAACAAGATAGAAGCAATACATTTAGCAGCAGGTTGAACAAATGCTTTAGTTATGACCTGTTTTACCTTCTCCCACTGCTCATAGACATGTAATAGTACACCAGAACTTCTGCGAAGGCAGGAGTTTGTGGATTTGCACCTTGATTTTTGCACAAGTAGCTCCCTCGCTTTCTAAAAGCCCAGTGATATGAAGACAGAATTTGTGGGTTTTAAGCCCTGTAGTTTGCCTGCTTTTGGAAAAGTAACTCTATTTGCATGTAAAACGTCTCAGATTTTGTGGAGCTGACATTAAAAAGACCATTGTTCAGCAGTATAAATATATGTTTAGCCACCCTGGATTAGTTATGCTCTGAAGCATATCTCCTCACATCCTATGATTCTTGTGCATTTGCAGTTCACCCTGGTGCTCTGGGGAAAGTGATGAAGCTATTCTTTAACTCTTCAAAGTAAAGTGACAATAGAAAGTAGTCATTTTGTAATCTCATCGCAACACCTCCAAGGCAGATCGCTTTTAACACCATACCTCTGTATGACTGGTAAAGTATGACTGTGGGTCTGATGTTTTCCAGACCACCATCAACCAAGATCTGACTTAGCCTATATGGTCATGGTTACAATTGCCAGTGGTTTTATGCCTTTTTCATTTACTAAATTGCACCCTGAGCTTCTGAAAGCCCACCTCTCCCTCTGCCATTCTCCCTCTGCCCTCTCTTTCATACTGTTCTTCCGTGTTTGTCCTTCTGGGCTTGGATTCTTGGATGTGCAGCTGTGCACAGGAATCCACAGAGCAACAGTGCTTCGCCACTGAAGTAGCAGTCAAGTTCCAAGAACTTCCTTGCGATATGCAGAAATCAGGGCATCCTCTGGGTAGGAAAAGACCTACAACATCATCAAGCCCAACCTTTAACTGCAACAGTATAAGCAAACAGCCCTTCACAAGAGACAGCTACAGCTGTTCTTGCTGACAGAATCCAGCTTCCAGCCATGGCTGTCAATGAACAAATTATTTGAATAAAAGTCTTCTTTGCCTACTTGTTTTAGGGAAAATATTTGTCACTGGAATTCCATGCAAGGTGTAAAAATTACTCTTATGTACCGTTGTTTCTCTTACTTCTAGCCCAGACCTAATTTAGTGTCATATAAATTAACGCAACTAGAACACAAGAATCTACCCACTGCAATTTAGCTTAAACTGTGTGTTGACACAGTCCATTAGTGGTGTGTGCCAGACCTAACCAGGAAAAATGTCTGAATCTTAAATGTGGATCAAGGACGTAAATATGCAGCCAGGGGTTTGATTTGGTCAGCACTTTCCTGGAGGTCTGCTAATACCTGTTCATTAAGTCCTACCTGTTGAGATATCCAGTCCCACTACAGTTAACCAGGAAACGATTATAAGGCATGCTCTAGAGGTAGTCACTGCTGAAGGTTTTACCACCCACACAAAACCCTACACCTTCCCCATTCTTCTGAAGTGCAATAATCGCTGGAGAGTCTGGATCCTGTTAAGAGTCATTATGAATTTGATTCCAGCATCTCATTTATCATTTAGTTTCTCAAGCATGACCGCACACTGGCTGACAGTCTTTATAAGGTTCATCCTGCTAATCACATGTAATCTTCAGAAAACATTTCCCTGGATTCTGCAAAATCTCCGTGATTTCTGCAATTTTGGCAGACAAAACCTCCTTGGATAGAATGATGATCTCCGGCAGTTTCTCACAGACTGTAAATGAGAAATGCAAGAGATCTTAGGGCCCCATCTTCTGGGCTAGCCTTCACATTTGCATCTACTTTTTGGCTTTGGTGAGGTTATAAAGGTTCTCTCCCAGATACACGAGAACAATCTCATGTATTCTGGTTTTACTGTTCTGATCAAGGCATTTGGCTGAGATCTGTTACACTGAAACCACTATAAATTTGCCAGTCTTTAAGGAATTTGGACACTTTGAGACAAATTTTTCTCCTTCATGCTTTGGCTTAGTGTGTCCTTCCATAAAATCTTTCTGATGATCCAAAAGTAGCTCTGACTTTGCCATTAGCCAGGAGGTCTGACAGAGCTAACCTTATGGACTTCAAGGTATAGAAATGGAAAGGAATAAAAATACCTGATTATTTTGATGTGGTAACAGAGGGATAGTGTCACTTCCCAGACCTGCAAAGAACACCATTACAAATGATCCTGTCAAGTTTTGCCAGAACCTGACTCCATGACTCAGTTTCACCTGTAACGAGGGGTGATTCATTGCTGCTGGCAAAGCAGTTAAGTGACAACAGTTACTTCTGCAACATATGACATTGGAAGCTGGAACCTTATGTATGAAATTTTACATTACAAGATTGGGATGTTACAGAACGTCAGCATAGCTGCTCTAGCACTCCTGCTCTTCCTGCACGCAGGTGTTATTGATACCTGGGGGTTGACCACAAGTTTGGTACTGACCTCAGGTGGTGAGTGTTTGAAGAGGGGCAGCACCCTTCATGAGCACTGAAGGCCTAGCAAATTAATACAGATGACATTAAAAAATAAATAAAAATCAGGTTGTAGCATCTCAGAGAATGATTATCTCCCTTTGGATATCCAGCTGAAATAAGCTCATACTTATTACCATGGTGTTAATTTGGAGCCAGCTTTGGAGAAAGTTTTAATTTATATTTCTGGAGCTGCAAACGTCCCATAACCACACCGCACCTCTCAGCTCTATTGCTGCGATTTCAAATGCTTTTCTCCGTGAACCTAGAGTCACTTTGGCAACTATCACAGATGACAAAATTGTCCAGTTCAATGTACCAGGAGCAGCAAGGGGGCTCAAACGCTTTGTCTCATTTCCTACAGTTAGTGCTTACAAGTAAAACTCTTTGTAATTAATGGTTTGCAAGCATTTCTTTTGCTCTTTAGTAAGGGAGATGTAACAACTTTTGACCAGGAATGGTTACTGAACTACAATTTCCTTCCAGCTACTGTTGCAAAATGAGCAGGATGTACACTTGTTGACTTGAACGTCACTTTTCATGTAAATTTTTGAAGTACACTATAGAAGTGTGTGAAAGGGGACACTTGCACTCGTAGCCCTCGTTATTAAAATTAATTAATAAGGCTTAAACTTCAAGGTATAGAATTGGAAAGGAAAGAAAAAAATGACTTCAGGAGTACATTTGTGCAGCCTCATCCAAATTTTTAGGCTTTTATGCCCAGTTTTATGCCCAATTATCATCAAGCATTGAAGCACAGTGTACTGAAAGGTCCACTCAAAATGAAAAAACTGATATATTTTGTTGCCCTGGCATAAATACTTCAGCCATGTCAGATAAGAAGAAGTCCAAAGCTTTGTGCCACAGTAGTTCTTGTTTTTAAAATCAGTGTTTTGGGACACAGTTCCGTGTTTTTCTTTGTAAAGAACTTCTGAAATAAAAATTGTGTCATCCCTTAAAATCAACATAGTGCATTCTGAAAGGAATACTTGTTATCCCATATCAGCCAGTACATGTCCTACTCTTTCCACAATCCATTCTGAAAGGAAATGCCAAACGTTATTGCAGTCATTCACCAAAAGAAATTCCAGATGAAAGACATTTATCTGTTGCAGAAAGAATACGAGCAAATAAGTTTTTCATATTGATTTTTGAGTATGTGTTTGAGAATGTGATTAGATGCCAGTACAAAGTGTGAACAGGGTGGCACAAGTTAAGACAACTAACGAGTTGCTTGCCTTCTGAAAACAATCAAAATTATATTTTTTCATTCAAGCAGAACATTAAGGCAAGTCATATCATACCATGATGAGTTCCTCCCACTCCTTTATTATCCTCTCCTTATTTCTTCTCTGAATAAAAGATATTTCCCAATAATCCACACCTACAATACTGTTTTATTATGTTTTGGCCAGATTAATCCAGAAAGGAACAGTATTTCTCATTAACATGCAGTCAAATTGGGGTTTCCATGAAGGACTTCTGGAACTTATTTTGAGATCTGGAAATAGAAAGGGTTGAGATTTCCAAGGTGCTCATTATTATAGAGAGGTTTGTGTCCTGTTTTGCTTTTTTTTTCTCTCCCTGCTGTAGTGTTGTGCTGGTCATTTTATCTTTAGGCTGATTCCTATTTTTTGATGGAGTCCCATTTTATCTTGTGGCTCAATGACAGTGGCAGTGAAATAACCAAGAAGGCAGTCCAAGAGCTGTGCTGCAGCAGCATGAACAAGAGATCAGGGCTGAGGAAGGCATAGGAATATCTTCTTTTGGCTTCCCCAAAGTTGTATGCCTCAAACTACATCTTACGTGGTAGTAACATGGCCTAGAAGATTACTTACTGTAATCCATGCTATGAGACATCAGGCATGCTGCACAGGCAGGCTGAAGGATTAGCAACAATTGCTCTAAGGCCTTAAAGAACGAAGGTGCCATCAAGTAAGTGGTAAGACAGCAGAATTATAAGCCATCATGACATTTTCATTGCAGCAGAAAAGCTATCTTTATTAAGCCATATACATTAACATGTAGATCACCTGATTTCCTGGCAAGTTCAGCCATGTTAGCTTTTCCTGCTAGCAGCCATGGGCGTGAATTAAGCGTTAGGCATCTCTACAACTATGCTTGATCTCTTAACCCTGAGAGAAACCAGTGAGGACATCAGGCACGCAGCAGTGCTCAGGAAGCAGTCACATCAGACTGTTATTACTTCTCGTTTACAAAGACTATCACAACTATCGCATTACAGCCGGAGCACTGGGCCGCATGTGGCTGCTGTAGGAGAAAAAGAAAACAAGTGGGCTGGAGGCAGAGCAGTTGCGTAAGGCAAGCAACAGGTGCCTCACATCTTTCAGATCATGAATATGTCTCCTGGTGATGTTTATCTGCAAAAGGCAGAGCAGCAAAATTGCATTTTGGCAGTTTTGCTGGGTCCTGTCCTCAGGCAGACGTGCCAGCCATGGCTTGTTTCAAAGTGAATCATTCCTTGTGGGGACATCCACCGGCCATTGTCATGTCATTTTACTTCGAGAGAGGAACTTTGTAAGGACTTCCAGCAAGACAATAAACCCATACCACATCCTGTTGCAATCTTTGAGTTACATGGTGTCATCCTGGCCATCCTGTGTAAGAAGTCACTTCTGCACTAATGGCACGCAAACAAGGACACCATCATTTTGAAACAGCGGTGGTGGTCCCTCCTCAAGGACAGCAGGGCAGCTTCCTGCCTAGGAGCTGTAATCAGTATTTTAACATTTCTGCTCGTTGAGAGTGCTTTTCTTCTGAGAACACAGCATTTTGCCACCTTTCTACCTAAGATCCCAGTGTAGTTCATTAGCAAGTTCAGAATAATTTTCTGTCCCTGTAAGAGGTTGCATTAGATCCTCTCTTTCAGCATAAACCCACAAGTTAGGAACAGCAGAGAGGGGACATATGCATGGTTTCTGACAGCACTTGTGCTCTTACTAGATGCCATCTGAGAGCGTTTAGTGAAGGGCTTAGCGCAGGTTGCAAAACCCCAGCACCTGACCGCAGGCATCCCATTTTCCTGGCTCCTGAGGAGTATCAAGAACAGCATCCCCTTACCCACAGCAGGGCTTTTGCACACTGCCACAGCAGGGCTGAATAACGCTGGCAGTGACTCAGCGTGCTCTGCACACTGCCCACTTGCAGAGCCACAGCTCTTCCAAGTCCACAGAGCCTTTCCACACCTTTCAGCACTCTTGCACAATCAGCTGCTAATGGCTATGGTCCTAAGCATCAACAAAGAAACCAGAACCACAACACCAAGACCAGAACCTGAAGTTTCCATTCCAGTGTCGGTGTTTGACTGGAGAAATTGTCTGAAATTCCCTTGAGAAGATGCAAAAGGGCTTTATGAAAAGAGAACATGGGCATGTGTCTTTTCTGTCTAGTCCATATCTGGTATGGGTTAACATTCTACAGGCAAGGTAACCCTTTGATATTTGAAGTCATACACTTGAATCTGCATGTGGATACTTAGATAAATGACCTAATTTCTACATCTGCTCTGTGTTTATAATTGCTGCTCAAGTTGCTGGATATCTGTAACAGTACTAATCAAGACAATTTAAATACCTTGCTTAAGGAGTGCCCATGTAAGAACACGGGCCTATTAAAAATTTTCAGGTTAAGGCAAGTCCCTCATGAAATAAAAATGTTAAGAGCCACCCAGGACAAAATGAGCACTTCAATTACATTTATTGCATTTACATGATGTGAAACATTGATCAAGTCAGAAGAAAGAGAGTCATGTGCTTAAGCGCTAACCTGGAACTCAGGAGATTTCAGTCTACCTCTTGGCTTCACTGGAGAGTTTTGAGACTCTGGGATTATCGGTCAGGGTAGGATCTGCAAAGATGTGACTGTCATCCTCTATGGTGATTCCAGAGCAAATTAATTACATTTGAAGATTTAGGCTTTATTTCTTTGTGCCTCACTTCCCCACTGTAGGATTACCTAGCTGCATAGCTAGAAGCTGCCTGTCTCCCAGGACATGAATTTGAGTTACCACAGTTCTTTTCCAGAGGTTCAGAAAAAGAAACACTCCACAGCTTACAGCATGAAGAATTGTTAGTTTAAAGGCCATGAGAATTCAACGATTAATGTTTTTATTTTAGGGAAATGTGTGCACCTTTAAAAATGGGAAGAGGGGATTGCGGTAGGTTACATGATTAAATTAATGATTAACAAAATTCTTAGACATAACAGGTACGGACTTCAGAGAAGGCAAGTAAATCTAGGTTTTCTTTTTGCAGGCATAGGATTTGTGAGTTATCAAGTAGAATTTAAGAAACTGATCTGGAAGACCTTTGAAAAACACCACCCTCATTCTATCTGTTGTGCTTGAAAATAGGCAGCTTAATAGTATGAGCTTAACTTTAACACTTTAGGCACTTGAATATTTTCAAATTGAAGCTGAATATGGGATTTAGTAATGCAAAAGCTTGCTTTCCCTGCTTTCTTGCTTTCTACCTTACAATCCTCTAGGCAGGATTCCAGCAATACCTTTCACCCTCACTGCATTTCATAAACTAACACAAAAAATAATATTTATGTTGGATTATGGTTTTGCTCCACACCTTAGAGCAAGGAAATTTAGCTACAGCTGACACCCTGTTTTTCATTGCAGCCTGTTTTGTTTCATTGCAGTGATATACACTAACTAGATGGAAGCTGAATTTCCTTCTAAAAACTGAATCAGTTCAAATGTAGGATTTCAATGACTTATTTCTCTTTTGCATTACTTGACCTGGTGCATGATTGGAGATTACAAGGGTCTTATTCATCCCACTGAAGTCACTGGGATGGTTTCCCTAGTGCAGTATTCACTTGTGAAATCTAAGATCTTTTTTTCCTTTGTCTCACATGCCTTAACAATAACATTTAAGTTAAAAATACAAGAAGGATTTTGGGCTGGTATGTGACTTGAGGCACATTTCAAACGCGTAGTCATTAAAGATATTTATGACTACCCTGTAGCCATGCATAAGTCCTACCACCACTGACATTTCTACAGCATGAAAGTTCTTTTAAATACACGCAACTCAGCGGTCTTTTTGAAGTTTTTATTGTTCTCTCTCAGAGCATGTAAGATAAGCAAACATAACAGGGGTCCAGCTGTGAAATGAGCATTATATTGCACTGTTATCTTTTACTTCAAAAAGTCTGAGATCTTGCTCTACAGAAGTAGACATCATTAAAGAGGTGTTTTAGGATGGTATTGACTGAAGGAAATGATTAGTAACACTGGAAATAAACAGAATCCACTTTAGTGCTTCTTTATATAAACATGGATTGCGAAGTAAAGAGTCTTCCCGGTTATTATTTGAATTCCAATATATAAATATCTTCTTTTTCCAGTTAATATCTAGCGTGAAACAGCAACCAGATACTAGCATCAGGAATCGGGGCTCAAATGTAGGAAAGCAAGTCAACAACACATTGATATGAGGCCCCAAGAGCCAGCTGCTCCCAAGTACAAGAACCCAGCAGGCAGGACAGGAGCCTCACTGCCCAGACCCCATCCCACCATAACTGAACAAGGTGAGCCAGGCAGGCCCAGAGATCACAGCCATGTTCAACCCAGAGTCAAGATCATGGCAATAAAGCAAGCCCAAGGTCAAAGGGGAAAGTCAGTTCACAGCACAGGGGAGCAGAAAAACACAGTTCTTGACCATACAGGTCCACAGATGATGCTGAACAAGACATCTACTTCCAGCACAGCTCAGGAAAAAGCTAAAGCGCCAGAGCTTAAATGAGCTTCAGGGCCCCTGGGCATGGGGCTGTGTATGGAGAAGGCTGCAGATGAAGCCAGTCAAGGCTATTAAGGCCAATTAAAATAGTATAATCATTAAGGTTGGAATAGACCTCCAAGATCACTGGCACCCTTAGAGCCCCTGAGAGCAGGCAATTCGTGGTGCAATGAAATCACTAATGCTAGAAAAGCTGTTTTGGGCTGCTAGTCATTGTTAGAGGGGTTTAATGAGGTTCTTGAAGGACTCAGCTGGAAATACTGAAGAAGCAAATCTTCTGAAGGAACAAAAAGCTGTAATAATCAACAGCATTCCTTCAGCTGTAGAGTAGGAAATTTCAAGTTTCAGCTTTAGAAGGGACCTCTGTGCTTTTCCTGAAGGCTTGCTTTCTTCCCCAGTCTAATAAACAGAAATAAAATTCAAACTAAATCATTTCTGAAAAGCAAGGGAAAAATACAGAGGTTTTTCTTCCTGTTCTGGCACACCAGTAAAGACCTCTCGGAATCTCCTTGCCTCCCATCTTACAGCAGCCAAGCTGTAGATATATTGCTTTATTTGAATTGTATCCAGTACACACCTCTCAGTGTAAACAATCCTTTACTCTGTGAGGATACCTGCCCAGTGCCAGATATTGAAGGGATTTTTAATCACAAGTGCTTGTGATTGGGCTTGACCTTGTGTCCTTTGTCAACAGTGGCAAAACTTCCTAGCGCTGTTTCATGGTCCAGTTGTTGGCTGTGGGTGCCTCTGGTTTTGCTGAAAGCTCAAAAGTGCCACTAGGCATGAGGTTACAGACTGAATTTATTCATATTGCCCAATGAGAGGTGTTACCTAGAGGCAGCTTGTTAGCACTAATAACCATTGCTCACTTCTTTTTTTTCTAGGTCAATGGCTTCTACTGTTGTAGGAGGAAAGAAAAAATGCTGAAGCATGTGCCCCAAGACATGATGCAGAAAGAGATGAAGCATTTTCCCCCACTTTCGGTAAGGTATTTATTTTTGAGCAAGACACAACAGTACATTAGCAGGACATTCAAATAACACCAAAAGTGTTGTCAATTAAATGAATGTGAAAAAGGTAGAATGCTTGAAATATGATCCCACTTCCCCTGGAGATTTTCAATTGTATGTTTAAGAGCTTTGCAACCTATTTTAAGGGTCTGCCCCAATACAAGGACTAAAGTGGTTTCTTTAGGATTGCTTTGAAACGAGAGAATGATCTGATATCCATGCGATTTTCACGTGACAAAGAGGTGCTCACATTCTATTTTATGAGAAATATTCTCATTTATGATACAATGTTAAAAGCAATAAGCAGCAACAAGTTACTGCATGCATAGACAACCACCCAGGAAATAGCAAGCTGTTGAGAGTTCTCTTTTCCACACAGGTGCTCCATTGTATTGTAAAGCCTGTTTTGGAGTTTGTGCTTACTGTATTTTTGCTGTGTCAGTTTCAGGCACATCCACCTGGTCCTGGAAGTTCGGATTATTCTTATGGGTCATAACAAGTAAGAAGCTTATGTTTACTAAAGAGACATGTCACACATCAGCCTCAGTGACAAGCATATAACTGGGAGGATCTCACCACATCTAAACCTCTAGCAGGTGATCCCATGCTGGTAAGCCTCCTAAGGACTGCAGCACACCACTATCTCAATCATTTTGTGCTCATAGATCCAGCAGGCAAGAGCTCAGTGCTTTACACAGTACTGGGACCTATCTTGTTTAATATCTTTATTGATGACCTAGATGAGGGGACTGAGCGTACCCTCAGTAAGTTTGCAGACGACACCAAGTTGGGAGGTACCGTTGATCTGCCTGAGGGTAGGGTGACCTTTAAGAGGGATCTGGATAGGCTGGACTGCTGGGCTGAGATTTAACAAGGCCAAGTGTCGGGTCCTGCACTTTGGCGAAAATAACCCCATGCAGCTCTACAGGCCTGGGGCAGAGTGGCTAGAAGACTGTGAAGAGGAAAGGTACCTGGGAATGTTGATCAGTGCTCGGCTGAATACGATCCGGCAGTGTGCCCAGCTGGCCAAGGCGGCCAACTGCATCCTGGCCTGTATCAGGAACAGTGTAGCCAGCAGGAGCAGGAAGGTGATTGATCGTTCCTCTGTACTCGGCTCTGGTGAGGCTGCACCTCGAGTACTGCATTCTGTTTTGGGCCCCTCACTACAAGGACATCAAGACCTTGGAGTGTGCCCAGAGTAGGGTAACAAAACTGGTGAGGGGTCGGGAGCACAAGTCTTACGAGGAGCAGCTGAAGGAGCTGGGATTGTTTAGCCTGGAGAAGAGGAGGCTCAGGGGAGACCTCATTGCACTCTACAACTTCCTGAAGGGAAGTATCCTCTCTCAGATAACTAATGATAGGACTCAAGGAAATTGCCAGAAGTTGTGCCTAGGGAGGTTTAGATTAGATAATCAGGAAAAACTTTTTCTCTCAAAGAGTGGTCAGGCACTGGAACAGTCTGCCTAGGGAGGTGGTAGAGTCAGTGTCCCTTACTGTGTTCAAGAAGCACCTGGACAAGCTGCTACAAGATATGATTTAGTAGCTTAGTGGGTAGTATTGGTGATACAAGGATGGTTGGACTAGATGATCCTGTAGGTCCTCTCCAACCTTGTGCTTCTATACGACTGCAGCATCTGATGGGAGGATGTTTAGCCTCTTAGCAGTCTAGCCACTCATTCATCTGAAAGCTCAAAGAAAGAATATTTACCTATTCACAACAATTGCAGAAGCAGCTTTGTGCATTTCTGACAGAAAGCCTACAATGAACACTATTTCTTCAGGCCTCAACTTTTTTACTCCAGATTATTTGCTTTAGTAGTACTTGGCCTTGCTAGGAATATTTGGATTTCTCTTTGCAAGTGCTTCATAGACTGTGGTATCATTTAGCTTTGTACGACCATTTATTTATTTATTTAGCCACTGAACCACTGTAGAGCTTGTAACTGAAGGTGAACATCTCACAGCCTTACTCTGCTATTATTTCTTGCCCATGAAGATGTCCTGATGCCCTTGACTATGGCCTCCTATTCACATCAGCTCCCCCAGCCTCAAACTCAACACAGGTACCCCTTTGGTAAGTCCTAAGTATGGGTCTTCAGGTGCAGCTGGCTGGCTATTGGCATGCTGGGGAAAGCTTATGATCCATGTATCCAAGTCTGTCCTCTCCTGCCCTCTTCTCTGTCCCAGTCACCACAGTAAAATGCAGCACAATGGAGTGTAATTATAGCACTTCTTAAAGCAACCTCATTAAGAAGTCAAATTTCCCCCCCGCAGATAGTTTAGCCAGGAGCACAAAACACCCTGCTCCCAGAAACCCACTCAGAGTTTTGCCTCCCACCGTTTCTTTGGTCGAATAAAAACAAGGTAAGCAATTCCCAGTCCTGTGGTAGCGAGTGCAGGCCCTTCGTTACACAGCAGGAGAAACGCGGGTAGCCCTTCCCGTGGTTCCTTTACCCTCCCAGTGCATCCAGGCAGGCCCACAGTTCCACCTTGAGGCCAAGTCAGACACAGCAGCCTTTTGTCACCGACGTTCAGAGCTTGTCCTTAATGGTAAAAAGCAGTGCAACACCAAATCCAAAATCTTAGTCTAGCCATGCACTTTTCTAGCATGTTGGGTTCATTCCACCTGACCACTATTTGTGTGCAAGATTTTGCTCTTGCCCCGGAAGCTATGGCTGTTGTGACTGTAGTTGTGTCCCACCATTATCCCCAGCTGTCATCACATTACTGCTATTAGACCTGATCCTATATCCTCAAAAGGCCACTGATGGGAGACTTAACTGATACATGCTGTAAAGTACTTACAGCATGCAACTTAGCTTCTTGAACTGGAAGTTTTCACTTTCCTTGTGGACTTCAGGTCAAAGAGCACATGCCCCCAAGTAGAGCTGTGGGACTCAGACCAGCTCTTTGATAAGAAAAGAGACTACTGCATCCTGCCTTCTGTTTCTAATATTTTATTCTTCTACATCAGCCTTTTCTCCTCTCCTTTACTGAGGAATGTGGTGGACACCTATTTCCTCTGGGAAAATATCAGAAGAAGTACCCATATCACCTGGGTCCTCTGCCTGCCACCCACCAATTCATGCTGACACCCAAGGAGGTCCCAATCCACAGCTTTCCCAGACAAAAGCTTTGTTAACCCTTTGCCCATGTTATAGATTTAGCCCCCAATTCACTGACTCCTCTTCACTCTTTTTTTCTACTAATTTGCCTCATCCAGCCAATTGATGCAATGGTCTGTAATTTCCCAGACTCACAGAAGACTTAGCTTTCAAAATGGGCTTCTAGCTGCCATTTTCAAGTCTAGTACCAAGACAGGTTTAAGTGAGGGATCTGGCATCTGGGATTGTATCTACACATTCCATATACCAAACTTCATATTCCTTTCATCTTTTCTGTATTTGATGTTTCTTTAAATTTTGAAAGCTACTTTTAGAAAGGTCTAATAGCCTCATTAACAGTTTAACTACACAGCCTTTTAAAACATCTTCCCAACACAAACAGCTTATTTTTCCCTAACTACAAAGAGCCACTAGAGCATTCTCAGCAGTGCGTTTTACTCTGATACACAGATGCTGACAGGCCTGACAACCCCTCAACCAGCAGGAGAGCAATTTTATTTCAGCTTTGCCAAGTGAAATACAAGCTTCTGTCAAGAATAACTTTATCAGCCAAGTAGCATCCCTGGGGCCGCACCACCTCGTGGTGCTTTTACTCCACTGCATCTTTATTAACCAAGGGTTACAGGGCAGGTGGTACTCAAAAGCTCATAGGTGTTTCCCTGTGTTATTTTGTTGACAGAAATTAGATAAGATGATTAGTATTAGTACTTACAATTGGAATGGCATTTCTGTTTCTTTAGAGACCAGCACAAAGGTTCAAATGTATAATCAGCTTTCATCATCTAAACAGTAAATAAAATGAGGAAATAAGAAACAAGCCCAATGTAGGAAAGTAGTTAACATATCACATTATTTTTGTTAGCATATAGCACTTAATCTTTTGAATTTAATACCATTTTCTGAGTTAATGTATCAAAGAAGGCTTGCAATAAGATATTTTTCTCAAAATGGACTTGAATGAAAATAGGAAAAATCAGAAAGCAGCAGGGTAAACAACTTAAGTGAGAACAGACAAACTTTGAATTTCACAAGAACCTCTGACAAAAAAGTTTTGCTTTGTTTTTCATCTGGCTGCTACATTACACTTGTATTCATTTCACAAAAGAAACTTCAAACATTTTAATTCCAAAGATATGTTTGCATGGTTACTACATTCAGACCAAAAAGTATATCCCTTCTGAACATGCTTTTAATGCAAGTGATCAAAATTACTATCATACTGTAATGCAGAGCCCCATCAGTTTATAGAAGTGTTGCAGATATGTGCACAATGACCACAGATTTAAGCTCCAGGGTACAAAAAACTTGAAAGTCCTTGATTTTAGTGTCTTAGTTCAACCATTTTTAATTGCATTTGATGCTATGCTTGTGTTTTGTGATAAGAAGGCAAAAAGCACAGGTAAAGTGAAGTCCTTTAAATGAATACACCACAGCTGTTAGGTCCAGCATTGCAGTCCCAGTCACCCTGGAAGATGGAGCAGAGCAGGAGCAATGACTCGTGCAAATCCCAGGTGCACATTTTGCTGTAGAAACCACAAGAGGCCAGGGCAAGCTCACCCTATGGGGCTGCAGGTTGCCTGCAGCACAAGCCCAGCTAATAGCAGAGATCCTGCTCCACTGCTTCCCTGACACTGATTTGGGCTCACTACACCTCTTGGTCACCTCACCTGCAAATCAAGTCCCCTTGTACCTTAGCATAACAAGCCAGGCAGAACCACAGATTGTAGCCATGTTGAACCATGCATCCAGTTACCAGGCAAGATTACAGTGATGATGCAGGTCTGAAAAATCCGCACAGGTCAAAATCAGGTCACATAGCAGTTACCCACTGAAGCCTACAACAACATCAAAGGAATTCAGTCTACGTATCACAATCAATAGGATCCACAGCTAAGTACAAACATTACTATGACCAAGACAGAGACAAACCCTCCTATAACATAGCTCAGCAAAAAGAATAAAGCCCCCTCAATTTGATCTTAAATAGGGTCTTGGACCAATGGTCAGGGGTCAGGGGTGGGGAGATCGCAGGTAAGGCAGATTAGGGTCATTAAGGCCAATTGTTGCTGTAAGAGACTTAATACTGAACGAGATCATACTTTTCATTTTGCAGCATGGAGTTATGCACGTGTTTGCTGTGCGGAGTCCATTATGCTGGCAAAAAGTATATTCTGAACCACGCAGGGCCTTGCCCATTGCTGTGGAGTGGACAAAGCAGAAGGATCCAGCCCCAGAAGAATATCACCACTAATGACATTTCAGGTAACAAAGGCAGCTGTCTGTGAACAGCAGAGAGCTGTACCTTTTCAAAAATACTGTTGTTATTTAAGTGTAAATTGATGATGTCCTATGCCAAGACAGTGATACCAGGCTGAACGTTCAGGTGACTATTGTAGAAAGGACCAGTGGTCTGGGAGTCCTCAATTTCAGGGTATTTTAGTAGATATTCCTTCATTTCTCACAAAGGTCTTTGAAATTCTGACATTTATTGCTGTAAAGGCATAACAACTTAGTGCCAGCTCCTATCGTACTGCCAGACTGACTGCAACAGAAGCATACAGGGACCCAAAAGGACCTGTGCAGCTACAAGGTGCTCTGGAAGCATTCTGCTTCCCATTTACATGCCTCTGGTAATGCTGGACATTTACCGCTCAGATGTGGTTCCCGTTTCTTCAATATCTTTTGCATAAAATTTCACACCTGAAATTGCTTCCATTCCTGCACCTGTTTGAACCTGTGCTTTCTGCACAAAGCAAGGGGAGCATACCATGCAACTTACAGTCCTAAAGACACTCCCGTATCTCTATAGCTTTTTGATTTTTCTCTCTAGCTGATTGAACTTTCTCTAGTAGGGCGCTGCCTGTGTCCCCCAGCAGCCCATGGTTTCCTGAGGTTAAGAACTGCCTCCTGCAAGCATGGTACATTTTCCTGGTGTGGAGTGAACAGTGGAAGCTGGGACAGCATGGTCCCAGAGTCTGAATTTGCATTTCCAGTGGGCAGCTTGTTCAGATTTTTCACTTGCAGGGACATGTGTACGGGCTGGAAGCAAGGGATCGCCCTCAGGGCTGAGTGACAGTTCCAGATGGATCAAATTCCAGACTGGAAGACACACCCTCTGAACAACTGCATAGGGAAGAATCTTCCCAGAATTTCAGCATTTCCTGAACGGCTATTGATTTGTTTATGTTGCTTTACACAGGAGTATAGTTCGTAGTCCAAGTCAGACAGTAATTTTACGTGCTGCTGTTTCCATCTGCCTCCACTGTCAGTTGGCTTTATTGTTCCAAAGCACCTCTCAACCAGAAAGATATTCATGTCCTCAACAATGAGATCAAATTTTAGCCTTGTTAATTCCTGTGAAACCCTAGCATGGGTTGTAAACACGTTAGCCATGCACCCAGAGAAGATCTAGCACTTCAGAGTTAGAAACACTATTGTGTCATCCAACACCACTGAAATGCCACCGCCTCTGCTGTAGAGCTGGCACGTAACTGCCTGCCGTAGCACACAGCACTCACTGTGCTCCAGGACCCTACTTAGAAGAGTTTGGGCCCTGGATAGCTGAACGAGAAGAAAAATGTGATCCATAAGGTCAAACAAAACACTTGGAAGAATATGAAATGACACAGTAAGTATGTAAATGTATTTATTCTTTGCAAAGGATGCTAGAATGGTTATTTGGTATTGTAATCGAAAAGCAGAATTGTGCAAGGACAGAAGGACAGAAGGGATTCCCAACAAGCAGTTACAGTGTCTACAAGGTGATTTGCTGCAAGAAGAGAGTAAAGATGAGAAAAGTCTTAGTGTCAGAGGGAAGATTTTCTTAAAGAGAACTGAAGAGTCACAGAGGTCTCTTCAGGCCACCAGACAAGAGGCAGAACTTCACGGAGTCAGCCCCGTCTGTTTTGCTTTGCACTCTGCCCTTCACAGTGCTCTCTGTGCTCATGTGAGATTTTAAAGAGTAAAATAAAAAATAAAGGTGACAGATGCTTATAGTTCATCTGTTTTACTGTCTGTTTAGATATCTAATGCAGTACAAAAGGTAAAAAGTTGGTTCTTCCTCCAAACAGTTTTTATGGTGTACTTCAGGGATTATGAAGTCAATAGTCAGGATGAAAATTAAAGCTTTTAAGTCTCACAGTTCGTGTGGTAGCTTCCCATCAGCTTGATGTATCATTCAAGTTACTTGTGCTTAGCAGCACACAATGAAGAACTGTGTGCTGTGCAGGGACCCCAGGACTCGATGTGAAGAATGTCTGTGCTGCACAGCAGCACTGAGCAAGGGAGCGTGGGCTGCTCAGACGCAGAGGCGGGCTGTAATTGCCGTGCATTCCCTCCATGTGAGAGAGCTACTTGCCATGCTATTCCTTTTCAACCCGGACACTTGCATTGCACAAGGTGTTATTATGTATATTAGGCTATCTGAAAGCTTTGCTGCAACAGTAAACTTTGTCCTCATCTGTACAGGAGAAGCTGTGGTGTGTAATGGCTCTTTAAGAAAATCTGACTTGCTTCTAGAACAGGTGCTTGACTTAGAAGAAGTGTCAGCATGTTTTTCATACTTTTTATTGGGATACCTGACCTGAGAAGACAATGGGGTAGCTGATCTCTTTCTAGGTGACACGTGGTTCAATATCCTAGATCTCCTAGTGACACAGTGTCTACTAAGAGGTTATTTTCCTTCAGTACTGATGAAGTTTCATCATTTTATGCCATCAGGAAATTTGGTTGAGTAAATTACAGTCATGTAAAATATGGAGGAGATAACAAATACCTTTATATCATGTTTTTTAATAAAATTAATTTATAATCTCAGTAAAACATCTGCAGTTTCCCCATCTTGTTTCATCCTTGCTAGATAACTAGTAATAGGACAAGAGGAATGGCCTTAAGTTGGGCCTGGGGAGATTTAGATTAGATATCAGGAAAAACTTTTTCTCTCAAAGAGTGGTCAGGCACAGGAATGGCCTGCCCAGGGAGGTGGTGGAGTCACCGTCCCTCATGGTGTTCAAAAAGCACCTGGACAAGGTGCTACGAGATATGATTTAGTAGCTTAGTGGGTAGTATTGGTGATAGGAGGACGGTTGGACTAGATGATCTTGTCGGTCCTTTCCAACTCCATATTTCTATGATTCTATGATTTTCTTGAAGTTTGTAAGTTCTTTTAATGCTGGGTAGCAAGGTTGTCAGTCTTTGTTCATGTTGCTTCCACTTGGTGGCCCTATGCAGAATGTCTGAAGAAAATATATTTTCTCTTGACAAGTATGAACGGAATGATGTATAGAAATCTGGACTCTGGACTACTTTTTTTTTTTAACTACTAAAGTGTTTACATAAGTGATGACAAGGTGTTTACATGAATGCTCTCTCACCCATATCCAGCCTAGCATTAAGCTAATTTAATATTAGGACTTTTTTTGATTCATAAGTATGGTTCAGCTTCAATCACTATGAAGCAGCAATATTTATCTTATTTTAGTAGTATGCTGCACTATATCTTGGTAGTACAGCGTATAACAGTGACACTCCTGAAATGCAATTTACTTTCAAATATATCTTGCATTTTACAGAGAAAAAAAACACAACTTGCTGCTGAGCTCTTTTGTGAGATTTGTGAGAGACCTGAGTGTGCTCAGGGTATTTTTAAAACGAGCAGAAAAGAGGGGACAGTCCTCATAATGGCTCAGCTTCTTTAACAAAGAAGTAATTAAAGAAAAAGTATTAGCATGTTGGAAATGGGATTCAGGTGCTATAGTCAGATGACCCTCAAATGATCGTTACAGAGGAGTGACCAGAGCAAAAAAGCATCCTATAAGGGGCATGTGAGGAAGGGTTGGTATTGTTTTAAGGGTTGGGGAGTATGTAAGGTCTCGATTACAGAACTGGGGGTGCAGGGCAGTGCAGAGTGGAAGGCAAATTGTGAGGGTCTTATTTTGAAGGCAGAAGACATTCATAAATAGAAAGATGCTTAAGAATAAATCAGAGGAAGTAGTGTTTTATAGAAAACTCTGTAGTTTATTTTGGCTTAGATCTGGAAAACTTGAGAATAAGAACTGAGTTTGGAAGTACTGCCAGGATGGGCTGGGGTTTTTCTCCCTGTGGGCTGTAAAGTAGTGAGAAGCTGTGTGACCGCTGCTTTTTTGTGTGGCAGGTTGTCCTTTGCCCTTAACAATATTGTTTAGCTCCAGGCAATGAGAACATGTGTATGGCTTTATGAGACTGTGTTATCAAATGGATGACTTCATGGGATGTAGGATCAAGTTATGATGCATGACTAAAGATGTTTTAGTCTCTGAAGTTGGACCTGCCCTGGCTCACGAGGACAAAGGCAGATAGCTTTTTACTCACACAAAGATTAGTGCCCGAAACATTCCTGCTTTCTTATCTGGGTAGAAAGCCATCACTGTTGGTACATGTACTACCACAAACAGCAGGTCTGCTCTTCCTTCTCTGCATTATTTTTGAAATTAAGAACTTCTGGCCCTCAAAAGTCATATAATGATATGCAGAAGGGATTATGGCCTTCAGGAGATAGCCTTGTAGTGGATGTGTGTTTTGCGTATTTAGTGATTTGAGCTAATTTCTGCTCTGGGCCATGCTTATCAGCTGTGCCAACGAGACATGTCCTGGCACAGGAATATTGCTGTTGGCAGTAGGGTGTGATGACAGAAGATAATATTGATAAAGAACAGGAGGCCCTTTGCAGTGCAAACCCACTTGTTCTGAATTCCTTGGTTTATTGCTATTATCAGTGCAATCCTCATGATAATTTCTGTAATGTGAAGCAAAACATTTGTGAGCTGATACCTGTTGATTCATGTGAAACTCTGATCTTGTCATTGGAATCTGCATCTTTGCCTGGCTCAACTGGAATTTTCCCCAGCTGGGATCAATGTTGGTCTGAAGTTGTCCAGGAACAGCTGTTAGCAAATGATACAGGTGATTTTCTTTTTCATTGTGAAGCGGAGAAATCTCTTGTGATCTCATGCATATCCTATTGCATTGGCCATGGCCAGCTTGTTTACTCTGCTGGCATCCTATAAAAGCAGGAGAAGAAACTTTTATTTTTATTTTTTATTTTTTTTCCCCACTGTTGGAAATATTCTTCTAGTTTTAGCAGTCGGACAGTTAATGATCTGAGGCCAGGTTATAAGTCAGCTGGAACTCCAACCTCCAATTATTTACTAACTTAAAATTATTTACATGAATCATGCAAGGATCCAGGAAAGTAACACAGCCCTAAGGACTCAAGGATCACTATATTACCGGCATGTTCAGAAGAAAAATCATGGTTACCCTTTGATTTAAGGGCTGAAATATTACGAAGTTATGACATTCTTAGTTATCCAAGGCACATGAACTACAGTTACTAAGAGGGATGAGCAACGATGCTTGCTCTGTGTGTGATAACTTACTTCTAATGAGAGGAATAGGAACATTCTCTCCTTCTTGTAATTGACTGTAAACTAACTATTGCTTTGTGGTCCCAAAGACATATTTTTCCTATGTAAAACTTATTCCCAGTCTGCACTGATGAAAAGTAGCTAGCACTTAATTGCATGTAATGGGATCAGAAGTGGGACGTGGGTACAAGTAGCTAAGTGTGAGAATAAAAACTAGATACAAGCCTGAGACACATTCACCAAGCCAACATGAAAATCAGTCCATCTGGTTTAAGTGGAAGTGAGGGCCGTAGCCCTTTATTACAATATTTTCTATTTATGGCTTTAGTATATTACAGACATTTTTTGTATGAACCTAAGTAATTACTACATAGGGTTTTCACAACTTACCTGAAAATGTTAATGTATCTATAACAATTTCATAGAATGGCTGGGGTTGAAAAGGACCTTAAAGATCATCTAGTTTCAACCCCCCTGCTCATGTATATTAATCCTTTTTATTAAAAAGAAAACACCGCCACCAAACACTTTATTGGTTATCAGGATGAACACCAAAGGGGTAACCTCACATGGCTCAGTTATAAGCTGCTGACCTGGCCCTCAGTTCTCAAAACACGTGGTTACCTCTTGGCACTGGCCGGCTTCATGTTGTCAGTGTCCAGCAGGGTGGCCTAGTTGTCAGCTACAGATCAATTTGACTTCATCTTGTTTTAGGAATTTGAAAGGAGGCTGTGCTTTTTTTCTGCTCTGATCTGGGACTGTCAGGGAGAGTGCTCAGGTGTCTGAAGCTGTTGACAGGAAAAAAAAAAAATCACACTTCTGGATTTAAACAAGTTGAAGTTGTACAGGTTTGTGCTCAATCACTGAGTGCCCAATCATCAAGCTCCAGAAGTGGAGCTTGATGTGAAGTGCCAAGCTCACTGCAACATGGAGCTGCTTTGCTGGTGTGAATTGAGCAAAAGTCCCTCTATGTTCACCCCTTCATGTGTTTTGAGAAACTTCTTTGTGTTATACAAACCAATAAAATCCTTATTTAAACATTTGTTTTCCGGGTGTAGGGCTAGAAGCTCTACAGCTTAGACTATAATCCCAAATATCAAGTCCATTTTGTTGCATGTATAGCTGTGAGGAGTCTAGCTCTTGAGAGGAGTACACCAGAGGATAAGGATATGAGCAGAGACCAAATATTAATGGGTCTGTTCTGCCTGGCTCTCTCTCTGTTTTTTTTTTTTTTTTTTTTTTTTTTTTTTTTTTTTTTTTTTTTTTTACAGCTCAAACATCTGTTTATATGATTAGCTGCTTAGCAATTTAGCTGAGTAGCGGTGCTTTCTCTCCTGCAGGCTCAACTCTTGCCCAGTGAATAATGTAAGATATTTTAAGCAAGAAAGTGAGTTTATAGCTGAGTGTGATTAAGTGATCAAGCTATGTTGACACAATTTTTGTCATAATGTTATAAACCCATGTACTTAGACATCACCTGATTGTATGCTTTTGTTACTCCACTAAACACTAGAGATTTAAGCATATCCAGAGAAGGAACGACCACTTTATCCAACGGATTAGAAAACTGACATGACAAGAGTTTAAAACATGACAGTGCTTTCAGCACAGGATGTTTCAGGGTGAACTCTGTCAGCAAATAATTACTAAGAGTCAGCAGGTTGTCTCTCATTATAAAGTTAGTGATTAAAGCGTTAACCGGAGCCTCCCCGTAGGTGTAACCGTGACTCAGGGAGCGCTCCTGTCAGCGGCTGGGAGGAAGGAAAGCGGGTAGGTAAGTGCTCCCAACATGCACCGAGGTGCGGGGAGTGTCCTGGGTTGCCAGCACTCTCAGTTTGTTGAGCAAAATAGTAATTACCAGGTCTGTGGGTTCCATAAGGTAGCAGAGGCAGCTGTCAGCTAGTGCCGTGCTGTCATGCCTCTCCCAGGGCTCAGCGCAAGGTACGTGAAACCCCTCTGCTTCTCTTCTGCTCACCGTGCAGGTAAGTGAAACGCGAAGCTGGAGCTGTTCCGCGCGCTGTGTAACCTGCAGCGTCAGTAGAAAGCAAGGTCCTTCGCAGTCATCCAGAACTCGAGTCAAATTCCTTTCAGGTAATTAGGGTGCCGGAGGGAAGGAGAAATGTTCAGTCAGTCAGAAATTCTCATAAAAAGTTCCGAAATCTCAAGGCATGAGTCACTTGTGATAAAATAGGCGGATAATAGGCAGTGCTGCTGCTCGCTGCGTACGTGGGCACGAGCCTTCGCCGCCCGTCGCTCAGTCGCCAGAGGGACTGTAAAGGTTACGGCGGTCACCTTGTCTGCTCTTTATAGTGAGTAGAAGCTACCTTTCCTAAGTGACCTGAAATAGCAAATAACTTCATGGTAACGGGTGCTTCATGTTCGAAATAGGTTTGGTGCAAGCCCTGCTGTGTAATCGTGGCTGGTGCAAAGGGAGGGAGCTTGTGTATCGTTCCCTCTGAATGCTGAGGGGCCATGTTCCCTGATAAACAACTGACTTTGGGTTTCGGGAATCCAAGCCAGTTCTGAGCGTGCCTGAGCAGAGGGGTTGTGCTGTTTTGTGTGTTGGAGTAGTGCGGGGTTCTGTTCTGTAACAGTACATTTTTTTAAATTGAAGTGTAAAGAAGTCTGGAAGATTAAAAAAACTTATCTTCACTTGGGAAAAATGCAAGTGTTGAGAATAAGTTTCTTTTCATTAGACCTTTGCTTTGGAGTAAAGCCATGTAATTTCAGAAAACAAAACAAAAAAAAACTCAAAAGCATAAAGGCTCATAGAATTAGAGCTGTGGCTAGGTAAAGACCTTATTCTGCTGATACTGAATGTCTTATGTACATGAATAAACCCTAATCTCATATTTTTTTTAGAAATAATGCTTCAAAAGTATGCCAAGTAACAGGCACCACCGAGTGTAGATGACTTAGGTATTTGGATGTGCCGTCATGCCTGCAGTGCAAAGCTTGTGCCGTACAAAATGCTAGATGTATGTTTGGCTGATAGCTAAGTAAATAGATAGCTGAGCTTTGTGGTTTCTATATGAGAAAGTGAGAGTGCTCACTCTGTCCTGACATCCTGTACTCTTGGAATGGCTTTGGGAAGCACAGGTCAAATGACATAGAAATATTCAGATGTTTTTGTGGGTTTACTTTTTCTTAACGCTGGTAGGAGCGCTGTATCACACACTGATGGCTCTGCAGTCCCCATCTTAATATATAGATGTGCCAAAAAGCACATCCAGGCAGGAGCACCCAGCCTCTTCCCTAGGCTGTTACATACAAATTCAAATGCTGCTTTGCTGCTCCTCCTTGGCTTAACTCTGGGGGTCGGGTGGCCTTCTCCTACCAGCCCTCCTGCTGCAGCCACCTCCTTTTACCCTTGTGTAAAAATCTGCGTGGATGCTTGCTCTTACCTTTGCTTTGTCACTGAGCCACTGTCCTGTCCCTGTGCTGTCCCCTGAAGCAAAAGACTTTAGAATCACTGCATTTAATTACGCGAAACAAGACCTGTCATCTTCCCTTCCACTAACAGTTGGACTTTTTCTTGGGAAGAAACATTTCAAGTGAGACAAATCTTACACTAAAGGAAAATCCCATATGTCTGTTAGATTTATCGTGTACCCTGATGTGGCTGTTGATCCTCTCACAGCTTTGAGATTGTGTAGTAGTCTGTTTTTCCTTATTTACCTAGATTTCTCTGGTACTGGCAATCTTTGAAGTCTCATTTTGCACCTGCCTCACTTCTCACTCCTGTTTTCCCTCTGTTTCTTTCATTCCCTTCCAGCTGTATTTTAGGCTTCAGTCTTCCTCCACGTGTGAAATTTCTTCTTAGATAAGTCTCAGGCCATGAGGTTGGCCCAGCTGGGGTCTGACACCAAGGCCTTGCCCGTCTGAGGGGATCTTGTGGTTCCAGTCCAATTTAACGTAATGTGGAGACCTGTTTGATATGAAGCAAGTCAGGAGGTATGGTTGGATAGATGGCCATGGTCTTACACTGTTGGAAGAGCTGGAAAATCAGCACTTTTTGATTATTTCATATTGAAGGGAACAATGGGGAAAAAAATTCCCCTCATCTCTTCAGCTTGCTTCCTCAAATAGCTGCAGGGAAGTGACATGGAAGAAAAACAACAAAATACCAGGCAGTGACAGAAAATGTGACAGCCCTGTGGATTTAGGGAGTGCGCGTGTAAATACTTATAACTGTGCTGGGGAAGTCGCTGCAAGCTCTCAAGCCGCAGGTTTCCGGGATAGTTACAAATCAAGGCCGTAGGATGTTTTAATGACATTTATTTGCTTAAATGATGCTAATACCTTGCATAAAGCACCAAGTGAATAAACATAGCTCGCGGACACATGCTGATCCCTTGGGGAACTCCTTCTCTGTGATGGGAGTGTGTCATGTGTAACTTAGAAGGCAATGCATGAATTCATTCAGCTGCCAGGGAAGCCCCCTGGCTTTTTGGGCAGGGCTGCCCCTTCGATCCAGCTGCTGCCAAGGAGCCAGCACCAGGGGTGAGCTCCTGGTTTGGAGGCTCCGCGTCATTCAAGTTCTGAGCGCCAGCCAAAACGCGCTGGTGGGAAGGGCACGTTCAGGGGAAGCGTGTCAGCTCTAGGGTGTGCGGGTAGAAATGTGTTGGACCATCCTGATGAGCAGCAGTGGTCAGAAGAGCGAGGAAGGTGGAACAAGTGTTTGCTGGGCTTCTGCACCAGCTATTGGGAAGGGGCCTGGTTTTGTCCAGGGCAATCGGCCGGTGAGGGAAGGAAAAGGGGGAGGCGTTGGTGAGGGGCCATTGCCATCACCAAATCCACTTTGGTTTCAGTGTCAGTGCTTCAGTGGCAACCAGCAGACTTAAGGAATGCTCAAGGATTCCTAAGGCAAATTTAGTTAAGACCCTGGCACTAGTGAGCAGAATAGCTAGTTCAACAATAATCTCCTTTTTGTGTAAAGATCACTCCTCTCCGTCTATAGAGATACACTTTTTCCTTCATTTTATGGTCAAATTTCTACAGAGAAGCATGCAGCTCTGAGCAGTGGAGCTTGCTGGAGTCACTGCTCTGGCCATTAGCCACCCAGCTACCTGCTCTTCTTCCCAAGTTGTTTCCTGGCAGATGGCAGGATGCTCAAGCCTATATCCAGTTATTCAGGTGCCAATGTACACAAACTCCTCTGCATCTTTTAAAACCGTTTTGAAATGAGGTTGGCATGGGCAGTTGATTCAGCCAGAGGTATTAGTAAATCGTGTAATAGCAGATTTCAAGGTGTGGCCAGTGGTTACTGCACTCACTTGAGAGGCCAAGAAACAACATTATTAGTCTGGGGTGCAGCAGTCTTTTCTGTACTTGGAAGCTCATCTCTGGACAAAAGTCCTTGGGCCCGCTCAGTAGTTAGGTGGACTTCACCTTTATGTGGATGTCACCCAAAGTGCAGTGGGTTTATGGGGTCCGTCGCACTGTTTTCAATGAGCCTTTGCTTGAGCATTGTTTGAACCCCCCTCTGCTCGTGTAAGGCTCGTTTCAGTAGTGCACTTGGATTTTAGCGGTTGTGAAATGGCTTCTGACAGCACTCTTCTATATGTTTTGTATGTGGGAGACGATGTATTTTTATGCTGAACATCTCATTTGTCCACATTTTTTTCAGAAGTCATGCCTCTTTGGCTATGGCAATGTCATAACTTCAAAAAAGCAGCACACTGGTGTAGAATCAATTTTACATAAACTGTTCCCTTTTTCAGCTAGCTGTGATCTTCTTAAGCTTTAATTTCCTTTCTAAATGGATTTCCTGGATGCTACTTGCCATTGGTACTGTGGACAACGAACGGATTTTCAGATGGCTTTTACTGGGTTGCCCCGTGCAGTCTGACACCAGACTTAAGCCAGTCTCCTGGCATAAGCGCGAATGGACTTCAAGTGCTGCTGGGCAAATTCCTCTGTCACAGCGCCTGAGTAAGAGAGAAATAAAAGTGGAGTAGTTGACTTGCAGCACAGTCCTCGGGGATTCTACTGCTTGTGATGTGATTCACTTTTCCCTGTTTGCCACTTCTAGGGCTGATTTTTTCAGTGCAGTATCAGTTGTCAATCTTGAGTCTCTGAGTCTCTGGTTCCTTCGCACTGTCTGCCTTTTCTTCTAATACCTGAGGGTGGATGAAAGCAGCCAAGACTCCATAATTAAGCGTATTCAAGAATGTACTGTTGGAGTCTCAAGAGCCTGGCTTTTTGCCTACACAATAAGCTGAAATCGCTGTGCGGGGATCTGTAAATTGTATTGCTACATCACTTTAATTATAGCCTTGTTCTTGCTTTAATATTGCAGCTGGCTTCTTTGTGTGCTGTAGGATGCAGCCAGTGAGCAACGCTTCTTCTCTTGCCTAGTCCTACAAACCTGGTTAAGGCTGGTTTGCTGAGTCACTTTTTTTTTGGTGACCCTGGGCAATGCTCTATCATAATTAACAAATGAATCCTAAGCAGTGAATGGGTTTCAGTCTACTAAGTACTGAATCATTGTGATGGAGTTCGAGAGTAATCCTAAAACTCCTGGAAAAAGTCAGGGCATATGTAGTACTTGGGATTTAAACCACTGCGATATGCTTGGTGGGAATGGCTTACAGCTTTTTTACTAGGAGTGGGAAATATTTGGGTATTAAGGATAAATACAAAGCAGCTGAAATATGTATATTTAAGCCCATATCTTGAGAGTCTGGGTCTGTTTTGTTTTGCAAGCTAAGGCTTTGTTGTTGTGTTTACCATTCAGTCTTTCTTAGTGGCATTAGTGGATGTAATTTTTTTTCCTTTTGTTTAGTTTCATCTCCTCTGAATAAATGAAGAAAGTGAGTATGAAAGCACAGCATCTACCTTCTGTTGCCATCAATGAGGACAAGTTTATAACCAGGTAAATTATTTTTAAAAATAATAGTAAAGTAATGACTTTGCTCTACTCAAGCTACTCTATATTAATTCATTAACAGGATTCTGTAGAGAGCTGAGCCTACGGGCAGCTCCAGCAGCAATGCCTGCAGCTTGCTTCCTGTGAAGTGTCTATAGAGCAAAGTGGCCTTTTATATTGATTTCAAAAAACAGAGCACTAAACCTTTTGTTCTGTAGACTGTGTTTATTAGGAAGAACAGCACTTTCAAAGGTACTGAAATAAAATTTCAAATTAGGGAAGACGACCTTCCTGTCTTGGAAATTTATGGAAATGGAATGTGGATTCCAGTGTTTAATGTGAGCTCTACTAGTTTGAAGCATTGGGCTTGGTTTTGAGCCCCCAGTGTCAAGGTTTCTTTGCAGAGAAAGATGTATCAGGCTGCCAGTTCTGTTCTGTGGTGAGCAGAAGTTCTTGAAACTATTTAGAAAAGGCTTGGAACTGTACACGAACTGTATTTCATGGGATACTTTTCCACAGTTAAATCTGTCAGGATTTTTTCCTAATGTTGCCATATACCCTGAGCCTCCTGGTGTATGGTTCCATCACCTTGTTAGGGAATGGCTTTTTCGCCTGTTGTCCAGAGCACATGAGCTGGAATAAATGGCAGTTTTCTCACATCATTTCTATCCCTCTTGACATTACTATGGGAGCATAGGAGAAGCTAATTAACTGCACCCAGGGATGGGGCCTGTGGTAGAATTTCTCTAACTGCACTAAATATTTTTACCTGAACTTTGATACTCTTATACGGGTTATGTGAAGTGCTGTCGGTTTCTCCCTTTCTAAAGAAGGTCATCAGAGCTCTGCCCAAAGCACGCAGGCAGTAAGTGCAGCCTGTTTCTCCTAAATGCTTTTTCCCTTTATGCTGCTGCTGCTTTGGCACATGGTGGTTTCATGTCAGAGGTAATTAGTCTGTGTTAATATTCATATGCTTGGTATACAAAAGCATTTGGACATGTTCCAGATGAAGCAGTGTCTTCATATCTCTAGGTATTCTGTGTGCGCTCAAACTTCAAACTCCCTTCCATTGCAATCCTCAGACTCTTGTCCTTCTCCACCTTGAACTGGCTGTCATGCAACTCCTCTTCCAGCTGTACCATGCAAATCGTGCTGATGTGGCAGTCCTGCTGTCTGAGGATTGCAGAATGGCTGGATCAAAAGGGAGACCAAGGCTTGGCTGGCTAAAACATCATGTGTCTGAGCACAACCGCTATAAATATCCAGGGGTAAATGCATAGGTCTCAGGTGAGAGGAGGACACATGTGAACTGTCTGGGATTAGTGTTTGGAGTGAACATATGATGGTTTCTCTTGTGGTTTACCACAAAGGCGCTTGACCTTACCGCTCCCATGTATCCTGCCTTCATTGAGGCTGCAGTAAATGCTACCTTTTGGGGGTTTGGCAGTAAGTAGTTTTTCCAGTTACTTAGCTTTGGCTTCATTAATCGCTGTGTTTGGCTATTGTCACGAAGGCATGCTCTGAGGAACAGTATTGCAACACAAGGGAGCCACTGATTTTTCTGGCAGTGTAAGTCTGAGGAGATGGCCATCTGCCTCCAGCAGGGCAGTCCTGGGGCCTGCTTAGTGAAGACGGGCTACACTGAGACTCACTGTGGAACTAGGAGACTGGTAGGTGTGTTAATTCTTTCTGGGGCTAAAAGAAGAACATTCTTGTCCATTACACAAGGACAAAGAGGTCTGTGTGGGTTACTGTCAAATCTCTCCCTCGGGGCTTTTCTAATGGCTTGCCTGGTTTGTCACCGTCTGTTGCACTAATGCAAGAGTGAAACCTGGAAGATTTGTTTATGCAAACTTCTGTGGAAGTTAATAGGAAGGCAAGAAACAAAAAATCTCAGAGCTCGCTCTGCTAAAGGTTGAACAGAGCCTGTCCCACAGATTACCCTTACCACATCACTGCTTTTAGCCTGGGACTTTAATTGCCTTTACAGCTGACATGGCCTAAGAGATGGGCCTCGGGCAGACTCAAGCCCTTAGCTATTCCCTCATCTGTCCTTGGGGAACTGACTTATACAACTTTCCACTTGGAAAAAGCTTGCTAAATAACAACTGTCAGAGAAATGATTGCCCAAGATATTAGGCTGTGAAGTATAAAAAGATTTAAGTTTTCAGCATCTTGAAAGCAGGACCAGCAGATCTATCACAACATCTGTCAGTCAAAAATATGGATCTCATACCTGGACCTTCGTCTTGCGTTGCATCTGCATTCTGCCCGTGTATGAGGCCAAGATGTGCTTAATCTTGCTTACCTCTAGCCAGTGTGAGGAGAATTTTGTTTGTACCTGATTCATATTGAAGTGTGTGGCAACTTTCCATTCCGGAGGGATGACCTGAATATAATCCCCCACGGCTCACAGAACGAGGAATGAGTTGTTCCAACACAACGGAAAGAAAGTCTTCCACCACCTGTATTATAGGATTTAAAATTGAAGTGACTTGAAGATGTTGAAAATGCTGCTGTAGGGGCCAACAGGGTTGATAAAGCCACTTCAAAATATATTTTGGAATTGTAGTAAGTTAATGAAGTAAATAATTTACATCCAGTCTCAGAAGGGAATGCAGTTAACCTTGCTGAGTTCAGTGGTGCATACCTTGCCCTCATACGACCTGCTGAATAAAAGCCCTGTTTCTCTTATCCCTTTCCCTCCCTCTCACAGGGATGGAAAAGGATCACCAAGCAGCAGGGCACAGCCAAGTTCAATTTATTAAGTGGAGTGAGCAGGAGATAAACTATAACACGGAAAGATATTCACATGCTTGCTGCCACATTCCAAACACACACATTAACCATTTCCCTTGCTCCCCCCAGCTTGCTCTGCAGCCTGGTCTAATGGGAGGCATCCCTGCCCATGGCAGGGGGGGTGGAATTGGATGATCTAAGGTCCCTTCCAGCCCAAACCGTGCTGTGATGCAGCAGGCTGGCTGGGGAAGGCCATGCTCCCCTGGGCTCGCAGACAGTGGCACGCATTGGTCCTACCACCAGCGCTCTGCTTCAGTAAGTGTCAGGAGTTACCTGCGTGAGCACTGCCCCATCCACGGAAGGGAGAGGCAGGTGCTACAGGTCTGTGTCCCCTGTGGAGGCGCACTGCAATAGAGCTCCACGTTGTGCTGTTCAGAGACACTCTTGTCTGGTTGCTGGGGGTACACAAGTGGTGAGAGGTGACTGAGACACGAGGCAGCTGCTTTGAGCTCTCAGGGAGACTGTGGACAGCAGAGGCTGAAGATGGAAGAAGAGGGCAGGTGTCACAAGCCACAGAAGAGGGCGATGTATGCCCTTGGAGTCAGACTGTATGACGGAGTCGCAGGAGAAGATGCTTTTGTTGTCTAATTGTTGTCACTTAAAATCATGTGCACCAGTTTCTACCTGCATGTATTGCTTTGTAAAATCCACTATTCTATTTTCTTGTACTGATTTCTTACATTCTTAGCTGCAATACCCTGAGCAATGCTGTCTTTTATTGCACTTATTGATGTCACAGTCTGACCATAGAGATGCTATGAACTAACACTCATTTGATCCCTGAAAAGGGCTTTCCTAACTGCCTTGCGATGACTGAGAGGCTGGGCACGCTCCTAGGAGAGATCACTGTTAGGCTTGTCATCTCTGATAAGGGCGCTGCTGTCACCATTGATAGCGTCCCTGTGTATTCTGGGACGTGGCTGTGCTGTGACCGATACAGAAAAACAAACATTAAAAATTCTCCTGGAACTCTTTGTGCCAGTGTTTCCTATTCCCCAAGGCTGTATTGTTAATTAAATGTATTTCTCACACAAGCAGGTGTTTAATGCTTTGCATAAGGTCTCTGTCTGTAGTCCTGCACCTGGAAGGTTCCTTTGTTTGATTTTCTTGGTGAACTCTGTGACTGTTGCAATACTTGAAATGCAGTTTCTACAATGCATCGTTCCAGTGCGTGATGTGTTTCAGTGACACCGCTCTAAGTCAGTTCTGTAGTTTTTCTGCTTACACTCACAATTGGTGTAGGAGTTGTAACTGCACTTCCGTCAGTACGTGGGTCTTGAATAATTTCTCTAAGTCTCTGCGGGACTTTACTGTGAGATGAGCTTTCAGATGCTGTTTGTTTTGCTGGTGGTTGGGCTGTTGTAATATTTTGTACTAAACAAAACATGGAAATACTAGACTCTAGTAGGAAATAAACTTGGTGTCCTCACTTAAGACCAAAAGACAGTCCTTTAAACTATCTTGATTGTTAGTGATCTCATTTAGTGCTTAAAGATTACCAGTGAGGCAGAATTTGTACCTCTCCATGCAGTTGTTTCCCATGCTTAATTACCCATGCTGGTGGAAATCACCTCCTTGAATTATAGCCTAAATAATCTTTAATTGGAATTGGTGTGGGGAAGAGTGCTTATTTCTTGATGATACTGGCTCACACCACTTATCACTCCACCTGTTCTCCTTTGGACTCTTGTCAGTGTGGTGTGTATCCTTCAAAAGCTGTGTTAAAAAGCAGAGTACCTTAACCAAACTCGACCTTGAGCTGTAATTCAAGCAAATTTGCTCTGATGAGGGTGTTCCCATGAGCACCTGCTGGGCAGTGGTTACTTTTTACCCAGCAGCATGGCAGTGTGCCCTTGAGGCCCACTGGTGCTTACCAGTGACCAGAAGGTGCTTTTCCAGAGTGCCAGTGCCCAAGCAATCGCAGCCCGTGCAATGTTTGTGCAGTGTGGCATTTATTGCTTCTTCCCTGCCTGCAAGGCCCTCTGGGCAGCAGCGTCAGGGATGTGGGTTGTCTGCTGCGTGGCTGCTGTCAGCGCTGGGGGGAGCAGCTTTTGCACCAGATGTCAGCATACAGCTGGCATCGCCCCTGCCCTGGGCTTTCGAAAGCGCATACTTAAAATCCAGTAGCTGGAGTTATTTCTTTCCAGACCAAGTCCCAAAAGGGAGCAGGAGGTGGCTTAGGCCTAAAAATTTGGATGTCCAGCAGTTCTAGGTTCATTGCTTTGAAAAGCTATCAAATTTGAGAAGTTTTCTGAATCCCTCTTCTGCAGTGTTGTGAAGTTATCAAGGATGGAGATGGGCATTTTCTGCAAAGGCTTTTCTTAATATTAAACTTCAAGCCTCATTAGCACCAGTGTGCCTCACACTGCCTTCTGTGCAGTTTTTTCACAGCAGAATGTTATGCTGCTTTTTTTTTTTTTTTTTTTAATTGCAGTGTGGATTTCTGTTTGAAATCTGAGATGATGGGCTTGTTATTAATTCTTGCTTGTTGGCAGATGTTCTCTTCATATCCATCCTTTCTCTTCTAAGCAAAGATTTAACACAAAGCTGTAATGTTGCACGCGGAAGGAAACTGAAGTGTTCTGTCTAGGCACACTGTAGACATTTTGAAGTCAGAAGAAGTGTAGAAACAACAACAACAAAACATTGAAAACTATCTAATGGTGAAACAAATTGTAACCTAAATGAAATCTTCTGCAACTCGTGTGTATGGGAGTGCTGTTCCTGTTTGCTTTCCTCTCGCAGCTCTAACGGAAGTCCAAAGTACAAGTTATTCTACAGCAGTGTTATTAATGTCACTTAAGTCTAACTCATTTCCTCTGGGTATCAGGTCTTTAAAGAAGTAACTTATAGGCAACCCAGTCTTCTCATGGAATTTTCCTTATGGAAAATCGTGTGTTATTAACAGACCTTTACAGATTCAGTGGGTAACACCGATACAGGGTGTTATTCTCACACCTAAGCCCTGGATTTTACAGCAATATACATGTTTTAAAATGATTTTTTAAATCGGGATCTTTTATTCTAGAGAGCAGCTCAGTTCTCTCCTGAAGACCTATAACTCTTACTATTCTGATCAAGAAAATCTGCAACTGTCACTTAATCAGGTAAGAATCTGTGCAAATATAATACAAAGAGTATAAAGTAATAGCAGGAAAAGCACTAATGGGTGCTGATGCAGTCGGACTGAGCTATATAGGATACACATGTTGCATGTTGATATGTTAGTTGAAATACATCACTGTAATCAAAGCACCACGGCCATGATAGAACCAAATGCATGAGAAGAGAGCAGAAACAGGTATGTTAAGACAAGTGGGAATTTAAGATTATGAACTGTGATCTGCTTGCTGTCCCTTTCACAGAAAATGATTATTTGGGTCAGCCTCTCAAGTTTTACATCATTAGCAGGGAGGGAGCAGAACTGCAAAGCTTTCTGCAGCGTGCAGTTCCTCCCCTGCCCCTTCAGCTTGATCCAGCCGCCTGTAATGGCAGCACTGCCGTCACTCAGGTCATTTTACAGGCTATCAGTCTCTCCTTGAATGTGAACCTTTAGTACAGAGAACGTGCTTGTAACCGCAGACCAGGAATACCCCTTCTGTGGAGACCAGAAGAGCCCACATGGCTGAAGGACTGATGAGGGCCTGAGTCATGTCTCTGATACCACAGTCCCTGGTTTAGCAGTCTGAATATTCTTTAGCTTCACAAGCTATGTTTCTGTTGTTTTACCTATATCGGGACTGAAAGGACATAGAGTAATTCTGGGCAGAAATGGTCTGAAAATGGGCAGTTCTCAGCTGTCTTTTCCAGCTCTTTCTGCTGGGACAAAGGCCTAGTGACCAAATTTGATATCCCCAAGAATGGGCTCTGGTAACACGTTTTAGCCTGATGCAGTGCCGTGTGTCGGTGAGGATGACTTCATTAACTTTGCCTTCATTCCTTGCCAGTGCTTGTTCTGCCCCTTTACCGCCTTCTTAGCACCCTGGTTCCAGAAGAGCTAGTCATCCAAAGCAGAACAAATAGGATTTGGCTTCTAATTGTATGTAATTATGGGAACGTTGGTAGAGAAGGGCCTCTGGAGGGGTCATGTAGTCCAGCCTCCTGTTCAAATTTGGAATAGTGCTGACACAAGACCAGGTCAGCTGTGGCTTTAGCTGAGTTCCGGAAATTGCTAAGGAGAGCGATTCCACCACCTGTTCCAGGACTGTGCAAGCCTCAGTGATTTCAGTATATTCCTGTTTCTTTGAGGGGAACTTGCTTCTCCACCTTGATTATTGAGCAGCATTAATTTTTCTTCCTTTTTTTTTTTTTTTTTTTTTTCCTAGCGAGAAGGAAGCGTACCATTTATTGAAGGAATCTTGTCAATATTCTGGGGACTCCGACATCCCATCCGATTAAAAATTCACGATGAGAAGCAGATACCCTCTTTTGTAACCTTGAAGTCAACAGAGAATGTGGGTTTGTTCCCTGGTAGAAGGTAAGGTATTAAATTCCATAAGAAGGAGGCAGGCACCTCATTTAGGTAGCTTCAATGGCTGTAGCTGATTTCATATCCCAAATTCCCTGAAGTTTGTGGTGGTTGATTGCACAGCAATCATCAATGTCAGGTGTAACTGATCAGGCCTTTTCCCAGCTTCTGTTGGGCAGAAAGATTCATCTTTCTAGCATTTTTGACATATCTTTGTCTGGCTTCTTGCTTAAGAATAGTCAAGGAGGAGGCTGCTCTTGTCTATACTGATAATTCCCATGCAAGCACCAGGAAAATTATGTACAGAAATTATATATATAAAAAAAGTATGCATATATACACGTGTGCACCCAGTAACACACTGTTGGTACACATTCTACAGCATGAAGCAAAAAGCTGGTAGGTTAGTGCCAAGTGGTTGTCTGTCCTAGGGTATCTTACCAGAAACTTCAAGTCTGTCATCATTGCTTCTCATGGCTAAGTTGAATTCAGGAAACAAAATACTTACTCCATGTAAAATCTGGAGTAAAATGGTTAAAACACATTAGAACTGTACACAGACGAGTTGTGCCTTCAGGCAGCTGCCTATGAGATTTTTATATCAGAGTATTCTTTGTTGATCTGAGTCCTGCCAGACTGCCCAGATCTTCATAATTGGTTTAGGTCCTTAGAATATATTTTTTTTTCTGTTCTTAAGACAATTTCCAGAGCCTTGATTGGTGAATTTGGAATTACATCTGACAAACTGAAGCTGAGCAATCTGCAATATGGAGGCTGAGCCAATGTTTACCATGATTGAATCCCTGATAAATTCTGTATTTAAGAGCTTCTTTCCTTAGTTACTTGTCATCGTAGTTTGCACGTGGTACATGTTTGAATTGTGGATTTAATTCTCCTATTGTTGCAGCTGTGTAGCCCTGATAAAACCAGGGACAGTCTTCTCCCTATCTCTTGCTGCTGAAATTAATGGGTAACCTCGCAAGGAGTAACCAGCAAGGAACTTGAGTCTGAGGCAGATCTGGTTCTCTGGGCTGACCTTCAGTAGGTCTGTTGATGGTCAGTGCATGTGGCCTGTGTGATATGGTCCAGTCTGGCGGTTCAATTTCTCTTTGCCTTTTATTCCTTCAAAAATATATGACTGGTAGCAGATGTGAATCTTAAGGTAAATATTAATTCATGATCACACAGATGTGGAACTGCCCTGACATGCTTTAAGGTATGCAGAACAGCTTGACTGTTTGATCTTAAATGAACTTTGTAAACACATGGAACAAAGCTGAAATAGTTGTTTGGCATGCTCGTTGGAGTTAGATGAATATTGTTGTGACTGTATATAGGAAATCATTTTTTTTATTTATTTTTACTGTTTTCCTACAAATTGGTTTATTCTTGGTCAGAGCAGTAACAGGCTAGAGACTTTTTTCAATGAATTATGCAATTAATGTTTTGCATAAAGTTGGTTTAAAATAGGCATTCATCTCAGGAGCTGGGTTGAATTCCCTGCTCCTCCTACACAAATGGTTTGGAAAGCTCAAGAGGGCGGTGTATGCTACTATAATCTTTCCTGTCCCTGTCTGTGTAACAGAAATTACATGTCCTGTGACTATTTCAATGACAGTGTTTTTTCTGTATGCCTGCATGTTTTCCTACCTGTGATCAATCCGCGGCATTGCTGTGCATTATTTGCAGTAATTCTTTACCTTTTAAAGGACATCATGCTCAACATTCAACAGGCTCTAAATGGGGTGTTGCTATGTTTGGGATCCCTAGTCATGCCACGTTTTACAAGCAGTAATTTATTAGGACATGAACTAAAATTACTTGCTCTGTATTCCACACTGAAGTCTGCAATTGTGTTCTGTTAGGTTGTGAACAGGGGTAGGAATGTATTACATGAAGCCTGGCTACAAGATAAATTGAATTCTCTGAGTTAATGAGGACTAATTAACTGTAAATATGTTTTGTGTTTTAGCGGAATGACACGCTGGGGAGAGTTTGATGATCTACATCATATTAGCGGGGAGACATTGAAATCTAATGAAGAAAAGCTGAACCCTGAGAGAAGTTAGTGTCTGTGCTCTAATGTTCACCAAGAAATTTTGCTATAATAATTTGATATACTAGGTCTCCCCTCTTAGTAAAGGGAAATGCTTCTCCATCTCTGTTATCTCCATCTATTACACGCTAGTGAAATAGTGACATGATTGCTTAGTGAATGCATGATTGTACACACATTTTAAAATGGCTGGTGCTTACAGGTTGTCTTTTCACAAAAGAAAAAATTTGCAAGAAGCAAGCAAAATAGTAAAGTCTTGCCTGTATCCACTGCAGGCAGCCTACTGCTTTTTGTCATGTGCCCATGCCCAAATCCCCCACAAAAATATAAAACAAAATAAATTCCTCCACCACTAACCTTCTTCCTGTGTTGGTGTTGGCAAGGAGGGTGGTGCAGCTGTACAATATGCTGATGCGGTTTCATTTGTTTCATTTTGTCCAGGTTATTCATGTTACGAAAGCAGCACTCTGAAGTCCAAGAGCGAGCAGGAACATGACTGTGCTACCCTGCCCAGGGCGGTCAGCGATGCTGCAGCTGTAAGGAAGAGGACCAAGTTCCCCATGATAGCAAGAACAGAAGTGGAAACGCACAGGTTTTCTATTAACGGCCACTTCTACAACTATGAGGTACAGATGTAGATGCTTGTCTTTCTTCACCTGAAGTTGGGCACTGGAGCAGAATAAAGCCCCCAGCAAGCTTCTGGACCTCTCCTGTACCCCCTGAGCCAAGAGAGGCGCTCCCCCCTTGGTCCCTTGTGTGTGGCCACGCCTCCATCGCTGGGCTTTGGGCTTTGAAGGGTCACAGTGGTCCTTCCTTCCCAGGGGAGGCCTTCCCTTCTCCTGGGGATGCTGTGTGCCCTTTGCTTTACTGTAACAGGGGCAATGTACCTGACAGCTTGCTTTATCCCAGAGCTGTGCTGTTTTAGATCTTCTGGAATCCCAGCCACTAAGTACAGAAGTACTCAAATTCATGCCCTTTGCTGTTGGTTTTGTTTCCTAGACATCAGTTTTTACTCCAGCTTTTGGATCAGAAACCAAAATACGAATTAACAGCTATATGAGAACGAGAGAAGTAATAGAACAATTGCTTCGAAAGTTCAAGGTAACTCTGCATGCTTGCAGAAGCCACTACAGCTGTGTTCTAGAAATGTTAACTCACTTGAGTGGTGTCCCACCACTGCCGTGTGACAGGCAGGAAATAACTGGAAGTATAGTGTATGAAACAGCTTAGAAAAAACACATGGGCAATTTTTAAGGAGAAAGTTGCTTTTATTTTCCAAATGTTTTGTGGCTCTTCGTCTAGAAAAGGCATATCAGGTATATATTTTGCAGCGAAGAAAGAACTGGGGAATGGCTTCTTTATACCTGCTTGCATTGGAGGGGAAAATGTACCTTCAGCATTACCCAGCACAAAGGATGTTTAATGGACATGGCTGTGCTTCCCTCTAGTGACAGGCTCTAGTAACTAGATTTTTCTTAGAAGAAAAGAGCTTTCATTCAGGCAGAGTGCCTGGAATACACATTGTTATTGGACCCAGGCACATACAAAGCTCCAAAATGCCACACTTGAAAACAGTACTCAAGGCCAGATTGTCTGATTTATTTATTTATTTATTTTCCTTGTAATTTGTAAAAAACGAAAAAGTTACAGATGCTCCAAGGAAACTCTGGAAAGATCTTTTGTTTTCTAAGATGCTATGTTGCTGCTTTGGGCAATATGGTAGTGTTAGAAACGATAAGGTAGCGGGGGTACAGGGACAAAGAAAATGCAGCCTAGCTTTAGATCTTACCCAAATCCAGTATCTTTTAACTCATGCACAGACAGTGTCCTAATTCCAGGCTTTGATTTCAACATCTGAGTTGAGAAGCAGGCTGTATCTGCTGCTGATGCAGTGCTCAGGAGATACATTGGTCAATCTGAATAGCCTTTGGTTTTGTGTTTACAGATAGAAAACAGTCCGCATGAATTTGCACTTTATATTATCCATGCATCTGGAGGTAAGCCAGGCATCACTGTGCGATCACTTCATCTTTAATTATCCTCTGCGTATGTGTGGGGGCTGCTGATCTTGGAGCAACAAGATCCATCACAGGCAACTGTCCTTGCTCGGAGTGCCTAGGTAGTGTGGCATTTTGGCTTTTCTTGGGACCCCTTAGATATGTGTGCTTCTCTGATGGAGAGGAAGAGCTGAATAATTGTGTCCTGAGTGCTTTCAGAGTACTGCATGTACGACTGCTTCAGCTAAAGAGGCCTTAGGTTTTCCTGTAATTAAAGACTGTTTAGGATGCTCTTCTGCTCTAACTTCTGTTCTGTATGGCTGCATGGCAGTCTTCGGATGCCAGGCTCCAGCTGGCAGTGTTAGGGGATATTTTAATTGGAAAAGGCTTTTAGAGAGTGCTAGGAGATACCCAGACTGTCTTTGAAATGTTAACCCGATGAAAATCAGACTGGTTAAACATAATTCATTTGGACTTCACAATTTTGAAACATAGTCTTGGTTCCCCCAAATGCCTAAGTGAAAGTACTCAAAATTTATTGGAAAATACACACTTATACAATGTAGTCCAACTATATTTCGTAATGAAAAAAGATTTTATTTTTTTCCTAAAAGCAATACCTGAAAGAATGGGGGAGACAACTGAGGGGCATGTGCCTTAAATGTCAAAATAGAAATTTGAAAGGATATTTGAAAATTATGAAGTAGATTTTATTTGTGAGTCATTGACGAGCTCTCTGGCCTGGAGCCAGTCTCTTAAATGTGTACTTGGCTATGTAAGTTGCAACTCCTTAGTGCTGTATGTGCCAACATCTTTCAAAATGCATAGTTCAAATTTAGTTACCACATCCTCTTGAAAATGTTAGAGACTTGCTTACCTGTAGTAATTGCACATCAGACAAAGACAGGATCTTTGCCAAGAAAGAAGACTTCTGAGCTATTTAGAAGACTGCATGAGGTATTTAGAATCACAGTTGTATGTTCTATACATCATCGCATTACTTTTAAATCCCAGAGAAGAAGCAGCTGAGGCGTGGAGACGTTCCCTTAGTGCACAGACTTCTGCAGGGGCCCTCGGAGAAGATTGCCAAGTTTTTTCTCATGGACAGGAATGTGGAAGAGGTCAGCGGCGATGTACGTATATCACTATTCTAACAGTTCACAATATTTTTCCCCAATAGCATACTCACTAACATGCATTTCTTGTCATCTTCTTGATAGGTTGCTCAGTATATTCAATTTCATCTTCCATTTTTGGAATCAATCCTGCACAGAATAAATGAAGAAGAAGAACAGGAGATTCAACAAACAATTGCAAAGTAAACAGAAGTAAAATTAGAGGGTCACTTTAAGTCCAGGAGAATATTTAGTCATGGGTTGGCTCAATAGACAAATGCACTTATGTAGCAGTGCGCAGTCAGGACGCTGTGCTCTGACTGCTTACACAAAACTTTGTGAGAATTGTTTCTGTATCCTGTATCTCTAAATGAGCTGTTGCTGTTGAAGTTTCTAGAGTGTATACCAGACTATATGTAGAAGGTTGGAGCTTTCCAGAAAATTAGGAGCCCCAGGGTTGCTTCTGTTATATTTTGTGATATGTCTTAGTGATATGGTTTAGTGGAGGACTTGTTAGTGTTAGGTCAGAGGTTGGACTCGGTGATCTTGGAGGTCTCTTCCAACCTAGATGATTCTGTGATTCTGTCTTCTGAGCCTTAGACTAGTTCTTCAGTTTCTACTTGCTGCTGTGTAGTTCTCTGGAATGTATAAATGCAGCAAATACTGTGGTACTCTTTAAGTGGTACAGCATTCACATCAGATAGGTGTGAAACTCTTAATGTCTGTCTAGAACTGAATTTCAAAAACATGATACAAGTTCTTCTGATGGTAGCTCAAAACTCACAATGGTATGGGTTGGAAATATACCAGTATTTCTAAACGTATGAGACCAGAGGTTGAAAGCAATGCGAGTCTACCAGCTGTGGATCTGTTATCAAATGACCATCAAATCATTTTGAATCAAAATTGCCAGGGAATGAAAAGAAAAAAAATAGATAGCAATTGCCATTTTCTATCAGAAATGCTTTCATTCCAACATTTTTCACATGTTCAACTAGCATGTTAAAACTGGGGTTTAATTTTTGAAGCATTCTGTCAGTAAATGCATTCTCTCTCTCTCTCTCTCCCAGATACCTTAAAGAGAAGCAATTGATAAGACAGCACCTTCAAAATCGAACTGTTAAAAAAACAGAGACTACTGTTTGATGTGCGTGGTGTATTGCGAATACCACCCACTGCTGTTGGCAAAGGAAAGTCTGTGTGCTTTCTTGAATGTGCCGTGACTGAAGAAGACATAGAGCACACGGGTGTGCAAAGTGTTTCTTTTGACAATCATGCAACTGAAACTGCATATGCTCCAGTATGGCTCTGGAATACAAGTTGGGAACCACCTAAGAAGATGCACTAAACTGTCCAAAAGGCAAATGCTGAATCTAACTTGAAACTTCAGACAGGGAAAAATCCCATCCTGGAAAGCACAAGGCTTTACCACCTAGTAATTTCCAAACCATTGCTGAGAGTCTAGTATATATGCAAAGTGTTACAGTAACTAATCTGCTAATCATAACAAAAAAAAAAGAAAGAAAAAAATGAAAATGGTGAAAAATTAAAATGGCTTTCCCTCTATTACAGAAATGTAAAATTTTATTAGGAGGAAGCTGTTCAGTAGAGTTAAATGGCAAAAGGTATTTATGTATCCAAGATTGCAGCTAGGCATTTCACTTAGCTTACAAAACCACATACACAGGAGAGACCTGATAGTCCCCTGGCTTCAGATTGGTAGATACCTAAC
This sequence comes from Nettapus auritus, assembly GCA_011076525.1. Classification (NCBI taxonomy): domain Eukaryota; kingdom Metazoa; phylum Chordata; class Aves; order Anseriformes; family Anatidae; genus Nettapus; species Nettapus auritus. The sequence goes on from CM021768.1 coordinate 67,578,420, forward strand.
TCATGTAACCTTTGAGCACAAGTTTTAAAAGTACAAAGAGAAGCTTTCCCAATTTACTGGTACTCAGCTCTTAAATGTATGAGTGACTGTATCTCTGGTGTCCATCTTAAGCTGCAGAGTAAGAACTCTCAGTAAGTGCTGTGGTATCTGCTTGACTGGGTGCTGGAATGTGCCCCAGTGGTTTTTTTGACAAGACAAATTATTCCATGTTATTTTCTGTGTTTTGGTTCAAATAGAAAGGAAAAGAGTTCAGTGAGAGAGACTGAATGACACAGCCATGATAGGGTGGGGTTGGCATCTTTCTGCAGGTACAATTTGTGGACCGTCTGGTTGTTGCTCAAGCATACAGCAGTCGCCTGTTGGGTCCTGTCTGTTCGAGTCGTGCTGAACGGTAAAGTTCAAATTGTAGAGGTGTAAATAAAATCCAATTCATGCACAATCAAGTGCCTTCCTGTAGTAGCTTCTTTCTTATGTGGTGCCTGTGTTTTACATCAGCTGCACTGGGCTTATGCAGATAAACACTTTGAGAGAATTGGTGTGCAGAATGTGTTGTCTAGAAATCATGTGGAATAAATCAAGAATGAAAAGCTGTACTCCCCTTGAGGTGATGTTACTTGGATGATAAGTCAAAAATGAGACGTCAGTTTGCTAATTAAGCTATTGTGCTTGGGGCAGGTACTTACTTTAATGTACAATCTATTATAATCCTGCCCAGAAAAATGATTGAGAGGAGAAATAAAAATAATTCAGTAGTCAAAATGCATGGTAGTAAGAGTTGCCCTAGTTGTGCAAATGTCAATTCCTTGAAACAACAGATGTATATACACAAATGTCACTGAAATTACCCAAGCAAACCATTCAAATATTGATTAGCCAAATTACAGGAGATAGGAAACTCACCATAAAACACCACAGGTTGGACTTGCAAGGTAAGCTCAAATTTCAATGACGTCTAAAGTAGTCCACAGTCAAGTATTGTTCTTATCCAAAACCAAGCAGATATTGGCAGCTTGAACTGAGTCATGCTCTGAGGTGTTTTGGGTATATTTTGGAACCTGCTGGCCATACTGAGACACTAGCAATGGTGCCAAAGTCAGCACAGGAGCAGACCTCTTGGTCTGGATTTCAGGCTTTGTTCTACCTAACTTACTCTAAGGAACAAGTCAGAAATCACATACAGAGCAATATTCAGGTGGCTCAAATTCGGGGGCAGGGAAAGTCTAGCCTGCACTTAGGGAACTGTGAGTGATGCAGACCCCTCTGCCTGCACTGCTGTACCTGCTCATCATTTTAACCAGGAAAAAAAAGTATGTAAGGTTTTTATGTAAATAGGCTATTTCTGTTAGGTGTTTCACTTGGTAAGTGCTTGTAGTTCTATGAATGTAACTACTTGGTCTGAGATACAAAAAAAAATAAAAATAGGATCAGTGCACTGACAATGCAGAAAAGTGTTTGTGAGCAGATTCTCCCATCCTGTCTGTATGTACACAGTTCCTAAATGGAACCATTTTTGCAGTCATCTGGGATCCCATCACTAGGATTCCATTGAGCTCACTTGTCTTGCTGAATTGGGACTAAAAGATACTGGAAAAATAACAATGGAACCTAGCACAGACTACCTGTATATTGTTGGATTTTAAGCACTAGTAAAATAAGCTGCTACACTGCAGTGGTGTGAGTTTTGTGAATACAGTGTCCATTTTAATGAATTGTTTCTGACAAACACAGACGAGCACAGCAGAATTTATTCCAAAGCAATACTGGATATTCAAGGTAACAGCAATGAGAAACAGATGATGGAGGAAATATGCGTGTGGTTTTTATGTTTAATTCGGGGTTTAAGACATTATCAAAAAGAACAATAGAATAAAAAATTTAATGTGATTTTAGTACTACTAAGCTATCCAGTGAGAAAAATCTGAAGTCATCACTGGACCTAAGTCAGTGAATAAGTCCAGACCTTGAGGAGGAAAACGAAAACAACCACCCAAAGCCACCCCCCCCCCCCAGATTCCAGAAGACTGATCTTTATCAGAACTCACAAGAAAACTACCCTAAGAGAAACATTTTATTTTTTTTTAAAAATATTTTTTTTTTTTTGCTTTTTTTTTTTTTTTTTTTTTTTTTGACTGAAGACATCACTGGCACTTGGATTGTGTGTTAAGTATGTCTCTTCCTTTGGAGCTTCCCACTTTTCTCAGAATGTCAATCATATTTGTTCTCTTTACTGGGTGCTGATGACTGGCTTTTCTTTGTCCTGGGACCTGCCTTTTTTGATGCATTTTCAAGTTCTTGCAGCCTTTCTTATTAAACTACACAACTCCAATCTATTCTGGATTTCCTTTTTCATTCTTTCCCGATCTTTGACTGCTAACCATTATTTTCTTTACAGTGAAATTCTGTCTACAAGTGAGAGGCCCAAGAATTGTTCTAATACTCCAGCAAAGTCCTTACCAAAGGTGAGGAAAACAGAAATATGATGTGTATGTTATATATCTTATTTGTCTGTTTTATCTGTTGTTACTGTTTGTGCTCCTAATATGCAAGCACAACGTTAGACTTAAGTTAGCAGCAAGATACCAGTGTCTCTTGGTCAGCTTGTAATTTGTTCTTAACTGCATTGTTACCCATGCAAATCCCTAACGTGTATTTTACCTGTTCTGTGCAAGTCTGGTTGCTTAATCATACTTTAGTCACAATAAATTTGTCCTCATAGAACATAGCTGTTATTTTTCTAGGCTATTGCTGTAATTTGCCAAGATGATTTTGACATGAAAAACATTGCAAAGGGATTTGCAACTACCTCTGTACAGCCTGTTGTCAGACACAAATTAAATGATTAGTTTTTCCTTTTATTGTGTCATTAAGGAAAATATTGTCTAGAGTATATATAGGATGGATTCTGATGGAACGTCATTTGGTCAATCTCTTTTGGTCAATCTCTGTTTGGTGAGTGTTTCTTTATCTTATTAATCTTTTCAGATGCTCATTGGATAACTACTTCTAATTCTTTTGTTCATGAAAAGGATCTGCTACATGGTAATCTCTTGCTTCAAGACCAAGGCTTCCAGAAAAAAATCTTTCTTTTAATACTGTTTTGACATTGGATTTTTAACATGCCCTCTTCCTTTTTTTTAAGCAAAAGGAAAGTAAAAACTCAAATGCTTTTTGAGTGTAAAATCACCTCAAATGCAAATTTTTCATTCTTCCAGTGCTTTCTCTAAGTACGTGTCTGCTGACCAAGTTTCATCATTTCATGTTCTTTTTCCATGACTATTTGCTCATCTGTCCTCTTCCTTTCTGTTTGAGATGCCCAAGATAATATTTTTCTGTGCTTAAAAGCAGTTTTACAATTCCCATACAGCAGTGTTAATGAATGAATGTGTTGTATTTCAAAGACATCGCTTTTAAAACGCCAAAACAATTATTTTGTGGTTCATAGACAGTTTAAAAATGGTTACAGACAGATTTTCTCAAACTTTTGTCTTTATGCCGTGTAAGATTTGTAACTTTTTTTTCCTGTTACTATTTCATACAAGAAAAATAATATCCTTTAGCATAGGATGATGGCAAAATTTAAAACCTCAATTTCCATCCAGTTAACTTTTAGTAAATTTATTTAACTTGACGCTTCTTTTTAGACTTAAAGTAGTTTTAATTTACTTGTTTTGGTTTTACATAACCTTGATTATCTAGAATCAGTATTATGAGCCAGATAGGAAGTTTGAACAGGAATTTCTCCCCCATCTGAATAAAACTGATATACTTAGTTAATTTTCAGTTAAGCTGAGCTCTGCAGGCAGACAAGATTTACAGTTTTATATCTCATCATATTCTTTCTGAAATTTGATATTTTACTTGAGGCACCCTTTTTATCTTGTTCGCAGTGGAAAATCAAACAGTGGCAGAACTGTAGCAGGTCTAAGTTATCATGACATTGTTAGGTATGTGAGTAAAGAGCCACAACACAGTATTCTCCACAATAACAACTCCTATGTTCCTGTTTACACCTCATGAATATTTAGAAAAGATATGCTCACGGTTAAATTTGTGCAACTCTGTAACCTTCAGCAAATATCTTCCAATACACTATGTGAGCTCTTTATGCTGACAAAATTTTTTCACTTCTTTTTATAAGTTCTGGACCCTGGAAAAATAAAAAAAAAAAGGCAAAACTTCTATTAGCAATGAAATTGGGAAGGTAATGTACTTGTGAACAAGTTACACGTGTACAACAGCAGTAAGTAAATTCGTTAATGTTTTATAATTCTGCAAGTTGTGTACAAACACTGTATATACAGTGTGGATATACATATGACACTCTTTAATATACATTTTGCTTTTACTCTTCAGCTCAGGTTGCCTTAGATGGTTTGGCATTTGTTAGAAAAATACTGAAATACAGCTTTATTAGGTGGAAGGATGATTCTTTGTGGATAGTCTGGGTGGACACACGTGGAAACTTTTAACATAAGATTTTTCTGTACTTGATCATTTGAAGCAAAGTAATGCAAAGACTTAGAAAAGAGGGAGTAAATCTCAAGGGTTGTGGGAAACATGTTCAATTTCAGTTTATCTTAAGGAATATATCAGAGAGATGAAAAGTAAGGAAAAGCAGGTTTACTGACAGGTAGACAGAAACCAAAGTAGCTCTGCGTTGTGAAGGTCAATAAGCTAAAATAACATAGGAAAGACAAGAGAAAAGCAGAAATAGGGCAAATAAATACAGAAAATGTTTTGACCTAAAATTTGGAATATTTTTCCCTCCCTATTGCAAAGAAACTTTTAAAAGAAAACTCAGTTAAGTATTGTTAGCAAGGGGAAGAACTTTGCATATATCCTTCAACAGTGCCAAGTCCCAGTGATTCCCCAGTAGCAATAGATGTAGCTGAGTTCTGTGTCTATAAATTGCTCCACAGAAACACAAGGATAACTAGGTATGTTCTCTAGCAGTCATTCACAGCTGAACTGACAGGCCTGTCTGCCTGTGTAGGCAATAAAGTTGGTCTTAGGAAATAGAACCAAAGGAATTCTGGCTAGTCAGGCTTTGCTTTTGTTGCTTAATGGAGAAATTTACACTCTTGTGTATTTTAATTTTGATTGAGAATATAAAAGTGGAAACAGAAACAATACCTCTTTCACAAAACATGCTTCGTGGTTTTCATCTTTGCAGCATTGTTCCCTCATGGCAGTAAAAGCCGCAGTGACGGAGGTCAGCTGTTCCTGTGTGATCTGGGGCTTGTATTTGATGAGGTTGATGAGCATTCTGCAAGAAAGGCAAAGCAAGCATTGTGAACCTGGAAGGGTAGGCATACACATTAGGACGACTTCTCAAACACTACTGCAAAATCTTGTCTTTCTTATTGCCCACTTGCTTTCTATAGCTTTTTTTTTTTTCCCACCACTCAGGTAGGTATTTGCGGTGGGGAGTCAATATGTGCCTCATTCTTCTGTGGAAAGAAAAGTGGCAATGCTCATTTTTGGAGTTGTTCCACCATGAATGCCTATGAATACATACAGTCGGTTTGTGTTGTGCACCACTCCAGAGGGTCCAAGGCAGTAGGGGATTGCCATAGCACAAGTTGAACTCAAAGAGCTTTTTTTCTTTATGTTTTTACACTGTGTCTTGTGCAGCTCCTGTAAAGGACGGTGCAAGGAACTACATTTAAGCACCTGTTGCTTCCATTCTGGTGGTGTATACACCAGTGCAGATTCCCACCTCTGAAAATGACTTTCTTCTGATCAAAGGCAGGTAAATATAGGTTGAACTAGAGAGCCAAAGAAACCGCGATAAGCATGAGAGGAAAGCAAAGCAGTTTGGAAAACATGCTGGTGAGCATTGCCAGGATGAGAGTAAGAAACAGGGGGAACAGTAAAACAGGCATGTCTTACTCCTGCTTCTTGTGCTGTAACTTTTCCTCTTCCGTCGTACACAACTCTTCGTGGAAAGTGAACAGACCAGGAGTCAATGATAAGGGCACATAATTCTCATCAATTTCTAGTTTCCCCATGCATGGCCTCCTAAGAGCGTAGGAGCTACTACAGCAGTGGCAAACGCTGGGATTTATTGGGTTGGCTAGGTGTCTTCTACATATTTCTCCAAGCACAAGATCCAGCTTTACCAAAAAAGGTGAAAAAAACCTCATGTTATTGCTTTATTTTCTATTTTCCCCTGAAAGATGCCGCTCTTAGTAAAGTTGTAAATAATAATCAAGAATTTAAATTAAGTTTTGTCTATAAAAGTTTATTTTTCTACTGAATGCTGGCTTTTGTTAGTGCAAAATGGTTCAGATTAATCAGAATATATATGTGCAGTTTTAGAGACTGTTCTTTGTGCATAGATATGATGTGATTTCTTCATAAAATGGTGTTTCTTTTTGATCAGCAGGTTTTGTGGGTATGCTCTACTGTTCTCGTAAACATAATGTTTCATAAATGATGGCTGGGTACAGGCTGAAGCTTATGTGTTTTGACTTGACGGGCTTGGAGAACTCTATGGAAGAACTGCACAAAATGTATCGCTTTCATAGAGCAGTATGGCGTCAGGCATCTAGAAAGGGTGATCACTCTAGACATAACCATCTCTCAGATGAGATCATTAGCTTCGGAGAGAACAGGGTCAGGTTGCCTGTACTGCATAACTGTTAGGTGCCTAGCACTGGCATGACAATTCCTGATCCTCGCAGAGCGTCATGCAAGCATTAACCTCAATGACACTGCATTATGCTTACTTCAGGTGCGTACCTGGTAGCACATCTTCAGTGCAGCTCAGTAGTTGAATCAACATTTTGCTCGTTTACTGGTACTCTAAGTTCTTGGACCCTGCTAGTAGCAGGAATTGTCACAGAAAAAGTAGGACAAAGATGAGGGCGGAAAAAATTACTCACATTTTCTTCAGCACAAGGCAATAGCTTGTCCTGGCTTAACTGGCAGCATTTGGAGCCAATTGTAGTCATTTGTTTGGTGAATTTTATTAGCTCTGCAGATGTTAGCTGAGGCATCTTCTTGGTGAAGCTCATGAGAAGCCTGCAATGATAATTGATTCGATATTGGTGCTTTTGTTCCACCAGGCAGCAGTGAGCAAGCCACTGCCTTCACATACGTAAAGCTCCAGCCAAACCCCACAGAAGAACATTCATTCATACAAGGGCAGGGCGGAGTCTGGTGTTTATAACTCCAGACATGCAAGTATAAGCATGCTCTGTTGGAGATCTCTCCTTCTGACCAATCTCTTACCAGATTAAATAAAATTAATGGTAAGAAGGTCATTTATGTGGTGGTGGGCCCTCTTACGAAATGGTATGTATACTTTTCCTGTGTTATTCACTTCCCTTGAATGTAGGGATATTGTTTAAGAGCCAAATTGAACTCAAGTGACTTACTGACAGACTAAATCAGGGCAGAAGATTAGCTAAAAAAAAAATTCACTTTTTTTTTTCTGCTTAAAAAATATGCTTATTAGCCATCATGGCCAGGAGAAGCATAGCAACTGTTAAATAGGCAGAAGTAGCATACCAGATTTATTGGAAACCTGGAACTCCTAAGGTCTTTTAAAGATCAGACATGCCCAGGAGTACAAAAAGCCTACTCTATCTCCCCAGAATAAGACAGCAGAGGCCTAACTTTAAGTATGCAAGCAGTTTACAGATTTCATTGAGATTGCTTACATACTTCGTTAGGCATGTGCTCATTTACCTTGCAAATCAGGGCCAGAGTTCCTCCAAGAGGCTTGTGCCTGCATGTTGCATTTAAGCATAGCATACATTTAAGCTACTCAGGTTGTGTTCTGTCTACTGTGGTTAAATCTTGTTACAGTTGTTAATATCTACGTCTGCTGCAGGAGACAGAGCAAAGTCTTTGGCAAAAGATGCACCAACTGCCTTTTGGCCAAAATTACGACTCTTAAGTTGGGGCTCATAGCTCAAAATGCAACTATAAAGCAAAAAACATCATAGGAAACATAGGTGAGAGATAGAACCAGTTGTCATTTCACTGCTTCAGGAGTTTGGATAAGGACAGAACCCTTAAGAAGCAAGAACATTGTCTTAGAAAATAATAAAAAAAAAAATCTTAAAAGTAATTAACGTATTGGACCAAACATTCTAGTGGTGTCATTTAGCCTAGCTTTTTTGCCATACATGGATATACTCCGGCCCGAGTTGTGCCAGCTGGTACAGGAATAATATAAGCATAAAATAAAAACAAGTAATACTCGTTTTGGAAATAGTAGTCTCCTTTTTCCTTGTAAATGTCACAGCTTGTTTTCATCACACTTTCCGTTTCATAAATGTGTTTCTTCAGTTCTTCTTCCTGAGGAAAAGAAGTTAGTTTAAGGAGTCACTTTTCAGGGGGAATGCAGAATGCCCTACTGCCTGATGATGAGGCCTTGATATCCAAGGCTGCCCCTCGCCTGATACATATCACCAATTTTTAATTTAATGAGAAGTCTTTATCTGTCTAAAGCCTCTAAACTGCCTCAATGTGACTAACGTCCAATTGAAACGGCTTCATTTAATTTTGTATAATGGATGGAAGGCTAGGTCTGAAACTCAGGGTGGCTCCAAACTTCAGACAAGTACAATGCTAAATGTCTGTATCAGACAATAACCACAAGGGTCTTTCACATTTGCAAGAGGGCAACTGGCACTGCAAGAGAGCCTAGAAGAGAGTAGGTAGTGGCTCACAGGAATGCCAGCTCCACCCACCTCCCCAGCATGTCTGTCTATTCCTGATAAATTACTAGTGTACCACCATAGCACCAATGCAGTCTCTTACAAGCCATCTGCAGGGAGAGGAGGTTGGGTACCTCTTAGCTGATGTTTGCAACAAGAGAGGAGTTGGTTCCTATCCTGTCCCCAGGAAAAAAAAAAAAAAAAAAAAAAAAAGTTGTCTTGACCCAGAGGGCCTGAAGTGTTTCCCACCTACCAGCTCTTTTGATCTACCAGCCTTCTCCCCAGGGTGAGGTTAATACCAAGGGAGGAAAGCAGAGGGCTGCCTGAGGAACCCAGTCCCTCCAGGTACTGCTGCAGGGCTGCGTCCTGCTCCCACTCTGCAATGCCGTGTTCATTTTCCAGCAACCCTCGTCTGCCTCCAGTAACTGAAGGCTGTGACGGCTCTGTTGATGCTTTTCTGTACGGGAATCATTTGGGCCTCACAATGTTTGTTACAGGAACTGTGGGTACTTGCTCTAGACCTGGAGTAGGGATAGTCACTGTTTAGCCAGAACCAGTCCTATGGTCGTGTGCCTGTAACCACCAACGTATTGTGTGAAGCATGATGGCACCCACCCCTCTGCTGCAGCAGTCCTGTGGAGAACCAGTTTTGCAGCACTCATCCAGTAGGTCCTCATATCCTTTACCAATTCTTAAAAGCATTTGAGCAGAAAATTCAGGGTGTCTTCTGGAATATTCATAGAGAAACCTGCAATATGTGGAGTATGTATGTAGCGGATATTAGAGATAAAACAAAACTGCCCTCAAGAGATCAGGGATGGTAAGGACAGCAGGGTGCTTTTGGGATGGTCTCATCTGACCTTGCATGTAACAGGGAGAATTTCACAGAATCACAGCCTGGGATTCAACCAAAACAAAACCTTACTGACTGAGCACAGCATTGCCTGAGCAAGTCCTGTGCATGTAACACTCCCAGTTTAGTGCCAGCTTGGGTCAAGTGTAGCTTACAGCTTTGTATGGTTTGGATTTTTGTTCTTTAAATCCCATCTAAATGATAATGAAATGATTTCCAGTAACAAAGCCATTTATCAATAGACAGCAAAAACAAACAAACAACAAAAAAAAACCTCTGCTAAAAGAAGTTACCTCACTTGGAGTAGCTGTGCTCAGTCTATTTCTTGGGGACTTGATACTGTTTCTGTTGCAGCCATTTTTTGCCCAAGTTTAATACTAATAGGATCAGGGCATCATCACACAAAAGAACATGGCTAGAACAGAAACAGATCAAACCTGTTTGGATCAAGACATGAGCCTGACTTAGATAAGTGTTTTTTAATTCTCATTTAAGAGTGGATTAAAGCTATATTTTGACCGAGATCAGAACTGATACTGCTTAATTTTCACATGCATTTCTTCAGTTTTCTCTGAAATAACCATTGTGCCCCGTTCAGCATTTGTTCCCATTCCATACCATCCAGGTTTGAGTGGTATTTTACTCAGATAAACATGCTCACAGAGCAGACATCTGAGACTAATAAGCTGAACTTTAACTTTCAAACTGGCTCCTTTTGACCCAAGTAGCAAAACAGCAAAATTGAAGAGTAGAGGAAGATGTGTTACCTGGCTAAGTGGGTATCTTTTTCCTGAGCAAAGCGTTCACATACTCCGTTGTCTTCTATAAACTCCCTGACGTGGGGGGACAAGTTTGCAGGCTTGTCATCATTTTCTGCATTAATTATGCATTCACTTCTTTGTAACAGTGGCTTTTCACAGCACTTTTCAATTTTACTTGATATGATGTCTTGGTTGGTGCAGACATAGTGTAGAATCTCTTCCTGAAAGGTAAAGAAAGAAAGGAAAGAAATGTTATCACATTTTGGTCTCTATTTTTTTGATCAGTATTCTTATCTCTGTTTTACAGACAGAGAAGGCGACACCCAAAGAAAGGAGGTGGCTGGCCAATGCTGTGCAACAGTCACTTAGCAGAACAAGGAAGACTGAAGTCCTCTTGCTCTATTTGCTGAAGGCTCTTGCTTGCCATCTGATAGGTGCTAGGTAACCACCTAAACAGAGAAGTTAACTCTCTAGCTAGACAGCACAGACAAGTAGTGAGCTAAAAGGATTTGGTTTGTTAGAAGAAAAGAAAGAACAGAGGACAGGCAGATATTATGTTTTGCTGCAAGTTGCATGGAAAATATATGGCACTGAAGCAGCGTTAGGTCATTTTAGTCACAAAGTGGTTATTTCTGCCCTTTTGGATGACTTGATGCTGGAAAAAGTTAAATGGGAGAGTCAAGCAGATTTTTAGACTGAAGAAACCAACTCCAGGTTTGGCAAGCAACCAGCACCCCACATGAGGGAAAAACAAACAAACAAACAAAAACAACTGTAAACAAGAAAAAAGGCATTTATTTTTTCCAACCATATAAAAATTAAATGAAATTTACCCTGTCGTGCATACACTCCAGCATATCTCCACGACAGCAGTCCTTGTGCATGTTAGCAATATCCATCACAAGTTTGCTAACAGTAACAAAATCAGCTTTAGGAAATTTCTGGCTTATCTGAGCAAGTTTCCTGGAATGAAAAACAATACGTACTGCTTATATTAACAATGTCAGACTGACAGTTCACACCATTTTCCTGTAGAGGGCGTTATGCAAACTGGTCAGAAATGGTCGGCTCCTGCTCCCACTGAAGGTGGTAAAAATGTCCCTTGAAGCCGGTAGCTGAGATACTTAAAGTTATCTGAGGATGCTGGGTGAAATTCAGTGTGAGATAACAAAGACATGGTAGGTGAACATAAAATTACAGGAATAACCTTATGTTTTTAGAGCTGGGCTGTACTGTGCTCACAATCACTCTTTCATCACAACGAGCTTGCTTCATTTCAAACTTTCTTTTTCAGTTTTTGAAAGCTAATGGCAGCTTTTAGGCAAACAGTGACTACTGGCATGCATAAATTTGTATTCTTAATCTGTATGCCTTGTTAGATGCTGCTAGTTAGCTGCAAAGAAAAATGACGTGGCCAGTATTCACGGTCATTGTACTGTGTGCAGGTGTGGATCCACTTTTAAGCTAGTGTGTGACATTCATGCTTTACTTTAATATGTGCATGCAATATGAAGCTTATGGAAGCAGTCGGGAAGGAGTGTCTGTAGCAATGAGTGTCTGTAGCAAAGCATTTTTCATCTTGGTGATGAATTTGGCTGCTCTGTAGCATAAGCAAACAAACCCAAGCCTTGTTTAGCAAGCAGGGGGAAGACTTACAGAGCCTTTATGGTCCTTTCTCCAAACTTCTTCAGAATTCCACATGTGTGTTCCTGCCTCAGGCCGTCTTCTCTGACTGGCTTCATTACCTTTGGTACCTGGTAAGAAAAAGGTAAAGGCCATGAAAACATAACAAAAGACAAGACAATGCTTTAGGGTAAAACTACTGAACTACTGACAACCTTTTTTTTTTTTTTTTTTTTTTTTTTTTTTAAGGAGGGGTTTTTAAATAGTGAAAGATTTTACTGTTCAAGCTACAATCTGAACTAAGTGTTGTGCCTGCTATTACTCATCAGCATGTATTAAATAAGTGTTCTGTGAAAGGAAACTACAACTCTTCTAGACAATAGTTTACTATTTTTAGGGTGGGGAAGAAATCTTCACCTGGAAGCTGCAGGACTGCCTTTGTGTTACTATTAGCTAATGTTAGTTGTTACTTGTTGGTGGTATTAGCTGCCATCTCTTGCAGCCCAGCCGAAGCGTAAGAAAGGCATATTCAGCAAGGGCAGGTTCCCCATGCTTATTTTCCACTGTTACAGGTAAGCTGCTGCGAATTTCTGACTCTGGTTACATGTGGGGCATACCTCTACAGTGCAAACACTTGGCCAAGCAGGTGATGCACTATCATTATGGGGCTATAAACAGGGAAAAAACAAACAACAACAACAAACCAAAAAAAACCACCACACCACAGATTTCTACACTCTGCATACTACCACTTCCTCTCCGGGCATCCTTAAAACAAACATTGTGTACATAGCAGAGTCAGAATTGATACCATGGCAGGTGTGGGGACTGCCCTTGGCTCCATATACATCTACCCAACATCCTAAATCAGGTATTTTCATTTAAAAAATTAAACTATAATTTCAGAGATCGTTTAAGTCTGATTTCAGCCCATCCTTAGCAAGGTGAATTCTAACATCAGATGCTGAAAAAGAAACAGACAATAGCCCTGCCTTAGCATTTGTTTAGCTATGGGAGAGCCACTGCTCATATTATTAAACAAAATCCCTGCAGTGTAATACCTGTCTCCGAAAGCATTCCTCCAGGTTATGAGTGGGGTTTTCAGCACTTCTACAACAGTCCTTCATCATCTCATCATAATGGATAGCAACAGAAAGGATTGTTGGGGCATAGAGAAAAGGATGCCTTCTGGAAACCTCGTAGATGAAACTAAAACAGAGAGCAATGTCTTTACTTTCAGAATAAGCCCCCACATACAGGGGACTGCAGTGTTATTGTAGCATCTGCCAGTACATTAAAATAGCCACTAAAAGTGACTGTTTTCCTGTCAAAACTATCAGCTCTATAGTGCAGTGTTCATCCTGGAAAAAGTCTGATGGGGCTAGCATTTTCCTAGAAATGAAGGGCTCAAATCCTGACAGTCCTGGCCTAAAGGTTGCAAAACATCTGCTTGCCTTTTTAGGACTGAAGGGAGGTCCTTGGTTTCCAGATGAATCCTCTGCATAAACTACAATGAAATAGGTCAGATTGTTTATCATTTGGACCTATGTTCAAAGCAGGAGGTGGCAGAACAGGGTTCACATAAGGACAATCAGAGCTGGCTGGATTATACAAATGTTTCTCATTAAGAAGGAAAAAGAGGATAGCATTACAGAGAGTCTCATACTGAACTTTTGGTTGGTACTGCATTTGTGCTCTCTAGACTTTTTATTTTCATATCCAGGCAACGAATCTATGATTTATTTACTTACTATCCTGTTAACGAATGTTGATTCTGTGAATAATTTTTGCAGGCAGCTTCAGCATTTGGCCTTTCAAAAGGAGAAATGAATGCTCTTGATGAATTTTTAAGGGAGAGGAAGCAAACATTTCTTTCAGGGTCCTTTTTAGCACAGCAGTCAGTAAACCTGGGAAGATTTTCCTCCTGGCATATCGTATCGAGGAAAATCTTGTCCTGTGAAAAATTAGAAAAAAGTTGATGGATGTGAGCATTCCATTTTACTCTTGTGAGCTTTCTGGGGAGACTTGTTAACCCAACAAGCCCTCACTTGCATAAATGTATAGTTTCTTTTTCTTTCCTCCATCTTTGACTGCAACGAATACCAGACTGACCTCTAAAACATAAATGATATATCACTCTCTGATAGCTATTATTACGCCAAGATAGACTTTGAAGTGAAATGGTTTTGGAACACACTGTCCAGCTTTCACTGAACTGAAACCAACATTCAGACCCTTGTTTCTTGATTACATTTGAGATGATAGTTAAGATTTGTATAGTGTTGTTTCTAACATAGCAGAATCTATTCTAATTAAAGTCAGCTTTGTACGATGATTAGTCTCTTGTTTCTTGTTCATAAAATAGCAATGCTCAGGTTCAGCTGTCAGTCATGTATCAGCTGGGAACTGTTTTTATTCAGGGTTTGCTTCAGACCCAAATGACAAATAGAAATGTGTCATAACACAGATGGATATTCATGTTTTGTGATTCAATCTGCTCCAAAAGTGTGTTGGAGCAGACACCATGAAAAACTAGCAGTATGAGTTAATGGAGGAGAACAAACATCTATAAGCATCGTATTTGCTAGAAACATCTAACTAGGCTCTATTGATTTTTTTATTTTATTTTTACACCAGCCATAAAAGCACAATTTTCCAAACATATTTTAGAAACATATAGATGAAGTAATTCAAAAGTTACTGTGATACTGTGATGGTGGGGGGGCCAGGGGGACTTTGTTTTCCTCCACTCATCTTGAGATGCCTTATAGGTGAGAGCATGGAGCAGGAAAAACGTCAATAAAAGCAAATCCAAATTCCAAAAAGGAACACGTTATTAGGAGATGTGACTTCCTAGGGTATACACTAGGAAGTCACATCTCCTAATAACGTGTTCCTTTTTGGAAGAAATACATACCAGTATTCTGAAATTATAAGTCACTTTTGAAAGTCTGTGCCATATTAGAAGTATGGACATGCTTACCAAAGGTTTCAGACAATCTGGGTTGTCTCCATCTGCAGCAGCGCACCTTTTGGCAAGATCTGTTACAGCTTCAGCCATTTTAACCGCTTTGGTGAATGTGCTTCCTTGCACGTACTGAGCAAACATGATCATGGCACTACAAGAACACAGAGAGATAAAGATGTTGCTGCCTACCTAAAAAGTCATCACATTACTTTTAGTGCGAGACAGTAAGATCATATGCTATGATTTCTGTCATCACAGACTGAGTTTGCACAGGCTGGTGGAAGAGGTGAGTGTTTGACTCACAGTATGTGCTCATTTCCAAATGACACAAAATACCACAGGGATGTTCATTGGCACCAAATTTGCAAGTAGACTCTTTATGTGGACAACTTACATGGCTTTAAAATTATTCTCCTGCAGCTGAGAAAAACGCTGGCCAATGCTGTTTTTTTCCTCTGAAAAACAAGATAATTGGTCTTTGAATTAAAAAAAAAAAAAAAAAAAAAAGTTAGGTGAATTCTTCAAATGCTTTTTTAATTATTTATATATATATATATGTATACTAGAGTTTCAGAAAAGCATAATTCAGTGTCTGAGGTAGTAGCACTAGGTTTGGAAGGCATGAGCTCATATTACCTATACGACTTATGGATGAGGATGTGAATTTGTTTTTGAGCTACAGGGCCAATATAGTTCCCTTGCCTCATTCAAGTGTTGTGGGGGGAATACGCTGAAGCCTAGAAGGCTTTCAGCTACTTAGATGATGCAAGTCACATGATTAAAGTCCTTAGAAAATACCTTTTAGCCTTATTTTAGCTATTTAAGGGTGTAGTTGACAACTATTTCACTGCAGATAAAGGCTTCTCTATGTAGAAAGCATGGAATAATTTGAGGGCTACATTGGCAGGCAAAGCTCCACAAAAATTCACAGAGCCACATCCTTCTGTACAAGCTCTGCACTGGCCCAGTGGAAAACAAATGTGCTCAATCTACCTGAAGATTATGTGCAAATCTTTTTCTCTTGTCAGTGGATGATTTATTAATGGCAAAACCTAAACCCAATCATTTCTTGAGTTCCTTGCTCGTTAGAGAATATTTTCAGAGATTAATTTCAACATAGTGGGCATATTCCCGAATCAGGATGGTACTGGCTCACATCCATGTCAGTAGGGCTGAGAGCAGTATAAAAAGATCAAAGTGAAGAAATAAGCCCGCTTCTCCAAGTAACTAGGAAGTGTGAATTGGGATGACAAGAAAAGAGAACAAAAATAGTGGTTGTTTTATGGTCTTGGGCCATTTACTGCATTTGGAAGTTCTGAAGATGAGAAAAGGACTAACGATAGAAATATGTAAAGTGAAAGACTTATCTGAACTGCTCACTACAGGTTTTCAGTTATCTCATTTTTGTCACTTGACCTTAGTGCAAAGTGGGGCCATCATAAGCCTCTCCAGGAGTCAGTGAAGAGCAACTTAGATTCCTCCAAAGGATAATAAAGAGCAATTGCGTAACTTAGCTACTGAATAGCCAAGTAACATCCCTCTTGTGCCTTCACTGTGTCACTCTCCCATGGACTATAGAGGGAAGCTAAAACAACTGCAGACTTTACTTCGGCAGTTTTTTGAGTACCTGAAATTCAGTGGAATAACTCCCCAGAGATTAAATTGCCCTTCAATACAATCCTCTCGGTAAGTATGGGCTGTCCCACTACATGGACTCTCAAGACATTAAGAAGCATCATGTCTACGGTTGATCTCAAGAAACAAGTTATACAGCTACTGTGTTGTTGTATATCTTTCACTTCTAAGAAAATACTATCTAAAATTGGCAGTGATTAAATGAGATACCAAATAACCATACATGCCAAGTTGCATTTATCAGCATTAAATGAAAGAATAAAATAAAAATATGAGATATATTCTTACCTACGTCCCGATAACTTCTAGGCAGGGCTTTGACTACAGTAAAGCTTACTAATAAAATGATATAAATTACTGTTCTCCAATTCATAATGTCAGCCTTTGGCAGAAGCCTGAGATGGGTTTGGTTTATCTCTGAAAGGCAGAAAGATTTAAGAGGAACAATCTTATATACTCTACCGAACGATTTCTGGTTAATCAAAACCCTTTTAGTGCCATATATAACATTAACCCTTTTAGAATATTCCCACAATAATTAAACATGACATTATTTGCTTAGTATGATGAACTGACCAGCTTGTTGCGAAGAAGGGACCTTGTAGATTCTTTTTTTTTCCCTGAAATTTAGACAAATAGACATTTTAAACTTATCGCACTTCAAACAAGAAGTTTAAACATTCCTTGTGCTTTTTATCATAAATGTAGATCTCTTCTACTTACAGATTTGTTCAAAGGTGATTGCTGTGCAGAAGATGCCTTTGTAACACACTGTTGACTGAAAGAACACAAGTCCATCAGTTACACTGAGATTTTTGCATCCCTCCTTGCTGAACAAGCTATCTCTTGCTCCCACACTTGGTGGCATGGTGAAAAAGGTAAATTAAGCAGCCCATGCAACCTATTTGCAGCATTAACAATTAGCATCAAACTATGTCAGAAATCTTGAAGTAAAATCAAAACTATAATGAAGGGGAAAAAATAATAAAGTTACTTAGTGCCTTCTTTAAAAGTATTCTGTAGTCATCATCATGATGAAAACATCAAATTTTTGGAGATAGAAGGCTTCAGAGAGCCATGGGTATTTGTAACTAAGAGACAGGTGGACAAGGATATGTATATTCAGTCTGAAGGAGGCGACAAAGATAGAACTTATTTTTTTAGTGAGAAACTGGCAATATCCTTTGTTCCATGCTGAAGAAAGATGATGAGGGTTGTTTGTTATCACACGAGACAGTATCAAAAAGAAAAAGATTCTGAATGAAGGTGGGAGCATGGGGGCAATCTGGGGAATACCTACTGCAATCCCACATCGCTTTTCCCAGAAACAGCAGGGAGAGATGCAGATTGATCCTCTTATTTTCAGAATGGTACCCTAATACAACCTTGCTACTGTAAGCTCTAAAAATAAGGAAAGTGGGGGGATGGGTACTACAGAAACAGCTGAGACATTGATGCTAGAAACTTTTTTATCGCGAGTTCTTTATATCAGGAGTGTGTTTGAGAGTTTTTGTATGTGTAATGTGCTGTCCTAAGTATTTCAGGAAGCTGTACTTAGCTGCTGCATTTAAAACCCTTAAACTCAATTTCTCTATTGACTTTCACCATGCATAGGATGGTTAAATATTTTTATATATTTAACCACTATTAGGGTGGCAATGTATCTATTTACAGTGAATACTCTTTCATTTGCAGGAGGAAAATGTGTGTACGATATTTAACCAGGAGTGTGTCAAACAGCATAAATAATCAAGAATTCTTGCTTTTCAAACTACAGAAACCATGCCAACAAAATCTGTTTTACACCTAAAGAGACCACAGCTGTTTCCAGACCTTAAAACTATCTGGCAAAGGCCAAGGTAGAGCTAAAACAAGCTGATTGCAGTCAGGGTTTTTGGAGCTGTAAATTCCCATCAGCTGGGGATGGCTGTGTGGAAGGGGGAGAAATGTCCTCTGCAGACTCTTAAAATTCCCAGGTAGCTCTTATGCTGCAAAGTTTTTGTTTTGTGTGTTATTGTAAGACAAGAGGTGAGTTAGTTTGTGTAGGTTGTTTTCCTTTGCTGTTTGTTAGTTTTAGGGGAAAGTTCTTGTTTTTGGGCTGCTCTCTGTTTATGCTGCACTTTGGTTATTAATTAGCATTCTCAAATTAGGCTTCCAAAGAGCAAGAATGTCTCTCCAAAGCTGAGGTATTTAATCTCTCTTCTTGCTAATGAGAGCAGAATTTGTGAGTTTTTTCCCTTAACTTTTTAATTATGGTATAAATATATCCATTGCATTTCTTTAAAGTCAATGTTGGTACTTTTTGGTAATGTAAGTAATACATGTAAAGCATTCCATTATACCCTTCCTTTATTGCATTTGGAGAGTAGTATTCTTACTAAATCTTGATCATTCATTCTAAAATGAGTGATGTTTGTAGGAAGTTCATCCACGTGAAAGAATTAAGTTTCTTCCTGAACAGTGAGATACTTGGTTTTTACAAAATCCTAAGCTGTTTTGATGTGATATTTGGAGTTCTTTTCCAGGTAAATAATTTCCACTAATCTGATGTGCTGTCTAAAACTCACATTGGAACTTTCTTAACTCTCTTTGTAAAGAAAAGATTGCTCACATTCATATTTTTAGACTGTGATTTAAAAAAAATAAAATAAAAATAAAAAATAAAAAAGGAAGCTGGCTAGGCTTAATCTGATTAGGTGATTTGGAATCGATCTTGTTCTGGTACTGGGGTATTTTGCCTGCAGAAGATTTGTTACAGCAACTGTTATGAACCATGAAGTTTTGATTTCTCCCATGCTATCTCCTTTCAAGAGCTTGTCTGTTGCATGCCTAAATCTCCACGGGCCTTATCAGCTTCTAAGGTAATAAAAGAAGTTTCTCATCCCAGGATGCATCCTGCAGGTAGCTAACCTCTGCATGGCTTGGCACAGGGCTAGCTCTGGGTGAGCCAGTAAACAGGTATCAGCAGTCCTACATCTGATCTCTGTAGTCTGGTTACGTTTCTGTAACTTCTGTGGATCTGTCTCCTTAGATGGCTGTGCAGCATGCATCTCGTTAACCTACAGGTTATTTAACCCTCATTATTCAAATAACTTGTATTAAGATATAAATTCAAATAATGCCCGCAGTACGATGGTTAGCAGCACCTGTTCTGCCCCTACCAGCAGTACTTCCTGTCCTCTTGGAAATAAGCAATAACTCCCAGCTCTGAAGGGCAAGTACTTGTAATGGTTAGCTCTCGGAAGGAAAGGATAGAAGTATGGGTTTATACACTAAAAACTGAAACAAAGAAAATCTGGCTTGCTTTTGCAGGTTTTTGTTTTGTTTTAAACCCCCCCTTACATTGAAAATCCTAACCCTTCTCTTTTCCCATCTTCCAATAATTGGTTTGTGGTTGAACATATAGAATTTTCAATTGAAAACAAAAACTATTTTCCTTTTTGATCCATGTTATTCAGTTAATGATCTGTAGGTTCCTTAAGAAAGCTTGTTTTCCTGGAAAGTGTTTGAGTTCTTCCTGCAAATATTTAGCTAAAAAATGTGAGCAGTTCTCTTCTCTCACTGCTGTGATACACAGGTGTGTGAATAGCATTCCAAGCACTCTGAACTAGTATTGTTCTCAGCTCTGCTTGCTAAAACATACTGAACTTATTGTGCATACCATGGAAGTATTGGCCAAAGACAGACTAATTCAAATGAGAAAGCATGTTAGAGCTTGAGGACTGCCGAAGGAGACCTAAGTTTTTTTTTTTTTTTTTTGCCTGTTTTCTAGGATCTGCTTTGAAGCTTATTGAAGGGAGTGGAAGACTTTCCTTTAAGATCACTTGTGACAATATGACAATTAACACTCGCTGCTGAATATATGCCTCAAATATTAAAGCCATTATGGGACGTATTATAAAGAACTTTCTTACCTGTACATTCAGCAGATCTTTTCCAGTGTATGTAGCAAACCTGGAGGCAATACAGGGGGGAAACCTATGTTGTTAACTTCATTTCTTCAAATGATTTAACAGATTATTTGGCAATGCTAGGAAGTCTGATGGTAAAGAATTACTCTCTTCAGTCTGTAAAAGTGACTGATTATCATTTGTGAACTTCTGTTTGACATGGATAACTTCCTGGATTGGTATATTTTGCCAGAACTGCGTGTTTCAACTGTTTTCTTACTGCATACATAGTTCAGTTGTGACTCTGTTAAAAAAAGCTGTCTAAACTCATGAGCTATTCCCTACGTGGAGATATGACTTGTTTCATGAGTAACATGGAATGTTTGATGTGGAATTCAAGTATTCTCTACTACGTGTTTAAATATCTTCATTGCTGATATAAGTTGAAAAAGATGCATGATGGTGTAATGCATATCATTTCTCTCGCTAAGAGGATTCTGTTTAAATTCCGTTAACTTTAGGAAATGAAAAGATTCATGTGTAATATCTGGCTTCTCCCCTTTTTTCAGTCACACTTGAGTGCTTTGTGTGGCCCCTTGGTTTGATATGATCTGACAATTTTCCCTTGAGTGCCTGTCGTAAGGAGTGTTCACCCTATGGGTATGTAAGCATGTCGGCACAGGAGACTGGGTAACCTCTGGCAGTACAGGTGGAAGCATGCCTATGCCGCGCACGCCTACCTGCTGCCGTAAGCTGGCAAAGATGTCCTCTGTCCTTTGGTTCCTCTGAGTCACTTGGCTGGGAATGAAACAACTTTCCTTGCCACTTTACTGGCAGTGCTCTACGCCCTTTGTCTCTGGGCTTGTTTGGACACATTTGCAGTGTGTTATGTCAGAGTGGTGTGTTGGTGGAAAGTGCACTGGGTGCTTTGTTTGGTCCCAATGTTTGGAATAAATTGACATGTCCCAGGAGCACTTATTTGTGTGGGTGTTAGTACTGTAGCACTCTTAGCATGTCTACACAGAAAGAAGCTTACCCTCTCTTCAGTTTCTTTTAGTTCTGGTAAAATTTTCTGGTGTACTTTAAAGTGAAACAAGAAGGAACAAAGCCTGTTAGCAAGTAGACAAATTAACACCTTCATAAATTGGATATATTCATTAGCTTCAGACTCTGTAGCCCTCTTTGCAGCATAAATTCACATACATTTCACAGCCATTCTTCCACTGGGACTTCTCTTCCCATTCATTTTGCCTATGACACTGACGGGATGCTGACGGAAGACTGATCTGTCCAGGATAACTCTGTAGGCCATCTACTACCATGTGGCTACCAGGGTGACAGAGCCATTTAGCATTCCCAAAGAGGAAACTGAAGAGGTTTAGTCAGTGGCTGATACAGCCACCTCATTGTCCTAACAGATGGCTTGTTATTTATATGTGATCAAGGATTCCTCATTGGCCTGTTCTTGATGAAATTATTCTTAAGCTTCTGAGAAGAAATCTGGGTTTCATCCATATGAAGAGCTATTCTCCTAGCTACAGTTCTATGAAGCTGTGCCTTTCTCCTAGGTGTGCTGCAACAAACAAGAGCACAAGAAGAAAAAGCAACCATCCCATTGTTGCTGCCTGCTGGAGCTCCATGGCACTGTTCCTGCCTTTTTTTAGCATACAACCTTTCACTTGAGTCTTTCCAGGTACAGGATGTAAAGTTTCTGTCCAAAAGGACATTTGGTCACTTCCATGTCATAAGGACTGAGTAGTACCCTGCAAGTATTACTACTCATACTTCTATCTTGCTTTATTTCTCACCTTCTGATTTATTCCGGGGCCATGTCAACAACAAAATACATGTTTACTATAGAGTACAGAAGACATAATCGAGTAAATAAAGTGGTTACAACTCACATCAGAGGGAATCTCTGTAACAGACATTATTTTAGATTGTAGAAAGAGGATAGAAAATGGATATGTATGTTGTATTTGGAGGATTGACATCGCTTTTCAGGAGTGCAAGTTCTGGTTTCATTCAAGGGGGTGGCATTGGTGCCAGTATGGATTGATTCATCAAGAGAACTGAGTGCCTGCTTTTGCTCTGCAGGACGCTTTCTTTCACGCCATAATGAGATGATCTTATTGGATCTTACCTTGTTTTGCTTTGTGTGAGGATCACGTTGATGAGAGGCTCTTCTGCTTTCCATACTTACTGCAACAAAATGTCCCTCTGGAGGTTCTGGGCTGAATTGGTTATCACACCCTAAGGACAGAAGAAGCAATCATTGATAATGGGTGGATTGTGGGTATCAGGACTGGGATCTGCGGCCTGGTATTTAGCATGCAAGCTTTAAATGAGTGCTGTTTCTGCTGAGGTTGCTGCATTTGTTACAACACAAATGCTTTTTGTAGGGAAGGAAATCATGTATACCAGTTAAGTATGAGAGCATAAGACAAACCTACAAAATCTGGAAGGGAAGAAGTAAGCTATCCTTCAAGTTAATATCCTTTTTTTCTTCTTCCCTCTCTCCCTAATTTCCTAAACTCCTACATCTATGTATGTTCCAAATCCCACAGGGAGTTGTTTACAGCTGAATGGGACACAACAAAGTACAAAGGGTGACATTTACAACTCGTCCTTGTCTTTATCTGGCACCTGTAGGCGTGATGGTCTAGCCAAGTGAAACACCATTGCTGAATGTCAAAACAAGCTATCTTAATAGTATCACTGTTATCTTAATACAACACAAACTTTGGTTGCAGTGACCTGCTTACACAATGTTTTTGATAAGGTGGGGAACTTACTATGCCTGCTTGCAGGTAACAAAACAAAATGCATGCACTTCAGAAGGCCCCAAACAATTTCTTATGGCTGCTCTGCAAAAGACTGCTCCCAAGATAATCACTGTTGTACAGCTCACTGTGGACCTACAAGAATTTTAGCTTTTGGAGTACAAATTGTCTTTTAACTCCTCAGTGTATGGCATTGCCTTATCTGGGGTTCTCTTCTGGTCAAGTCATCCTCCCACTGCTGCCCTCTCTGCTCCCCTGTACTCCTAACACCACTCAGTTTGCAGCCTGACCCTCAGGGCTGACTGTTCTAGCAGGCCCACAGAGTGGTGACAGCTGTCAAGACCAAATACCCTTTTGAAACCATGCTGCCAGCTTTTACAGATCACTTTCTGAAAAGGATGAGGACTTGCCTTGGTTCAAATGCATAGAGCAGTTATTTTAGACTTGCAGGTGGAAAGTTTGTTGACTTCCATTCCACTAGGAATCAATTTGAGATGGTTCTTCTAGCAAAGGATCCTGTTTCTCAGTGGAATACTGCCTTATGAGCTTTCATTTTTCAAAGAAGGCCAGTGGCTCCTATCTTTTCTTAATCTTTTCCTGACAATTTTTAGATTGTTCATGCAGCAAAAGTATTATGGTTGAATGAACAACTTTGAAAAGTAGACATGAAGAGCTCTTAAGTGCTAATTTCATATATAGTGCTTGTTCTTGCTTAAACATTTCTAAACCTACTTTTTCAGTTTTCACACTTGACTGTTGTCCACTGAATATCTCCTGTGTGTGCTGCTGGATAACTAAAATATGGTATGGCAGTTGGTTAGCATAGCACTTTGCCCAGAAAACTCCTGTTAGTTTCTGGAGTAGTACTAATCAAGACCAGGAGGGCTACCTAGGGTATCTCAAGTGGTGTTAGATGCCATCTTGTAGTCAACTAAATCTAGTCTCTGTAGCTTCTGCATGTCTGAAGAATGAGACAAGCAGGCCAGTTGTATAGGATGCCTTAGAATTCTAGAGACTTCTAATGACTTGCCCCTCTTTCTTTTAAGGCAAAGGCATGTAAATTTGCTCTCCCTATTGAATTATGTCTACCTGGCAGAAATACATTCTAGAAGAGACAGAAAGACAACCATTCAGGACTCCTCCTGCTAGAAATGAGACAATGGAACAGGTCACTCTTGCTGCAGTTCAGCATTGAAGTATGTAAGGGTTCTTTAAGGAAGGGATATGGAAGAGTGAGGAGGCAATGGCTTTCATTTCTACCATATCTACTCTTGCATTAAGCCATTTCTGCAATGCATGTATAGTTTGCTTTTGCTTTACAGAATTAGCCAACAACTGGAACAACATAAGTTTCCCAAGTGTTTCTTCATTACCCAATTAAAAAAGAAGATATAAAACAACAACAATAAATACATATTCTTTCACAGTATGACTCCCAAGAGCAATCCAACAACCGCTTTTTCCTGCACAGGTACTACAAAGGACATGTTGCTTGGACCATGTAGAAGATTCCCAGACACTGGGAGAACACACATCCTAGTAGACATGTCCAGATGCTACCAGTCTCTCTCTGTATGTATTCTGAAGAGGAGCTTTTTCACTTCAGTTCTTTGTGAAATTATGCAAAAAAACTTACCGACACAGTTGCAAAGCTGTAAGGTCATTTTAAGAAGGAGAACAACTCTACTAGGATTTTCCTACCTATATTTTGAGCAAGTCTTTTCTGACTTTTTTTGGATGTACCAAATTGGAAAAGAAAAAAATCAAAGAATGAACCAATAGCCACTTTATTATTGTGGATTATATGTGACTATGCAGGGGAGCTTCAAAACAAAGAAGACTGGAAGCAATGAAATTACTTATATGCTGTTATCAATGAGTGCCTGTAAATAACCACACAAATGTAAATTTCCATTAGACTTCAACGAGGCTCCCCAACTACAATCAACCTTGCTGAAAATAAGTGTGACAAAATTACTTATTAGGTTTGTGATTTTGGCCAGATTATTTCGAAAACACCTTGTAAACTCAGATTTTTACTTTGCCCAGCTACTTAAGAAATTGTGTAAATAAAAATTGTGGTACAAGTCTTCCTGTAAAATATAACTTGGTGTAACCCTCAAACTGTGCAGCCTTTTCATTTGTCAGTATTTCTTGAAAATTGGTCTGTATTGGTATTGGCATGTAATGGCTCAGGCCGAGGGGAGATTTGCCTTCATTATTCACTTAGGACTGCATATTATTAGGAAGTTAATTCAGAGTATCGATTGCTTTGCGTAACTTGAGGGACAGTTTCCCCTAACTTCTCCATGTTTACATGCTTCTAATGAAAGAGGTAAATGAAGTTTTTTTTTTTTTTTCTTCAGAGAAGACCAGAGGGGACAGTATGCTCTCACATATCTTGTGAAACACCTATATGCAGTTAAATTTGATAGATTCTGCAACCAAAGCCATATTAAATGTGTTTCAGTACTAGTCCTAGTGACATGTAGTTTTATCTTGGTTGAAACTCAACTTACTAGTTCTGGTTGCAGAAAAGTCATTTCCAGGTCTTTGGGTCAAGACAATAACACAGCATGAATCAGAAAACATAACAGAAAATAAAATCACTTAGCAGTCATTACTAAACTATACTTACTTGTAATTAACTTAAAAAGCACACCCACTGCTGAGCAGCAAGTCATGTGCTACCCTTAGTAAGACATAACAGAGAACAACCCCTGGGCAAAAAGATCATAAAGATTTATATTATGAAAAATATACACCTGACAATGCTAGGGGATTTTCTTGTATATCTTAAGATGCACCCAAAAATTGCACATTTTTGATGTCATGAAGATCTTCCAACATGTATCTGAGAGCAGAAATGCTGCTGTTTGACCAAGAGAAATTTTCTGTAAAGTTAGGAGCATGCCTTGGTCCAAAGCCACTACTCATTGCCAAGCTCTGGAGATACTCTACTGTTTTTTTTTTGTTGTTTTGTTTTGTTTAAAAAAAAATCTGAACTCTTCAAGATCAGCATCATAAGCTGGTATGGAGAGCTAGAAAAACATTCTTGCTAACTGATCAGTTTGCTATTTTCTTTCTCATGTCCTGTATATAAGTGTTACCAAAGATCAGGATGTTATCAAACGTTCAAATGAAAGCTGAAGCATGCATTAAAGGAATTCCCATTTATTAAAGCTGCAGCTAGTGGTCTTACAAGAGACTCTAGAATCATGAGCTCCCAAATATAGAGACTGAATGCAAAGCAAATGGGGCCAAGAGGGCGTGGCATTTCATCAACCTCAGAGGGACTGTGAGAAATCAAGCAGTAACAGGGAAATGCCATGGCTAGGAGATGACAATACCTTGTGGGGATGTCTTTACAAATACCAGTACCAATACCCAGTATTTTTTAAAAGACAATGGAAACTGTGCTTACACACAAGACAACTGTCACTTCATAATTCAGAGTATAGTGCAGGTACAGACAGGAGGAGGTAGCTGATTCATTCAGGGATGAAGAAAATAAGGAGCGTTGGGCAGGTGAGAGGAGAGTCTGATGGATGCAGATGATGAGTGGTCAGGTGAAGTAATTAAAGACTGAAGGAGAAGGCAGAAGGAAGTGGATATGGTTTCTTATCCTTTTGCCCCTGGAGAAGTCAGATAAAGATCTTGCTTTCTAATCACCTAAGCGAAAGGCGTAATTTCTAACTTTTGGATCATGCTGTTATTATGAAAGCTTTGGAATCTGTGCAAATATCTTCTTCACACAGCAATGGTAGGTTTTGTACAAGAATTAATGATTTTGACTTTGTTTTGTTGTTTTAGCATATGAAATCTAAATATAACAAATAGGTTAATTTAGAGGAGTTTTCCATCAACTAAGTGTTAATGGATGATTCTGTCAAAACTGTGTTTCATGTAAAGGATGGGTTTGTGGCTGCCATCAGGCTTTTTCCAAAGACTGAAAAACTTGATTTGCAGATGTAGTCTTTGTGAATGTTCGAGGTTCACTGGTCATGGTTTTATTAACGTTCAGAGAGGGTATATGAAAAAGAGATATGAGCTATTAAAAAAGTGAAAATGGAGAAAGTAAAAATTAGCTCACATATTACTGAGCGGCTACAGTACATCACAAACTACAGCTAAATATTAATTTGCTATACTGTGCTGTTGTAGGAGGAGGAATAGGAAATAGGGCATACAAACAGGAGCAGACTGCAAGGCTTTGTAATTCTCTGAAATACTCAGTACTGCTAGATCTCACTCTTTTAGATCCTTGTGTATTACAGCAGTACCATGTTCACAGAATCATCTAGGTTGGAAGAGACCTCTAAGATCACCTAGTCCAACCTCTGACTTAACACCAACAAGTCCTCCACTAAACTATATTGCTAAGCTCTAAATCTAAACGTCTTTTAAAGACCTCCAGGGATGGAGACTCAACCACTTCCCTGGGCAGCCTATTCCAGTGTCTAACAACCCTTTCAGTAAAGTTCTTCCTAATATCCAACCTAAGGCTCCCCTGGCACAACTTTAGCCCATTCCCCCTTGTCCTGTCACCAGGCACGTGGGAGAACAGACCAACCGCCACCTGCTACAGCCTCCTTTCAGGTACTTGTAGAGTGTGATAAGGTCGCCCCTGAGCCTCCTCTTCTCCAGGCTAAACAGTCCCAGCTCCCTCAGCCGCTCCTCATAAGACTTGTTCTCCAGACCCCTCACCAGCTTCGTAGCCCTTCTCTGGACTCGCTCAAGCACCTCCATGTCCTTCTTGTAGTGAGGGGCCCAAAACTGAACACAGTACTCGAGGTGTGGCCTCACCAGAGCCGAGTACAGGGGGACAATCACATCCCTGGACCTGCTGGCCATGCTGTTTCTTATGCAAGCCAGGATGCTGTTGGCCTTCTTAGCTGCCTGAGCACACTGCTGGCTCATATTCAGCCGACTAGCAACCAATACTCCCAGGTCCTTCTCTGCCAGGCAGCTTTCCAGCCACTCATCTCCCAGCCTGTAGGCCTTCCGAAAACCTGTCATAGCATACAAATGTGTGTACTGATTTGTGTTTTGATTTTCCATTTGGAAAATCAAGTTCCACTTAAGAATACTTGTGTAATTTTTCAGTGAGTTCTAGGGACTAGAAGACAAAACAGAAGTATCAAAGCAAAAAGTCTGTTGAAATACCCTAACAAATGCTGCTGCATGAAAACAAGTCAGAAGTGTCATGCCAAGAGTTACCGTAACAGTTGGCCTTTCTGAAACTTGAAGTTATGGTTCAGGTTTGGTAACAAAAGCTTAAATATGTTCCAGGTTCCAGGAGAGTTTTCCCTACCTCTTTAGGAGACACTTATGTGGTTACAGAATATTTTTTCACTGTCGTCTTAGCTAGAGCTGCATCTCTGCTTATTCCTCTGCCTTCTGAACTCAGACACAACTCAGACACTACAAGGAAAAAAGAAAAGTTACCTCATTATAAAGGAACCTGGATTGACAAAAAGTATCAGTTTTGGAAAAACACAGCCCAAAAGAGCCTTTAAGAATACATGGAAAATTGCTCAGCATGGGAGTAAAAGCTGTTAAGATGTAATTTTAAAAACCACAGCATTACTGAGGCTTTAGATAGTCCTTTAAGTGCTGTAGCTTGTCTGTGGTGCTCTTTCTGTAACTGAAAGATGTTTTCATGTTCAAGAGTGAAATGGATGGATTTCTATGACTTGTAGAACCTGGGTGGGGGTGTCAGTCCATTTCTTTCAGATTTTTTGGTATATTGATATTCAACTTTACTCTGTTCTCTTGACGTGTCACTTTTTTCAACAATTATACATGCAGCCTGGAAATCATGCATATGAATTTTTTATCCCTTTGGAGTCAGTAAAATCACACAAGCAGTAATTAAAAACACATTCTGGATTACTAGATCTTGATGGAATTGCTAACTTGCTTTGTATATGTAATTATTGTCACTGTTTAAAAGATCTACCAGACATTACAGTGAGCTAACCAGCACATGAAAGACTGGAAAACTATTGAGAATTCCCCACTTCTTTATAGTCTTGTGAGGCTAGACCTGATTTCTCTGCTTCAGAATCCTAGCTGAACATTTTCCTTGGACAAGCTTAACGTGTTCTAATGAACTACAACTAAACTACACTGTCATAGAGCAGGTTAGTCTCAGCTGCGGTGAATGACTGTGAATTAGATAATGGGAATGGCCTTTATAATGACTTTTGTGCTCCTTTCCATGAACATGAAACAATGAAGGGAAAGTGTTTAACTGCAGCTGCTGAACGTTTCTTGCTCAAATTCACTAAGCTCTGCATCTCTAATGAGATGATTGTGAACACCTTGAGGTCACATACATTCTTCTAAAACAATGCATAACTATGACTGACTGACTGAAATTTCAAACTTTCCAATTGTATCAAGATTCACAAATTCTTCCCTTCACATTTTCAACCTCATGTCTCTGTTTCATTCTGAGTGTACTTATGTGGTTCTGTAGAAGATTCTCAGTTCATGAACTGGAGTCACAAAGGGTTTCAAAGTCAAAAAAATTGCCCTCATAAAATGCTTTATTATGCAAGGGCTCTAAGCAGGAAAAAAAAAAAAAAAAAAGCCATCTTACATTCAACTGTACAAGATTTGTGCTTTTTTTGTTGTTGTTTGTGGATTGAAACTAAGTATGTAATAGAAAATCATGGTGTTTTAGTGGTGTGGAACCCAGCAATGTCTCTGTTAGGAACTCACTGCAATGAAGGACATGATTTTGATTGTTGACTTCTTAAAAGGCATCTCTAAAGTTCTTTTTATAAAGAACTAAAGGCATAAATAGACATGTCTAAAAACAGCTCACTGTGCAGTTCTTTGCAAGAGAAGAGATGCTTGATCTGTGGCTATAAAAATAATAAAATAAGAGAACATTACTAGCCATCTTCTTTAGACTGATTGGCTCTTTGGAACATTCTCTTACTGTGTAATTATTATCATGAAGAGTCAAATGTTCCTATTAAAGTCTAGCTAAAAATCATACCACCTTTCATATTATGTGATTGGTGGGACATAAATATTTTAAAAGAGCAAGAAATAGAGAAAACAATGGGATGCCTATCCATAAATAGTGCTGTAACAACCATCTTGTGTAAGGAGTGCCTGTAAGATCTTTGCCTTAGAGCAGTCACCAGCAGACCAGGGCAGATGCAGATTTATAACGATTTTATTTACTATTCATTTTTTGCAAAGTAATAGAATTGAAAAGTTTCTGGAAAAGCATGTGGTTTGACAAAAAAAATGAAGATTTATGAAACTGTCATTCAATACCAAGGAAAAAAGGTAATGGGCAGGAGAAGTTACACACAAGCATTTTATCTTCATATTTTCCCCTTGGACAACCTAGATGGGATTAAAAAAAATAAAAGATTATTTTGCAAAACAGTAGCATTCTAGTAGCACTTCAACCTTCCATATGCTGTATGATTGCAGTTGGTAGACTACCCACTGAGAAAGCCAACATACAGTGGCTAAAGGGCAGCTAGATGCTCTTTTTGATTTGAAGTTAAATGGGTAGAAAGATGGGGAGATAGGGATGGGATAACCCGTTTTTATATAAATGTTATTTCTTTTACCTACCGTATCTTAAGCACCAATTCCTAATGTGGCTCTGCTCTGGACTATTAGATTGGCACCCTAGAAAAAGGAATGCAAACAGTTGTGAAAGAGAAACAAAGGGAGCACAGTATGCAGTGCTTGTGCAAGAATTTCTATGAACTTCAACTTGTGTCTGTGTTATGGCTCAAAGGATAATTCTAATGGTACTTTCTAAGTTTAGGAGCTGTGTGTTCTTGTATGCTGGGTATCTTTAAATTTTGCAAAGGTAGAAAATAAACATTTAAAGTGAATTACAGACAGAATAATTCCTTCTAAGGCCTTCCTAATATAGGTACCTATGCGATACTTTGGTTATAAATAATAAATAATAATAAAAAAGGATTCACTCAATAATGCAGGTCCTTTAATGCTTCAAATAATAAAGAGATTGCTCTTTGGAAACTGACATTTATACCCCTTTCCTAGTGGCGGTTTCCTAAAGAGTTCCCCGTTTCCTGTATGCTTATTTTTATTTTTAAAGGAGATAGGAAATACCTCTTCGCCAAAGCATGTCTCAATATCTGACTGCTTGCAGCACTTGTCTACCATGGCAGTGAACCCATCAGCAATTGTCTTTATTTGTTCTTCTGTCATCTGGGGCTTGCGTTTAATGAGGTTGACAAGCAATCTGAAAACAAAACATCAAGCCATAGTTAACGTTATCTGTTGTCATTTGTTTTGCCCATTTAGAATATGTCATTCTATGCAGATACAGTTCATTTAAGAGGCTTTTTGTCATGCCTCAAGAGGTCTTTGTGAAACTCCCTGTCTACCACCATCACTTGCTGGGTTTTTGTTATCCTGGTTATGGATGTGAAAGAACTTGGTGAAATGATCTGTATGCTGCATTAACTGAGTAAATCCTAAGACTTGCAATGTCTGAGGCCCTACATGAAAATGGTCACGTTTAGTTAAGACACTAATTTCATTTGAAGAAAGTAACTTATTGTGCCTCTTCTCAACTATGTGATGTGACATGCTGACAAGCTCAGTACAAATACATGGTTCCATCTGGTTTTCTCTGTCGCTAGTGAAGTCCCAGTCAGACAACAGATCAGGGGTTTTTGTTAGCTTACTTTTGTCCCTGCTCAAGTGTTAAATTTTTGAGTTTATTCCCCAAGGAATTTCATTTAGCTTACTTCATCTGGCCTATTGCCCGTTCTTCAGCAGGAGCACTGCACAATTTTTCATCGAAGTTGAACATCTCGGGATTAAATGGTGGAGGAACGTATTTGGTATCTACTCCCATAGCACTGAAACATGGTCTCCTGTAAGCGTAGGAGTCACTGCAGCAGTGTGAAACATTGTCATTTATAGGTGAGGTCTCCTGTCTCCTGCACATATCCTGAATCACCATGCTCAGCTGGTGAGAGATAGATGGAAAAAAGTACAAACATGAGTTAAACCTTCTTCAATAACAGAAGAAATGTGTGATGTTTGTGTCACTATAGCATAGCTGAAAGTGGAAGCTTTCCAATGTAATCAGCTGCTCAGAAATGGCACAGTTTTAGAATTTAAAATGAATGTGTATTCTTGGAGTCGGGTGTTTTTTTTTAATCTGCTGACAGTATGACCATTAGACTACAATCAATAAGAATGGTTTTCTTTTAAGAGGCTCTTTTTCCAAACACCTGCCTTTCTCCTTCTGAAGGAGAGCAAAGCTGAGTTACAATTTTCACAAGCTGCCATCTGAGAGAGCTATTTAGGTCCTCATGTCCATTAAAAATGAATGGACTTCCAATCCTGTTATGTTGCTAATTAGCTTAAGGGCTATCAAAAATCAGCGTGAGTTTACTATCCCACCAGAATTCCATGTTTTGAGAACAGAAGAAATCTCTCAGAGGAATAAAAAGAAAAAACAAATGTACTCACATAACCCTCGGAACAATGTAGGCGTTTGTTTTCAGGAAGCTTGCAGCACTTGGTGCCAACACCTGTCATTCTCTTTCCAATTTCAAGCAAGGCCTCAGTTGATACCTGAGGCATTTTCTTAGTGTAGCGGATCAGCAATCTGAAAAAATTGCATTAAAAATGACTGCTCACTTTTGAAGAATTCTCTGCTTAACTACACTAGTGAACTGAAAATAGAAGTCAGGTTTAAATGCATATTCCCAAAGCTGCCAGAAGCATTGTTTATGCTGGAGAATACTTATCAGAAAGTACTTACGCCTTGAGGAAGTCTCCCTCACCATGGGTAGCAAGAAGGTCGCAGTTTGTCTTTACAACATCCTGAGTTTCTTTGATATGTTCGTTCAGTTGATCTTGCTGCAAACAAGTAAAAATTTATCAGTAACATTAGAGCAGGACATTCCGGTCACAATCATGCAAATATACCTTATGGTCTCTTCTAAATCTTACTAGCTCTAAGTTATCCATTATGCAAGGCCAACTGTTTGCTTCTAGTCTAGCTGGAGTAAGGGGGCCTTGATTCACAAATGAGCTTTCAGTTCTAACAGAATTTCTGAGGAAAAAAAAAAAAAAAAAGCTGAGATTATTTCATATCTTTATCATGGGTTCTGCACTGCTTCATGTCCCATCAGAATATTAACTTCTTCTGGGATTAGTCTCTCAAAATGCTTTTTGTCTGCTCCTCGACTGAATTGCTTCATGATTGGTACCAACCAAGCATTGTAGTCACATGCAAACAAAGTATTGCACCTACAGCATTTGCATAGCACTCAGCAGGGTTGTCGGTTTTGCAGCACTTTTCCAGGAGTGTTTCGTATCCTTTAGCAATTCTCAGAATCAGCTGTGTGGAGAACTCAGGGTGTCTTCGTGAGTATTCATAAACAAACCTGAAAGACACACGAGCTGACAGCATTAGAGCTCCTGAACAACATGCTGCTTTCCTCATACACAACACAGTAATTGACAGTGACGGTCAGATGAGATCATGTAAGGTGGACAGTGAGTTTGAAATGTTCCCTGCTTTTTTTAGTAGAATTTTTTGGGTTTTGGCCATTCTTCTGACTGCTAACAGGGCAAATTTAAGAGGAACAAAATAGTTTCCCCAGGACAGAATGCTTCTCAAGCAGATAATGTATGTGGACCTGCACAAAACCCCTGAATAAAGGAAAGGCAACTATAAATTCAGCTTTGATAACAGCCCAAACGTGTGAATGAGAAACTAGGCCTGAAGTTACATCTGCCACATTGGACTTCCGTGTGGTCCTCTCCTTCCTCCATACACACTTGAAATATCCAAGAGGACTTTTTTTATTTTCTTCCAGTGATACAAAAGGCCATAGCCCAGAAACAAGAGCAGATCATTTACAGGACAAGCACATGTACTGTTTGCACTACTTACTCTGACATGAATGCATCATGGCCTGCCTCAAAGCTTTTACAGACTTCCTTATCTTGGATGTATTTTTCAACTAGTGAAGGAAGATCTTCAGGTTTGTCATCAAACTCTGCTTCCATAATGCACTGGCTTCGTTCCACAACAGGCTTCTCACAGCAGTCTTTGATTTTACTTGAGAAAGTCTCATGTTTAGAACACATGTAGTTCACAAGCTCTGCCTGTAAAGTTAAAATAGAGCTTCAGATAAGCTATGAAATAATAATTTAAAGATAGATCAGTTTAACTCTCTTCTCTGTTTCAGACTTTTTTTTTTTTTTTCCATTCAGGTTACTTATTTACTTATCAGTTTCCTAAAGAAATGCTGCCTCCATACAAAAGGAAATAATCAGAGGGACTGGCATTTCCTGCATGTGTTAAGCACGATGTTCACAGGCATGGGGGAGAATCAACTTCCCTCCCTGATCTTGGAATCTTTGAGAAGACAAACTCTGGAAAGGCAAGTTAAAGCCACTGAGACTATCACAAGGATGCTTGATTAATCTTTTCAGTCCTGTCACATGTCCAGCCATGACAGAAAACAAAACATTAAAAACCCTAGAGTTTTATGA
>CM021768.1:67613152-67634724 GCA_011076525.1 Nettapus auritus
CCAGCCATGACAGAAAACAAAACATTAAAAACCCTAGAGTTTTATGAAGCCAAACCAGCACACCAGCTGGTCATAAGTTTAAGAGGTATGTCCAAGTTCCAGCTGGGCAGGCAATATTTAGATAAGGTTATTATTGTAGTTTTGCAAATCCTCCCATGCAAGCTGTCCTGTAGAATTCATTAGGACTATAGAAAAACTGGATTAATGGTGATTAAAATCATAGAGCAGGATTGCAGAGAATTTCTTTCTGCCTCCACTTTCTCTCTGTTTACAATTGACTTGAAGTGAGCAAATGTCATCAAACAATCTGCCTCCCAGATGAACATTTTGATTTTGACCACATACACACACTATATATATATGTATATATATAAATAAAAACTCTTTGCCCTCATGATCATGGTCCAAAACCTAGTTCCAGTAACAGTCATCTGAGCTGACTGTAGGTTTTTAGTGGCTGAGGAACCTTCTAGCAGCGTTGAATAGAAGTTCCTAGGACTGTGAACTTCAGCAGCTATTCATGCTGCTGAATTTTTTATTTTCCTACTAGTTTTCATATATGTAAACATTTTAAAAGAATATTTAGCTTACCCTGTCATCCATGCACTCCACCATGTCCCCTTCACAGCACTCTTTGTAGACATCCTTAACATCATGGATAAGTTTTGAGATTTCTGTGAATGAAGCCTTGGGATATTTTTGACTCATGAGAGCAAGTTTACTGGACAAAGGAGAAGAAAAATACTCTTGATTCAAAGCACCATATGGAACAGAAAACTTGCAAGTCACTAACGCTTATATAACACTAACATCAATGATGTTAGAAGTAAACATTCATTCTTCTCACCTAACCTCAGGTTAAAAAAAAAAAGGCATTGACACCTGTACCCGCAACCCAGTTCTCCTTTTAAATGAACAATAACAAAGAAACTTGGATTTTTCTGATCTGAGGTGTATATATAAGAACCACACCCTAGAATTCCCTCTCTGTCAAATGACTGTAAAGCATCTCTGTAATAGCACACATATCAGAACAGGGCACGACTTTGGCAAACACATAGATTAAACACGTTGGAATCTGGTTCTGAATGACATCTCTCAGGTAACTCTATATCTTGTGTATTGGTTCAAAGGATGGTTTCATTTCTTTGTGACTCATATGGATGA
The DNA here is from genome assembly GCA_011076525.1 of Nettapus auritus. Lineage (NCBI taxonomy): Eukaryota > Metazoa > Chordata > Aves > Anseriformes > Anatidae > Nettapus > Nettapus auritus. The sequence goes on from CM021768.1 coordinate 67,614,320, forward strand.
TCTTTTTACTACTACTCACTATCTACTTGGAATACACAGGTTCCCCTCTGCATCTAGTCTTTATGCTGAAACCTGACCAGAACTAAATTTTACACTTAAAAAAATAAGCTGAGAAATCACTGCAGGTGTAGTCCAGAAAGACTGACCCACTAATCTCTATTGTGCTGGACAGTGTTCCTCAGCCAAAGTTATACTAGGAAGTACCATGAGTACAGTTATCAAACTCAGCATATAGAAGTGAATTATGTGTGTTGATATTTTCCTCATGAGTAGTTGCAGGTTTAAGGCAACAAGCCTACTTTTTATAAAACACTGATTGGAACTTACTCTGCTTGGAAAATTCTGTCTCCAAACTTCTTGAGGATTCCACAAGAATACTGCTGCTTCATGCTTATTTTCTTGACTTTTTCTCTTATGGCAGTTTCCTATAGTAATAGGATGCACATTGTCACATTAAGCTAATTACATTTAACGGACTGAGCAGAAAGTAAATCCGAATATCCCACTTCAGAAACAGTACAGGTTCTTGTCCAGTTAGCACTGACGTAAAGCCACGCAAAGTGAGAATTCCGTAGGCAGCCCTAATCAGTTCACAGTCTGGCATCTAACTTCTAGCCTACACACTATGCTTTATGGCATAGTGCAATTCACCTAACGATAAGCTGCTGTTATAACCAAATATTCAATTTCATTGAAACTGTGGCCCCAAAAGAGCGTAAGTTCTCTTCTAAAGTACCACAACGATCACATGGAAGTCATTGGGACTGAGTTTTGAGACAGAGAGAGAACTTGGCTCACACCAAATAATCTTGAAAGTTAACTTAAAATCTATGGTTCTATGTGGAAGTCATCTGATAGTGATCAAAGTGCTAGCACATGATTAATCTTGACCCTTCTCTACAAATTCTTCATACAAAGAATTACATAGCCAGGAGCATTCCACCCACTTCTCACTCTTTTTCCTCCTTTTGCTCATGCAAGGAACTGGGGAAGAATAGGAGAGACCTCTCATATACCTATCTGTTGGGGATGGAAATTCAATGTTAGGCTGCCAAAAAAGTTCTGTCTTCCCCTAGAGCCTCTGGTAGCACTCCTTCTGGCTACGGTTCACCTTTATGTTGCAAACCAGCTACGCTGTTTTAAAGCAAAGTAAAGAACTTGCTTTACCTTGCCGTCCAAGCAAGCACCGACGTCGTTCTCTTTGCAACAGCTCTGAAGTGCGTGTTCATAATCAGCAGCCACACTAAGGATTGTAGGGGCATACAAGAAGGGGTTTCTTCTTGCAACAGAATAGATGAAACTATAAGAAAAAGGAAAACATAGGTTACATATTTCAATGACAACAGCAAATGGCCTCAAATCTCTTATTGCTTCTGTAACTTTTATTTCTAATCTAGACATTTTATATATTTTTTTCTATCATAATGCCTACTAATGGTACATGCTGGGTTAAATCTTTCTACGTAGAAAGCAGGACACAGTAACAGTGACAGAAGGATGAAATCCTCTATCTTCAGCCTCTGAGTTTGATGTACATATGCTTGTTTTAAATGTATTGTGAAGTATTCGAAAATTCTGATTTTGAGTGTGAAAAATTAATCTGTGGCCATTTTCTCAGGATTTTATTGCCAATTTTTATTCTCTTGTTACCATTCTTCATATCCTTTCTGGTTAGAATGGGGTTAGTGGGAAGCTAGAGTAAGTAAATTATTACATTATTGTTGGAAAAAAATGTTTTTTTAATTTAATTTTTTTTTTTGCAAAATGTCCCCAGAGATTTACAAAATGTGATCATTTAAGGCCCATTTTGAATGGAAAAACCTGCTCCAGCATGGAATGAAAAGAATGTGATGAGAGCTTTGGATATTTAATCATTAAGCAGCTGTTTTATACATGCAGATAATTGATTGCATGCTTACAACCTCTTCAAATGTCCTCACACACTCACTATGCCTTGGGGATCACTCAACTAAATATTTAAACAGTACAAAATTGCCATTTTTCTTACTGTCCCAGAAATGACACTCTGTTGTCCTCGTATTCCTTGCATATAACATCAGAAGCTGGTCTTTGGTACGGCTGAACGAAGTCTGGTTGGGGAATTTTAAATGACAGGAAACACTCATTTCTTTCAGGATCAGCTTTAGCACAGCAGTCAGCCATTGCACCGTAGGAGTCACGGAGTTTTTCTACTTGGCAGATTTCATCCAGGAAAATGGAGGGCTATAAGGGACATGATGAGTTAAAATTATTGTTAGAAAGATAATGTATAGATAGTGTAATGTACTTTCTGTACAGAGAAAGCTCAAATTCAAAAGTAGGTACATTTTTACCAGGGAAGATTTAGACCATAAATCAGAATAATCCATTGCTTTCAACACAGTTTCATAGTTTTATTTTATGTTGTCCAATATAAAAAAATTACTATGCCATACTGGAAAAAAAAAATATTATAAGTTAAAATACTCCATGCCAAATAGTGGTCTGCTTTTACTTGTAATCTGACTAAAGTGAATTTTCAGATGAATTGAAGCAGGATTTGGTGTTCTATTTGATGATCAGCTTGGGAAGCCTTTAGGGAGAACTAATATAGTCATTTAATTTGGTTTGAATGTGAGAACTGGCAAGAACACAAGCACCTAAATTTCTCAGGGGCCTGGCTGAACCTGCTAGGTATCCAGGGATCTTACATACCTCTAAACATCTTAGGATACCTGATCTTAGCACTTTTGTTGTTGTTGTTGTTTGTTTTTTAACTTTTTACCTGAGTAAATTATGACAGGTATCTTTTTCAAGTCACCCCTCTATGAAAACCCACATATTATGGTTGCTTTAATTCCTACAGTTAGACCTGTATTTTGCAGACAGGGTACTTGTACTAATGGTAACATTTATTTATGGACAATGCTAAACTTAATGTACTGAAGTCTGCTTTTTGGGATCCAATATATAACTCCACTCATCATTGTGACACTTCTGAAAGGCAGAGTTTCAGAACCTGACAAAAACAAGTTCTCTGTTTCAACACAAAAGTCTGAACATTGACTGATGACAAGGATAAATCCTCAATGAGTATGATTCTGGTAGCTGCATAGAATGAGGAGAAACACAATACCAAAGGATTTGCTGCCTACCAGTGATTTTGAGCACTCGGGAGCCTCTTCATTGGCCACACACTTTTGTGCCAGATCTACAACATCCTTCACAAGCTTAGACAGTCCATCATAAGAACACCTCTGGAGATACTGGGCAAATGTGATCATGGCACTGAAACAGAAAGCAAATTTTGCTATATGGAGATAAGGAACACAAGATTCAAAATTACTTGTTCAAACAATATGCACAAATACTTAAGTAGAGTACTACAAAGATAATTAATACTGGATCCCATATTCTTGCTCTTCTCACCTCCTTAAATGATAGACTAGAAGCAACACAGAAAAGACTGTGATTTGAATTTTCTGCCACTTTAACCAGTACATTCCTAACTACCATAAACTAAGCTGCCATTGTTACAGATGATGATCTTCACAATGTCTTCTTTCAGAAATGGTTACGTTCCTATAAGGGCCTTCTGCCATTCCCAAAACCCATTTCAAAAGGAAATCGTTGAATTGTCTCAGAAAACCTGCTAGAAGGTTTGTTTGTTTGTTTGTTTTGTTTTGTTTTGGAGGTGGTGGTATGTTGTTGTGTTTTTTTTTGGTAATGTCTTAGTCCAGAATAACTCCTCTCCAACCAAAGGTTATCAAAACTGTATTGTTTACATGTATTTTCTTTTCACATGAGGAACACAGATTTCCTCATAATGTGTGCAAGGAGTTGTGCTCTCAGAGAGCAAGAAAGTAATCATGACTTTTGCAGCTCTGAGAGCACTTGTAAGCTTTGCATACTAACAGTAAGAAGGCTAATTCAATGCAATGGTTTGATGACACCTATGCACCCTTCATGAGCTCATACAGTGTTTAAGTTTCCCTTTTTAATTCAATATCAACAGAGATGGAAAACAATCAGAAAATGTAAGCAGAATATTCACTTACACTGCCTTAAATGTCTCCTCCTTCAAATCATTGTAGCGATGGGCAATCTCACTTTTGTGATCTAAGGGAAAAAAAATAAAAGAACAATAGTGTTCATTTGCTGTGCTAGATCCCCTTGAAGAATACATTCTGGGCACCTCAGGCCAGATTTCAGAAGTGTGCAGCATTAAACCAGCTCTTGCACATATATTTTGGAACAGACCAAGCTAATGCTGAGCTCTTCCCATCTTTGGGTACACCATCCTGTGTAATCTGCACAGCTTTTCCAAGTATGTCAATCTAAAGGTTTCTTCAGGCCATCTAGAATTCTCTGTTGTCTTAGATGACCATCTGTCTGCAAATACCTAACTCTTATGCATGCCTATCTTTCTGAAGGCACTCAAGTGCCTTTATTTACAAATAAAGGAATGCAGCTGCAGTTTGATTAGACTAAGCATAAATAGATTTTTCTTTCTACAAAGCCAAAATTATGAACTGGGCAGACATGTATGATTTTTTTTCACAGAATGCATACCATCTGTGCTCATCACGTGCACGAAAACAGATGAAACCCTTCACTTGGTCTTGATAGTAATAAATCCAGGTTGTGGTTATAACTTGTTCGTGGTAAGAAGAATCCCACAAGATTTTCCAAACAGATACTGAGGCAGGTGGCCACAGTAATGAATTAACTAGGATAGGGCAGTCATTTTGTTCCAGAAATACCATCCCAGAAGCATTTAGAAAACACAGGGAAAGATTTGTTTACCTGAACTGAAGGAATATATTTCAAAAAATGAAGGATCATCAGTAGACCTGATTTGATAATAAGGGTTTCAGTGCTGAAAATTGTAATTCGAATTTGTTGCTGTTGTTCACTGGCAATTTCACACAGATTGACTAAGTCAGTCTTGTTAAATTTGGCTACTTTCACGTTTCAAACAAAAATCAAAAATATCAGTGGGGAAAAAAAATCTAGGACTGCCTGAAGAAACACTTATTTGACCAAGTTCTAATGCTTAATAATACAGGGAAAAATTACACTAAGTCTTCAGCTAGGCCTTCTTACATCCCAGACTGAGATTTAGATTTTAGTATTTTTGATCTAGTTGTGTGAAAACCATTGGTGAGAAGCTCAGTTACGGACTGTCATTCAAAAAGCTTTGCACATCCACTTGCTTCATGCTGGAAAGTAACGGATTCTGAACGAGCAACATCTGTTTGGGTAATTCACTCACAGTACAAAGAGACATGTCACCAAACCTACTTGCTCAGTTAAGTAATTGTCTGGAATATTCTACCCATCTCCTCAAGATTTGTTAATTTACTTCCTTTTCAAGTCAATCACTTTTCTTTTTCTTTTTTTTTTTCCCCTCTTTGTATCAGGCTTGTGAGATTTGTTCACGAAATTGCATTGCAGTCATTAAGTCAATATAACAAAGACTATAAGGGCAATTAATTAATCCTTTCTTACCTGCATCTCGAGCAACTCTTTGCAGATTCCTGGATGTTGCTGAACTAAAGAGGAAAATAAATGAAATTAATGTTACCCACTTCATGATTGCAGATTACAGTGTGGGCTAAATTATTCAGAAATGCTAGGAAGATTGAATGGAAAGCATTTTCTTATATACCTCTTTGCTACCTGTTTCTGTAAAATATTAACCATAGAGCTGGCATTTGTACATTTCCATTTGGTCTGAAGAAGATTACAAAACTTGCAATGTCCTTGCCAAAAATGAATTTGATATTATTTGTTCATTATGTTTTACACTGGACCTTTTTGTCCTGAAAAGGTTGAACCTTCCAGCATCCAAACAGATAAAGTTTTGCGTAAATTTCCTTATCAAATTACAAACAAGGAGTTCAAGGCATCAGATCAAAATGTCATCGTCTAATCCTATAGCGGTGCTTCTTCTTTGCTGCTATTTGCTCAAAAGTGCAGCAAGTTGGTACTGTACAGTAATAATTCACCTACATAGGACTGAGTTCACATACTCATTTAAAATTACTGAGTTTTAATTTTAAATCCCCTTACAAAGATGAGATGACAATCTCCTTAGGACAGACTACATGCTGTCAGTCCTCCAGGGACAGAAACAAATTGAATGTTTAAGAAGGAAATACTGGTGTTTCTCACCTAGGAATGGCACAACGCACACAAGTGAATCTAGCCTTTCATTTGGAATAAAAAAATCCATATTGGTAAAATATAACAATTAGTGCAAAGATACAAGTAAACAGCATCTCCAATTTTAATTGGCTTCTGAATTCTTAAAGAAACAGTAAACATTTGAAACCAAGGAATCTGAATCTCGCAATATATGTAGCTCCAGGCTGGAACAATTTCATGTGGACAATCTATGTCAGTAAGTTGCAAATGACAATTTTACTCCGTGTAAGACTTCACCTCACCCCAGATTTCTGGACATAGGCTTAGGGTAACATCCAAAAGGAGGGCTGCTAAAACAGCAAAAGTGCTGTTTGAGCATCAGATTTGGTAGATCCCATTCTGGTTTTCTGAGGGTACTGCTACTCATCAGGATCCACAAAATTGCCAAATATATCTGTAAACATTTGTAAGAGCTGTCACTTGATAATTTTTCCAATGAATTTTCATTTACCCTGACATCCTTCCAAGACCATTCTCTTTGCTATGCACCGCTCTCCTCTTTGAAAGGTTTCTGTTAATTAATCAGTCATTAGGAGATCAGGCACAGGAAGAATTGTGACATTTGCATGGAGTGCCTGAGCATGGTATAAAACTTAAACTATTTTTCCAGAATATTCCACGAAAAGCTTCAAAAATATCAAGCATAAGGCTTGATCCCTACTGAGTGCAAAGTGATGCAGTTCCACAGCAGGAAATCATATAATGTACACCTGCTGATTTCAACTTTTTTTTTTTTTTTTAAGCACTAGGAGATGGGGAAGAATACACAAGAGGGCTGAACTCCTCTATATCATTCACTCTGAATAGTTTGAGCAGCCAGAAATAAGTGGTTACACCACTGACATTTCAATCTGTCCCTCAGCCTCTTTGTTAGGCTATCTTTAATACAGAACGTAAAGAAGTATTCTTATCTATTGCCAGGTAATTATTTAAGTTTTCATTAACAAGAGCTGGATAAATTTCCTCTGGAGGAGATACTCATCAACTAGAAATAAGTTGTTAAAATTATTATATAGCCACCCAGAAGGAACTTTAAATTTCTGGAATGTGATCAGCTGATAATGATATCTTGAGGGACAGGCAAAGACTGAACGATATCTTAGAGCATGAAAAGCATGCCCTTCTGGACTTCTGCAACTCTCCATCCTCCTGCTTTCACTACCCAGGATGCTTTCCTCATCCTTCCTGATCCCAGGTTGTCACTACCTAATTCCCACTAACATCACAAAAGGCTTGCCTGTCTGGTTGATTCGTTATCTCCTCCTCCTATAAGCGAGATATCTTCATTGTGGTGTAACCTGTGTTCTAATTCTCTCTTGAGTTCAAAACCCCGTTGTTGTTGCCAGTGAGTTTCATTCAATTTAGCCGTATTTACATATAAATTTCACTGAGACTAGATTATGTCATGCCATTGTACTTTCCCCAAAGTACCTTATTTTGGCCATTATCAGATGCAGCACAGATATGATCTATGACAGTAATTGTCCTATCTATCTATCTATCTACTTAAAATGCTCTGGTTAGGTAGACCCTTCTCTTAACTTAAAACATAAACAGTTAGTAATTTCAAGTCAAATACAGAGTTGAAATTAATTGGCTTTTAAGTTTCTGGCAACCAGTACCTGTTGGCCTTCCTCCTTTCCAAATCTTCTTCCAGTCCCTCTATCATATCCTCTTGTTTTTTCTGATCATGCTACTCCTGTCCCATGACCTCAGTGCTGCTTGTGTTAATTCAGTAAAATGCTCTTCTTCTGTTATTACAAAATATACATGAATATGAATATATACATCCAGTGCAGACAACGCTTACTTAGGTGGAGTTGAGATGGAGACAACAAAGCCTTAAAATCTTATTCCAGCAAGACTATTACAAAAGGGAAAACAAACAAACAAACAAACAAAAACAAACTAGGATATCTCTAATCATTTTAAAGCTTAATCTTCAAGATTCTTTAAATGGAAAGTCTAGTGGGAAAAAAAAAAAAAAAAAGGAAAAAATTGTAGAATTGTAAGAATTGTAGTAACTAACATATCTTCTCCAAGAGGCTAAAAAGTGAATGGATTTCCAGATGACAGAATCATAGAATAGAATCATTCCAGTTGGAAAAGACCTCTAAGATCATCCCGTCTAACCTTTAACCTAGAACTGATGAGTCCACCATGAAACCACCTTACTAAATTCAATATCTACACATTTTTTGAAGACTTCCAGGGATGGTGACTCAACCACTTCCCTGGGCTGTCCCAGGGAGCTCTCCTGCTGCTGCCCCTCTGCTCAAGGTTGCAAAGCACCAGTAAAAGCTCCCTCTGAGATGGGGCTGTTGCTTTTAAGGAGTTTCTCCCTACAGTGGCTGGATTTCAATGCCCATACCTATTCTCAGTGCATTCCTGGAGTTTGTGCTCTGCCTCACAACTCACTGCTTCTGGTAGCAAGTAAACTGGTATAGCTCAGAGCAAGGTCTTCTAATACTTCCTTAGTCTTCTACTCTCTCTCTCAATCTTTTTTTTTTTTTTTTTTTTTTTTTTTTTTTCCTGAAGTGAGCAGTTCTACTGCAATGCTATATTATTCCTGCTGGGAGTTGTATGAATAATTCAATTTTGAGTTTTCTGGAAGTTTTCAAAATCAAAAGCAAAGCAAACCAAAACAACAACAACAACAAAAACTTGTTTCTGAACTTGAGTTTTTAAACACATCCAAAATAAATCTAATGACATATCTAAGAATAAAATATTTCCAGGTAATTTTATTAAGAAAAATGTCAACACAATGCATCAATGCATCTTGTCTTTCAAAAAGACCATTCTATGCTCCATGAAAAACTGCTTAAAAGTTAGATGACTTTACATTATAGTTTGATACAATGAAATTTATACTAGCTGCTGCTTCTGAAAAACAATAGCAACAACAACAAGAAACTTTTCACTTTCCCAAATCTGCTCCTGATGTGTTTGCACATGAAAAATAGCTTTTTTTGTTAGGGATGTAAAGGATCAAGGTCCAGTTTATGAATTAAAGGCACTCAGTGAGATATAAACATGTAATTAGGTGTATTATTGATAACCATAAAGTGAACGGGAAATGCAACCAGACTGGGAACATTGCCCAAGTCACAGTGCTGAAAAACTGTGATAGTGATAAGTCATGCTTTAGACCAGCTCTGGAAATGTTCTAAGGGTGTATCAAAGCAGTCTGAAGAAAATGCAGTAAGGACTGGGAGATGAAAGTCTTTTTTGTTGAAATTTAGCACAAGAAAAGGTCTCAATATTTACTGTTGCATCTTGAAAGCTATCTGGAATTTTCCCCTGCAGCATTGTGCAGTGTTAGCAAGAACACTACTGGTCCCCTGGAGTTAATATGTAAGTTTGTAATACAGGGTCCATGTTTATTTCTAGATATCTTCTGTTGTCTGTCCTGTACTTCATGCCAACATTTCATATTACTGCTGAAAAAGAGATTTGAACTCCAATGCTGATGTTTGTTTAACAATATTAAGTATTATACCGAGCTTCCTGTTGCTCAATTCTTCCATACTGCTTTGAGTACACTTTCAGCAAAGCTGTCCTAGTATTAAGAAAGGAACATAGCAATTGCATTTTAAGATGGAAGCATTTGCACATACATTAAGATGAAGCCATTTACAACTCATTCAACTGTAAAGCTGCAAGCAGTAACTAGTTTTACAATCTCAGCTGTGGGGAACCAAGGGCAGTAATTCCAAGCCTAACTGACCTGAAAAAAAAAAGGAAGCATCATTTTAAAATATTTCCATCACACCATGCTGTGTAAAGTGAAAGACTAGAAACAGAGTAGGTAACTTTATTCTCAGACTTCTAGTGGAGAAGTATGTTCAAGGATACCTACTTAACAAACTCCTTCCAGTCTGCCTATGGACAGGCTTCATTTTCTGCTGTCAGCTGTCTTATGATACAACATAATCACAAAGGATGAAGAGATGCCATGGTAGAGCAACAGTTCATTTGGACTTTCTGAACCATGAATTTTACAATAACTCCTCCTTTACCAAAAAGAAACACCTATTCATCTTTGTGTCCAGGTGGTTTGCACTTAAAGGAGACTGCGGGAGAGTGGAAAGCATTCAGAAATGGAAGGGAAAGGTATTCGTATTTCATTGGGATTAATATTCCTACTAAAAATTACATATATGTAGACCAAAATGTACTAAAATTACTGAAGCTTTTTGAGTAACAAATTTGATATGTCATCATAAGAAAACTGCCAGAGCACTTCCGGAAAGTAAGTCCTTGTCACAGCGATCTCCCAAACCTCCTAATTCTGTGGCCCTCATCTTATTTCATGCTATTTCTTATTTGTGTTAAAGACCAAACGTTTTTTTTATGTTAATGAACTTTGAGATACACATCAGATCTCGAGATGTTCATGTGCCAGGACCGCATCTACTGCCAGTAACCGCAGTTCTGTTTTGGAGGTGGTTTTGTTCTTTGTTTTTCCTTGGCTTTTTTACCTATCTAATGAAAACACAAAGGTGGGCAGACAACTAGCATTTTTTGTTTTCTTCCTCAAAATGAAGAATAGCTTTTTCCTAAAGTGGATGGAACCTGCAAAAAGAATGCTACTGCCCTTCTAATCCATCAGGAGGCTGAGGTGACATAATGCTTAAAAAGGTGTTGCCATCTCCTATTTCCAGTGCTGGGCCTACGGATATGTGCTTTACCAGTATTTCTTTGCCATTGGGCAGTAGCTCATTTTTAAAATAACTTTAATTAGCAGTACATTTCTCAATAAGTGTCTGTAGTCTGGGACACATGCTCAGATACCAGTCTTTTGCTGCTCTGCTGCATTATGTTTGCTATTCTTATCGCTGATGTTTGGCTCCAATGTAAAACAAGTCAAACAACTGAAACAGATATATGGCTTTTATTTGAACAGAGATGGACTCAGAGATATAAAGTGAGCAAGAATGCCCATCCAATGAGCAAACATAAACATTGGAAGGATTTGATTACTGTAGCAGAATAGGCAGAGAGCTGCTAACAGTATTCCATGACAGGGCATGCCTTTTGGGAACATCCTTAGTTCTCATTTTAGGCCAGCCATCCTGAGAGATCGGCCACTCATCTTCAGTTTTCCAGAGTGTTTTTTTTTCATCAAAATATGAGTGTTTAAATCAAGTAGAGTGACCATCCATAGTTTCACTGCACCTTAATAATTCAAACACCTAATTCCAATAAGCTTAAATTGCAATTTCGTGGCTTAATTTTGTACTCCTCTGCTGGAACAGATTCAAGAGCACAGATCTGCATCCTCACCACCAAAACAGTTTTGCAAACCTGAACTTCATGCCAAAATCCAGGACACAGACTGTCCAGAATATGCAGTATTTAGTGCTTACTTTAAAGTGAGGGAGAAAGACTTCAGACTGAATAACATGCAGACCTCATTGTCCTTTCCATGCTCTCTCTCTAACTTCAATCCCACCTAGAAAGCAAAGATTTCTTAAATATGCTGAAAAGCATACTTTAAAAAAATTGTTATTCATGTGTTTCAAAATATTTTCTATATATATTGTTATGGATGGTGGATGTATGCTTTCCAGACTGCAAAGCTAAGCATGAATTGAACAACCTGATTGCATAATGTGACATTATACCTTCCAAAGTCCATCTCAAGACAGGCACACACACATTCATGCCCCTCCTTTTTAAGTTACTCCTTTTTTTTTTTTGCTTAGGTAGTTCCCTAATCATCTGTTAATATGGCATTTACCATGGCAGGAGTTGGAAGAAGGCTCTTTCACACCATACTAGCCTTGAGAAGGCCTTGCAAGCAGACGTAGGAGAAGCCAGTGCAAATCTGTTTTTGGTCCTGTTGATCAGGTCTCAGTGGGCTCTAATGGCTCCAGCATATGTTTTCATATCTCTTCACAAAAATATGTTTAATAGTATATTGCTTTTATATATGATGTTAGTAGTAATTATTAGCCTGTGATCACAGCTGATTCTTGTTCTTTCAAGTTCCTGCCTTCAATCTGGTATGTAGTTGCTTTAAATGATGCTTTCCCTTAGAAGGAAAAATGCATTTTTCATAGTTTTCTCTTTATGATCTAGGACTGTTGCACAAGAAATCTCTATCTCATAGTATCTCACGCTTAGCACTGCTATTCCAAAAACATCCCGTGACAGTATTCTCTGGGTGTGTGAGATGCTTCATAAAAATGCCTTCTGATCATCTGTAGTAGTTTCTGAAGAGTTTCCTTCTGGACTGTTCTAGTGGAGCTTATTATTGCACATATATGAGACTGAAAGATGCTTCAGTTGTGCATTTATTGCTCTGTGGGTGTTAGTAAGATTAATATGAAAGCTGCTGGTTGCCGTATATCTAGAAACATTGTCGTAGTCCCCATCTCTGCAACATTCACATTCCACTTATCATGGAATTTCAGAATGGGGAAGCTAGTTCCTACTCTTTGCTTCATCTTTTAGATGACCTGTGTCTTTTCTGCACTCCCATCCTCGACTCACCCAGAGGGCTTATACAGAGTAGGCTGACATAGAAGAACCATGTGAAACATTTTTAACAAAGACTTTATTATGTTTTAGTAATACCTTTTAGAATGGTATCTTGTTTATTGATTTTATCCAGTGACAGGAAACTGCAGGTAAATTAATAACTGTATCACATGTGGCGCAGCAGTCAGCCAGAAAACTCCTTTTTCTTCAATCTTATTTCCACTGATCAGAAGAGATTGACTTCAGATATCACAGTATTTCTTGCTATGCCCCTTTTTCATCTGATGTATTCTGTTTTGACATTAATCTCTAAGGTGTTTGAATTCTGTTAGTGAGTCCTGTTGCCTGTCCTGCTTTTAAGCCATTGTATGTTCGATCCCTTGGGCATTCTACCATTGCTATCAATTTGTCTCATGAAATCCAGAGCACAGTGATGTAGCTGTTTTCCTTATCAAGCAACAGATGCCAGTATCAGCCTTTGGCATTAAAAGCAAGAGAATGGTTTTGCTTTGTCTTATGATGTAAGACAACATGATATAAGACAAAATGATATAAGATGTTTGTAGGCATTTCATATTGACTCCTTTATAATGCATTAAATTGCTTCAGTCTACCCAAATGAGTCAGCGCTGTGCCATGAAGGCAAACCGCATTTTGGGGTGCATTAAACACAGCATCGCCAGCTGGTCAAACGAGGTGATTCTCCCAGTATATGTCGGTGCAGCTTCATCTCAAATATTGTCTGCAAGTCTGAGTTCCACAATATAAAAACAATGTTAAGATACCTGAGTGCATCTAGAGGATGGATCTAGAGGATGGCAACAAAGCTGACAGAAGGGTTGGAAGGCCTTGTGAGATGAGGCTGAGGACTATTGGTTTGTCTGGTCTATAGGAGAGAAGGCTGAGAGGTGATCTCATTGCACTCTACAACTCCCTGAGGAGGGGAACGGGGGAGGGAGGTGCTGACCTCTTCTCCCTGGTAACTGATGACAGGACATGCGAGAATGGCACAAAGCTGCATCAGAGGAAGTTCTGACTGGACGTTAGGAAAAAATTATTTACCACAAGGGTCACTAAAGACTGGAACAGGTTTCCTAGGGAGGTGGTTCATGCCCCATGCCTGTCAGTGTTCAGGTGTTTGGATAATGCCCTCAATAATATGCTTTAAATTTTGGTTAGCCCTGAAGTGGTCAGGCAGTTAGACTGGACCTTTGTAGGGCCCTTCCAATGGAAGTATTCTAACTTCTAAATGTGCAGCCTTCAGTGTTTTGTGAGGGCTATCAGCTGGCAAGTTCTGTGAATTTTATCTTTCAGGTCTTTTTTTTCCGTGTTCTCCTGACTCTTTTTTTTTTTTTTTTTTTTTTTTTTTGTCAATATGAATAGGTAATCTGCAGAATAGGTGAAATACTGGCTTGATCATTTTATCAATTTCTAGCTACAGGGTGCCTCAAAAATATCATAGTGATGTTTTTGTATGAGTAAAGTGCATACCTGTCTACAAAATAGATAAAAAAATGAATTATCCCAGGTACAGTGTTACTGGCTTCATGATGCCTTCAGCTAAAAGAGCTTTCTGCTTCAGCATCTTTTCAGACTTTTCTTTGATACATTATTTGTAATTTGAGTTGTTGCAGTGGTGTGATTGTTGTTTGTTCCGTGACATAACTGTCTGTGGTGATCTTTTTTTCTTCCTCTTACATAATTCTCAGGAGGCCTTTGGAATCCAGCACATTCACTTGTGCCCTCAAAACTATTTGGCACTCGGTTTCCAATTTCCATGCTGCTGCCTGAGCTTTTCAGCCTCTGTCATTCTGAGTTTTATGATCCACCTATTTTTGCTCTTTTATATCCCACCGATGTTATAAATCTGCAGAATCTCTTATTCTCACTGTCTGCTTGCATTCTTCTTTACAATGCCATTAAAAAGCAGTTAGCATAACTGATACACGTGGAACTGCATCTATTAGATTAGTACGTTTTTTCAGTAGTACACACAGCAATGATTTTGTTGCAACTCTATTTCTGTGCTTCATTTCAATTTTAATATGCTTTTCATGTGTTTTCTTTTTTGATAAACTCTTTTTGGATCTATTCTACTTATGCATAGGTTTAGCGGTGAGCTATTTCATTTATTTCTAATGACCTTAACAGATTTGCTCCAAGTTCTCTGAAAACTTTCACTCAAGAGTTTCTGTGGTTCATCCTTTTCACCAGTCCATCTCTGTTGTGGCTACTTTATTGCCAATAGCTAATAAAAGCTATTCAACCTCAAGGAGTTGTTGATGGCACTCTGCCTGGAAAAGTCCAACTGCAGTCAACTGTAGCTCAATTGTCTTTGGCAGTATAGAACCATTCAGTGCAGAGAGCCAAAGCTGAAAGCTTTTGTTTGGTGAGAGGTTGTTAATATTTCTTCTCTAAGTTTGATGTGGTTCAGGTTTAGCAATGAGTGCTACTGAAAACTTCTGACAAATGGCAGGAAATGTTTGGGCTGTTTTTATTCTTAATTCATTTAAGACGTATATCTGTGAACTCCAACTTATAAAAACCATGACGACGAACTTTTTTCTAAGTTTAAGCACGTGTGTGGTAGAATCTGAAGAAAAGCATGCTGAAAATTAACTAGTGATTCTGGGAGCCACTGTTTTTGCTCCCAACTTCAAACTCTTGAAGACTTGAAAAAATTACTTCATGTCTAGTGGGACTGTGGGACTTCTACAAAATGTCTGTGATTTTACATGGACTCCCCAAATTTGCAGCTGACACACCCAAATGTTACAGCACCACTGACAGCCTTTGTCCCTCAGCAGTACACTCTTACTCTGTCTTCCTTTTTATTTAATTTCATTGTAAACTCACAATTTTCCTATTTTGGCCTAAAAACTGTGGAGTTGACAAATATTTTCTCTTTCATGTCTATATCCATAGAAACAGATTTTCTGTTCCTGCTACAATTATTCTCTGAACTTGTGCTGCTTTTTCTGTTAGGATCTCTGGAATTTTAGCATTGGTTTGATTCTCACAATGTTATTATTTTATCTATTTGAGACAACTTGTAAATGTTCTCATTCTGCCCTCCATTTCTCAGTAAGCAATTCCTAAATGTAAAGCTTTCACAACACTGGAAACTGGAACGATGTTTCTTTTAACAGAAGCCTTGGAGCAGGAGTGGCATTTTCCTCCTCAAATACCCCCTTCAGCTTTTGCGATTTCTTTATCTGAGTCAGGGCCTGAGCTGGTCCCTTGGCAGGGGAATGTAAGTTTATAGAACCATCTGTAGGTTCTCTTCACTGGAGCTTTGCTGGTTATTGCCCAAGGGAGATAGACAAATGTGCAGGGAAGGATCCTTTCCATCCCATATACTGAACAAAGACCTCTCATAGTTGTAGTTGAAAATATTGCTTCCAGCACTCCTATTAGAATCCAAGTTTTCAATTTCCTCAAAGCCAGTATCTGCATAGAGACTCACCCCCTCATATCTCAGCAGGGAACACTGAAGCTCTGAGAGCAGGAGGGTAAGGATGAACCAGAAGACACGGGGTCCACAGCTCTGCAGCCTACCAAGCAGGCCTGCTACAGCTAGGACTGAGGCTGTTCTATTTTTTTGAAGCAGTGTGGTTAAGAGATTTTGAAAGCTGACACTTTCATCTACTCACTGACATAAAAAGAGAATCCATTCCTGCATATTACTATATTGTAATGAATTCTCTGGCCCCACTGTGTTGAGCTCAATATGAAGTTTGAAGTCCCTGTACGTTAATCTAAAAACACAGTGAAATATTTCAACATTTTTGTCTAAGCCTCAGAAGCAAAGTTCAGTTAGACAAACCTGAGCATGTGTACTTTTGTGTCTGAAAAAAATCAATTGTTTTTAACAGCTAAAAGCTTTTCAAGCAGCATTCAAACAGACCATTAGGTGATCTCTGACTTGCAGTTCCAGGTCCACTACTCCCTTAAAAGTGAATCAAACCCCAATGACATTACCAACATGTCATGATCTCTTAGAAGAGAATTTGATATGCAGCAGCAACAAAAACTTGTATTTCTGCTGATTGCCATTTTCCTTTATATGTTCTTTGCCTGTATTTGTTATGATGTAGTACATAACACTGGAACCTGGGACTGCTAATGCCAAGGAATTGACTCAAAAATAATATAAATCTGAGGGAAGGTTGCTTTTTTGATTGCTTGTTTTCTTTAGAATAGTGCTTTCAAACTCTAGCTACAATTTTCAAACCAGACAAGTGATTTGGGGTACCAAATTTGAGAGCCTTCAGGAAAGCCTGATTTTAAAAGAGAAGTTCCTCAGTACTTTCCAAGAGTCAAAGAATTTCATCTGGGACCAAAAAATGTGATCAAGCTTACCAAAGATCTGTACGGTTCATGTAGTTCTCTAAATAAGTATCAAAAGGATTGGCCCAGATACTCAGTGATATGAAGGAATTAGAAAGAGGCAGCAGATACAACTGTGGCTTTGCAGAGTCTGAAAAGGTTTTGTGTTTTGTTTTTTTTTTTTATTTTTTTTCCAAATTTCAATGCTAACCAGAGAATTCATCTCAAGTCATGAAAAGAAATACTAGCAAACTCTTTACACATTAAGCTTTTAATGTTGTCTTTTGGATCAATTAGACAGTGGCTATACTCGCTAGGCCATTCCTCTACACTGCCCTCCAACCTCAGTCCTTGACATTTGTTTTCTGTTCAGATAGCTTTTATTCTAATACCAACAGTGGCTCAGTTTTGCTAATCAAGCATATTCATGATCTGTCTATAGGTCTCAAAAATATTTCATGGGATTAAATTAAAAGAACTAATTTATAACTGCCCTTAACTGACTTGATCTTTTAAGTGAACTGTAAGTGAACTCTACGACCAAGAGAGCTGCAAACACACAGTGGGCTTCCTTTTACCAAGTTTCAGGTGTCTGGAGGCACCTTAGCTATTTCAACTACAAAGAGACTCGTGACTTCCTTTAAAGTCAGCGTGGATCTGGTTCATATAGCCACAGAGTTAAGAGTACATGCCATCTAACCCAAAGAATCCTGCCCTGTGTTCCCTGTGGTAATGGGGTGATTCCCTTTACCCTGCTCAGAAATAGTCACATTGACTGATGTATATGTTATATCTACATCCCAAGTCCTAGTATGTGTTTTCCGTGCCAGGGTTGCCTCAGACTACCAGATTCCTGGCTCCCTGGGCAGGGAATTTGGAAGCCGTGCAAGTTCTGTGCTGAACCAAATTTTTCACAGTTGCTATTGGCAGAGTGGAGAGTCTGAGACAGGACCGAGGACTCAGCTCCTTGTGTAAGAACAGGAACCCTGAAAATGTTGAGAGCCTGACACAAACACAAGTCTTATAGCTTCCAGTGTCCTGCTTCAGGGTCAGGCACTGTAGCCTCATTACTGTCACCACTGTATGAATTTTGGGGTTCACAACTTCCTGTCAGGGAGCCTGGATGCTTTGGCATGGCCATTCAGCCCAGAACACTGATACTCATGCTTCGCTTGACTGGGTGCTCCATAACTAGAAATCCCACAAGTACAGGGCTTGTCTTCCTGCACGTTGTTAAAGCCAGTATGTGTCTATGGAAAACTTAACCTCAGATTTGCTGAAAGTTTATCAGAAATGTGATGCTTCCAGTGAAATATGTTGGATTCAACTAGTTGGCATTTTATGTGAAAACCGTCCAGTAAGTAGACCAGGTCTACTTTATGCAGTAACTGCTGCTCGAGGAGAAATATCACCAGCACATCTGTGCTCCTACTGAAGGCAACAGTAAAATTCATAACAGGAGTCTGAGATAGGGCTGTACTGAATCATTGGGAAATCTCACTTCCAACTGCATTCAGTGGCTCCTGGGCCACTGGTCAAGATAGTGAATGCTCAGAATATTCAAACCTTTCAAATGATATATATCTTTTAATCTGCTATCTCTGACCTATGTCCAATAAGAATTCAAAACAATTTAACAAATTACAACACTGCAATCCTAGAACTAGCAATCAACTATGACCTACACGGACAAATGCCCATTTCTGACTCCAGCTAGCATACCTGATGTCTACTTAGAGACCAAGAGTGTCCACTTCTGAAAGAATTAGTCTTTTACAGTGGTTATTATTTCCATCTGACTTCTAGAAATGTGCAGATTATATTGTGTTACTAACAGCGACACCTTCACGCATTTACATCCACACCTGCTCCCTGTCTTCCAGGTTGTAAATGCAAATCTGAGTATTGAATTTAACCTGCCAAATGTAAGAAACAATCTTCAATCTAAAAACTTGACTGAAAATGTAACCCAAAAGATTATTATAATTCCTGGAGACCCTATTGGAAAATGTACAAAGCTCAATGTGTGTCAAAAAGACCAAGCCTCATTCCTTGTGTTGTTTCTTTCTGTCAGAAAATCTGTGTAAAAAGGAACACAGTGTGAGCAGAAAGTGGACGTGCAGGAAGAAAAGGGGCTTCAGTTAAAATTCTGCATATGGAAAGCATGGGATCCATCATTATCAGTGCTGCTTTTGCTTCTAGACAGTGAATTTCAAACCTTGAACTGTATTCCCATTAACCCAAACAAAAGTAAAATTTCTGATCCTGCAGGCCCCATTTTGTCTTACACTGGCAATCCCATGAAACTGAGTGAATCTAGACTAATGTAACCTGAATCAGACCTGCAAAACTGTTTTGGTGGGTATGTAATTTCGTGCAGCAGTTAGATGTAAATTAGCAGGTATGTTGTAAACAGAGCCTCCATTAAAAATGTGACTATTTGAACCCAGTATAAAATCAAGGGAACAGAAAGATACCAGCTTGTGAACAGGGCTGCCTCTAAAGTTAAGGTATTGTCTCTACGGAAATTCAAGAATGACCTTTCCTTCTTTAAGATCTATGAACTCAGACCCTAAAAAAGATTTGTAGTTGCCATGGTTTTAGCATAACAAATGGAGAAGCCAATGGCTAGTAACGTTCACTGGTTTACTGATAAGATGTATTTTTATCAGTCTTCATGGCATTTATTCATGAGACTTTGAACTGAATTTTCTGTTCTTTGGAAAAAACACAAAGTTATTGTACTGTGTGATAACAAACAAAAATTCCACTGACATGGACTTTTTATCTTGCCGCCCAACTCACAATGAAGGTGGTCAGAAACTCAACATTGAACAACATAACAGTGGAACTAAAAATTGTTTATTGGAGAAGCTGAAATTTAGAATAGGCTTCCAAAGGAATTTCTATGTCATTTATTATTTTCATTTTTTTTTCCCAAAGAAAAATAAACTAATTTTGATTCCTATTTATCAAATAGGCAATCTATGTGCTTGCACTTCTGAAAAGAAACACAAGTACACCTTTTAGTACATAACTTCATTTTAAGTTAGGCAAGGGCAGATTTAAATGAGACAAATCGGAAGATCCTGTCTATTGGGCGCCAATATTGCCTAAGTAGCTATCTGAGAACTCAGTAAGGTTATCAGGTCCTCACTGTAGGATTTTGAAATATGCTCAGTATTAGCCTAATTCTGGTTACGCCAAAGTCAGTTCTAAAACGTGTCTAGCTTCACTGGAAACCAAGTTAGATAAAACTGCATGCTTTTGAAAAGTGGTCTGCTTATTTGGCCCAGACAAGAGAAATGGATTGCTGATAAAAAGATGAAAAACTGGTGAATAATCAAACAATATTTTATTTTATTTTATTTTATTTTATTTTATTTTATTTTATTTTA